>OW121742.1:16696413-17296413 GCA_933228675.1 Stomorhina lunata
AATAGGAATTTTTGAAAAATTTCCTATAAAAAATAGGAAATTTTTGAAAAATTTCTATAAAAATAGGAAATTTTTGAAAAATTTCCTATAAAAAATAGGAAATTTTTTGAAAAATTTCCTATAAAAATAGGAAATTTTTGAAAAATTTCCTATAAAAATAGGAAATTTTTGAAAAATTTCCTATAAAAATAGGAAATTTTTGAAAAATTTCCTATAAAAATAGGAAATTTTTGAAAAATTTCCTATAAAAATAGGAAATTTTTGAAAAATTTCCTATAAAAATAGGAAATTTTTGAAAAATTTCCTATAAAAATAGGAAATTTTTGAAAAATTTCCTATAAAAATAGGAAATTTTTGAAAATTTCCTATAAAAATAGGAAATTTTTGAAAAATTTCCTATAAAAATAGGAAATTTTTGAAAAATTTCCTATAAAAATAGGAAATTTTTGAAAAATTTCCTATAAAAATAGGAAATTTTTGAAAAATTTCCTATAAAAATAGGAAATTTTTGAAAAATTTCCTATAAAAATAGGAAATTTTTGAAAAATTTCCTATAAAAATAGGAAATTTTTGAAAAATTTCCTATAAAAATAGGAAATTTTTGAAAAATTTCCTATAAAAATAGGAAATTTTTGAAAAATTTCCTATAAAAATAGGAAATTTTTGAAAAATTTCCTATAAAAATAGGAAATTTTTGAAAAATTTCCTATAAAAATAGGAAATTTTTGAAAAATTTCCTATAAAAATAGGAAATTTTTGAAAAATTTCCTATAAAAATAGGAAATTTTTGAAAAATTTCCTATAAAAATAGGAAATTTTGAAAAATTTCCTATAAAAATAGGAAATTTTTGAAAAATTTCGTATAAAAATAGGAAATTTTTGAAAAATTTCGTATAAAAATAGGAAATTTTTGAAAAATTTCGTATAAAAATAGGAAATTTTTGAAAAATTTCGTATAAAAATAGGAAATTTTTGAAAAATTTCCTATAAAAATAGGAAATTTTTGAAAAATTTCCTATAAAAATAGGAAATTTTTGAAAAATTTCCTATAAAAATAGGAAATTTTTGAAAAATTTCCTATAAAAATAGGAAATTTTTGAAAAATTTCCTATAAAAATAGGAAATTTTTGAAAAATTTCCTATAAAAATAGGAAATTTTTGAAAAATTTCCTATAAAAATAGGAAATTTTTGAAAAATTTCCTATAAAAATAGGAAATTTTTGAAAAATTTCCTATAAAAATAGGAAATTTTTGAAAAATTTCCTATAAAAATAGGAAATTTTTGAAAAATTTCCTATAAAAATAGGAAATTTTTGAAAAATTTCCTATAAAAATAGGAAATTTTTGAAAAATTTCCTATAAAAATAGGAAATTTTTGAAAAATTTCCTATAAAAATAGGAAATTTTTGAAAAATTTCCTATAAAAATAGGAAATTTTTGAAAAATTTCCTATAAAAATAGGAAAATTTTGAAAAATTTCCTATAAAAATAGGAAATTTTTGAAAATTTTCCTATAAAAATAGGAAATTTTTGAAAAATTTCCTATAAAAATAGGAAATTTTTGAAAAATTTCCTATAAAAATAGGAAATTTTTGAAAAATTTCCTATAAAAATAGGAAATTTTTGAAAAATTTCCTATAAAAATAGGAAATTTTTGAAAAATTTCCTATAAAAATAGGAAATTTTTGAAAAATTTCCTATAAAAATAGGAAATTTTTGAAAAATTTCCTATAAAAATAGGAAATTTTTGAAAAATTTCCTATAAAAATAGGAAATTTTTGAAAAATTTCCTATAAAAATAGGAAATTTTTGAAAAATTTCCTATAAAAATAGGAAATTTTTGAAAAATTTCCTATAAAAATAGGAAATTTTTGAAAAATTTCCTATAAAAATAGGAAATTTTTGAAAAATTTCCTATAAAAATAGGAAATTTTTGAAAAATTTCCTATAAAAATAGGAAATTTTTGAAAAATTTCCTATAAAAATAGGAAATTTTTGAAAAATTTCCTATAAAAATAGGAAATTTTTGAAAAATTTCCTATAAAAATAGGAAATTTTTGAAAAATTTCCTATAAAAATAGGAAATTTTTGAAAAATTTCCTATAAAAATAGGAAATTTTTGAAAAATTTCCTATAAAAATAGGAAATTTTTGAAAAATTTCCTATAAAAATAGGAAATTTTTGAAAAATTTCCTATAAAAATAGGAAATTTTTGAAAAATTTCCTATAAAAATAGGAAATTTTTGAAAAATTTCCTATAAAAATAGGAAATTTTTGAAAAATTTCCTATAAAAATAGGAAATTTTTGAAAAATTTCCTATAAAAATAGGAAATTTTTGAAAAATTTCCTATAAAAATAGGAAATTTTTGAAAAATTTCCTATAAAAATAGGAAATTTTTGAAAAATTTCCTATAAAAATAGGAAATTTTTGAAAAATTTCCTATAAAAATAGGAAATTTTTGAAAAATTTCCTATAAAAATAGGAAATTTTTGAAAAATTTCCTATAAAAATAGGAAATTTTTGAAAAATTTCCTATAAAAATAGGAAATTTTTGAAAAATTTCCTATAAAAATAGGAAATTTTTGAAAAATTTCCTATAAAAATAGGAAATTTTTGAAAAATTTCCTATAAAAATAGGAAATTTTTGAAAAATTTCCTATAAAAATAGGAAATTTTTGAAAAATTTCCTATAAAAATAGGAAATTTTTGAAAAATTTCCTATAAAAATAGGAAATTTTTGAAAAATTTCCTATAAAAATAGGAAATTTTTGAAAAATTTCCTATAAAAATAGGAAATTTTTGAAAAATTTCCTATAAAAATAGGAAATTTTTGAAAAATTTCCTATAAAAATAGGAAATTTTTGAAAAATTTCCTATAAAAATAGGAAATTTTTGAAAAATTTCCTATAAAAATAGGAAATTTTTGAAAAATTTCCTATAAAAATAGGAAATTTTTGAAAAATTTCCTATAAAAATAGGAAATTTTTGAAAAATTTCCTATAAAAATAGGAAATTTTTGAAAAATTTCCTATAAAAATAGGAAATTTTTGAAAAATTTCCTATAAAAATAGGAAATTTTTGAAAAATTTCCTATAAAAATAGGAAATTTTTGAAAAATTTCCTATAAAAATAGGAAATTTTTGAAAAATTTCCTATAAAAATAGGAAATTTTTGAAAAATTTCCTATAAAAATAGGAAATTTTTGAAAAATTTCCTATAAAAATAGGAAATTTTTGAAAAATTTCCTATAAAAATAGGAAATTTTTGAAAAATTTCCTATAAAAATAGGAAATTTTTGAAAAATTTCCAATAAAAATAGGAAATTTTTGAAAAATTTCCTATAAAAATAGGAAATTTTTGAAAAATTTCCTATAAAAATAGGAAATTTTTGAAAAATTTCCTATAAAAATAGGAAATTTTTGAAAAATTTCCTATAAAAATAGGAAATTTTTGAAAAATTTCCTATAAAAATAGGAAATTTTTGAAAAATTTCCTATAAAAATAGGAAATTTTTGAAAAATTTCCTATAAAAATAGGAAATTTTTGAAAAATTTCCTATAAAAATAGGAAATTTTTGAAAAATTTCCTATAAAAATAGGAAATTTTTGAAAAATTTCCTATAAAAATAGGAAATTTTTGAAAAATTTCCTATAAAAATAGGAAATTTTTGAAAATTTCCTATAAAAATAGGAAATTTTTGAAAAATTTCCTATAAAAATAGGAAATTTTTGAAAAATTTCCTATAAAAATAGGAAATTTTTGAAAAATTTCCTATAAAAATAGGAAATTTTTGAAAAATTTCCTATAAAAATAGGAAATTTTTGAAAAATTTCCTATAAAAATAGGAAATTTTTGAAAAATTTCCTATAAAAATAGGAAATTTTTGAAAAATTTCCTATAAAAATAGGAAATTTTTGAAAAATTTCCTATAAAAATAGGAAATTTTGAAAAATTTCCTATAAAAATAGGAAATTTTTGAAAAATTTCCTATAAAAATAGGAAATTTTTGAAAAATTTCCTATAAAAATAGGAAATTTTTGAAAAATTTCCTATAAAAATAGGAAATTTTTGAAAAATTTCCTATAAAAATAGGAAATTTTTGAAAAATTTCCTATAAAAATAGGAAATTTTGAAAAATTTCCTATAAAAACAGGAAATTTTTGAAAAATTCCTATAAAAATAGGAAATTTTTGAAAAATTTCCTATAAAAATAGGAAATTTTTGAAAAATTTCCTATAAAAATAGGAAATTTTTGAAAAATTTCCTATAAAAATAGGAAATTTTTGAAAAATTTCCTATAAAAATAGGAAATTTTTGAAAAATTTCCTATAAAAATAGGAAATTTTTGAAAAATTTCCTATAAAAATAGGAAATTTTTGAAAAATTTCCTATAAAAATAGGAAATTTTTGAAAAATTTCCTATAAAAATAGGAAATTTTTGAAAAATTTCCTATAAAAATAGGAATTTTTTGAAAAATTTCCTATAAAAATAGGAAATTTTTGAAAAAATTCCTATAAAAATAGGAAATTTTTGAAAAATTTCCTATAAAAATAGGAAATTTTTGAAAAATTTCCTATAAAAATAGGAAATTTTTGAAAAATTTCCTATAAAAATAGGAAATTTTTGAAAAATTTCCTATAAAAATAGGAAATTTTTGAAAAATTTCCTATAAAAATAGGAAATTTTTGAAAAATTTCCTATAAAAATAGGAAATTTTTGAAAAATTTCCTATAAAAATAGGAAATTTTTGAAAAATTTCCTATAAAAATAGGAAATTTTTGAAAATTTCCTATAAAAATAGGAAATTTTTGAAAAAATTTCCTATAAAAATAGGAAATTTTTGAAAAATTTCCTATAAATATAGGAAATTTTTGAAAAATTTCCTATAAAAATAGGAAATTTTTGAAAAATTTCCTATAAAAATAGGAAATTTTTGAAAAATTTCCTATAAAAATAGGAAATTTTTGAAAAATTTCCTTTAAAAATAGGAAATTTTTGAAAAATTTCCTATAAAAATAGGAAATTTTTGAAAAATTTCCTATAAAAATAGGAAATTTTTGAAAAATTTCCTATAAAAATAGGAAATTTTTGAAAAATTTCCTATAAAAATAGGAAATTTTTGAAAAATTTCCTATAAAAATAGGAAATTTTTGAAAAATTTCCTATAAAAATAGGAAATTTTTGAAAAATTTCCTATAAAAATAGGAAATTTTTGAAAAATTTCCTATAAAAATAGGAAATTTTTGAAAAATTTCCTATAAAAATAGGAAATTTTTGAAAAATTTCCTATAAAAATAGGAAATTTTTGAAAAATTTCCTATAAAAATAGGAAATTTTTGAAAAATTTCCTATAAAAATAGGAAATTTTTGAAAAATTTCCTATAAAAATAGGAAATTTTTGAAAAATTTCCTATAAAAATAGGAAATTTTTGAAAAATTTCCTATAAAAATAGGAAATTTTTGAAAAATTTCCTATAAAAATAGGAAATTTTTGAAAAATTTCCTATAAAAATAGGAAATTTTTGAAAAATTTCCTATAAAAATAGGAAATTTTTGAAAAATTTCCTATAAAAATAGGAAATTTTTGAAAAATTTCCTATAAAAATAGGAAATTTTTGAAAAATTTCCTATAAAAATAGGAAATTTTTGAAAAATTTCCTATAAAAATAGGAAATTTTTGAAAAATTTCCTATAAAAATAGGAAATTTTTGAAAAATTTCCTATAAAAATAGGAAATTTTTGAAAAATTTCCTATAAAAATAGGAAATTTTTGAAAAATTTCCTATAAAAATAGGAAATTTTTGAAAAATTTCCTTTAATAATAGGAAATTTTTGAAAAAGTTTTTACAATTATTTCCTCTTTTTATAGAAATTTTTTCTAAAATATTCTTTTTTAAAATTGATTCTGGACTGAATATTAATCATAGAATTTTGTAATGTATTACAAATTGACCATTTTGTAATCAATAAAGTAAACATACAATACAAATATTTTTCGTGTTAAAATTTTATTATCGTAAGAATTTGAAATATTTTTATTACCTTTTAAATCCTATCTAAGTGTTCTTGATTTACTTTAAATTATTAAAAATATAATAAAATGCATTTTGAATTCTAAAATATTTTATTTAAAAGAATTCATATGAATTTAAATTAAATAAAATTAATATTCTATTCGTCTCCATTTGCAAAAATTTATAACATTTAACAAAAGCAGCTGGCTACTGTTTAGTACTGACCTTAACTATAAAAAAAGTTATAGCCAAAATATTGAAAGTGTTAATAATTATCCGAAACGAAATTTTATATAAAAACTTAAAATATTTTGACAAACAATATCAGTTCAATAAGTTCTGCAAAACTAAACAAACAAAAAATTCAAAATGTTCAAATTCGTAAGTTGAAAAAAGAATTATTATATTTTGAGATAATATTGAAGTTAGATTTTATGTGAATTTTAATAAAATTTGTTATAAATGTAATTTTTTTAAATAAAATTGTATTTATCAATTCCAGTTCACTTTGTGCTTGTTCGCCGTTATCGCCTTGGCCTCTGCTGCCGCTAAACCTGGTATTGTTGCTCCCTTGGCTTACTCTGCTCCCTATGTAGCTGCTCCTTATACTGCTGCTTACACCGCTCCCTACACTGCTGCTTATACTGCTCCCTATGCTGCTGCCTACTCTGCTTACCCCTACGCTTCTCCCTATGTAGCTGCTCCTTACGCTTCTGCTTACTCTGCCTATCCTTACTCTGCTTCTTACTTGTTGCGCAAGTAGATTTTCAGATAAATGACTTTTTGGCTGATAACTTGGAAAAGAAACGTTTTTCCACGGAATTTCTATATGTGATAAAAAAAATAAAAGAATTTACTCTTATAGAGTAAAATTTAAAATACCAAAAATTTCTATTTGTTTTAATTTTGATTCTTCGTATTTTGAAAATTTCCGAACCTAATACAATATTTTCGATTAGTTATATCTAAGAATAGGCAGCCCGTAACACCAGAAGCCGATTAATTTTATGTAATTTTCGTAAATACCACGATCATTAATAAAACTCGTGAAAATGAGTTGATTCAGTTGGAATTTGGATGTTAACAGAGTTGATTGGTGCTGCTTTGTTAAAGAAAATACAAAAACAAAATAGGCAAGAAACAAATTAAAATCCAATTTAAAGCAACAAAATACATGCTTCGAGAGAACAAAGAAATATAATCTCGAACATTGTTGCCACAAAAATTTTTAATTGAAAGATTTTCTATAGAAAATGTTTTGATAAAAATATGTTTTATAGAAAATGGAGTAGAAAACTTTTTCTTTTTAAAACGTAAGAACTACACATTGAAAAAAAAAAATACCTTTTTTGGTTAAAAGTGTAAAAAACGGCAACTCTGCCGACTATTTTTTTAGTTCTGTTCTCTTGTGCCGACCCGTGGTTATATCCTACACCACCATAGGTTTGAAGGTTATTATATACTAGTTATTATTTGTGCTTATATACATATATACATAAGTCTTAGAAATATTGGTCGGAAATTCCGGGACAGACTTTTTACCTTGCCGATGCAAGAGGAAATGTAGACGAAAAATTCCGATCCCAAAAGAAAACAAAATTTGCTACAAAATTTTTGGTTTGACAAGGAATTTATACTTGAGGCTGTAAGCATAAAAATATTGGTCTTAGAGTATACCAAAATCGGAATCACTTAGAATCACTTCTTGAGTTGATTTTGGGATGTCAGTCCGTCCGTCCGACCGACCGTCCGTCCGTCTATCTGGAGGACTGGCTGGACCCCCATGTAAAACAAGTAACCAAAGTACAGGTCGCAATTCTGAAGATAATTTGATGAAATTTGGCACAGACATTTCTTTTCATAGTGGGACCATTGCTCTTGAAAATGTCTGGTTTCCTGGAATTGAGATATTGTCCTCAAATTTCAGTATATATGTAAACATATACTGAACATATACATTGTACCAAGTTTAGTTGAAATCGGTCCATATTTGACCATAGCTCCCATACAAACTCTTCTGTAAAACGTCACTAAAATGCATGTAAAAACTACTTAAATGCTCCTAAATCTGAAGATAATGACAATTTTATGTTTATTTGTCTAATTTTGAGACAGTCAGTCCACATTGGACCCCAACTTTCATATAAGGCCTAATGTCAGAAATAGCTTAATGTCAGAATAGTCTTAGACCAAATTTTCATAAAATGCGATGCTTTTTAAAAATCTGATTTTTATTTTTTAGAATAAAAATAACAGTTATTTTTTGATTTTTATTTTTTTGAGCAAAAATAACAGTTATTTTTAACATTTATTTTTTTCGAGCAAAAATAACTGTTATTTTTGACTTTTATTATATCGAGCAAAAATAAAAGTTATTTTTGACTTTTATTTTTTCGAGCAGAAATAAAAGTTATTTTTTGACTTTTATTTTTTCGAGCAGAAATAAAAGTTATTTTTTGACTTTTATTTTTTCGAGCAGAAATAAAAGTTATTTTTGTGTTGCCAACCCCAACTATGATTACAAAACTCAACTCCATTAATTTTTGAGCATATGTAAATTATTTTCACTGAAAAATTATCTTTGTTTGAAAAAATTTTTCAATAATTTTATGATAATTTCAAACAAAAATAACTTTTATTTCTGCTCGAAAAAATAAAAGCCAAAAAAATAACTTTTATTTTTGCTCGAAAAAATAAAAATTAAAAAATAACTTTTATTTTTGCTTAAAAAAATATAAGCCAAAAATAACTGTTATTTTTTATCGAAAAAATAAAAGTCAAGAAATAACTTTTATTTCTGCTCGAAAAAATAAAACTAAAAAAATAACTTTTATTTTCTGACTTTTACGATAAAAGTTTTAACAGTTACGGTCCCTGTATATAAGTATTAAGGAAATGTTTGTAAGATGACGAAATTAAGCAGATATGCAAGAAAAAGACAAGACCTTTGACCTCAGTAGTGAAGGGTATCACATGGTCGAGCTTGACCGACTATAGCACTTTCGTACTTGTTTCTATTGAAATTGGTTAACACCGTCAAAAGTTATAGTAACTCATTTCTGCACTATTTATAGAATCTCACTCCTTATTAGGATCAAATATTTTTTACTTTTGAAAAATTTCCTTGAAAATTGATTTTTAAATAAAGTTCATTAAAAATTTTGGTATTTCAAAAAACTCTATAAGAGTTATTTTATTTATTTTTTATCACACATTTTCTCAAATCCATTTCATCCATTTAATTTCCATAGTCTTCATCTGAGTATCTACTTGCGTAACAAGTAAGAACCAGCATAAGGATAGGCGGAGTAAGCAGAGGCGTAAGGAGCAGCAGCTAAATAAGGAGAGGCATAAGGGTAAGCAGAGTAGGCAGCGGCATAGGGAGCAGTGTAGGCGGCAGTGTAGGGAGCAGTATAAGCGGCAGTGTAAGGAGCAGCAGCTACTACGGGAGCAGAGTAGGCCAAGGGGGCAACAAAACCGGGCTTAGCGGCAGCAGAGGCCAAGGCAACAACGGCGAACAAGCACAAAGTGAACTAGAATTGAAAAAAAATATGTTTGGGTTAAAATTTTCGAATAATTTGGGAAATTTTAAAAGTTAAAACCAAGTGTATTGCACTTTTTTAATTTTTTAGAATTATTGGCTTTTGTTTAAAAAATAAAGCCAAATTTTTCAGTTTGTGGATAAAAATTCCTTGACGCATTTCATTGATTAGTAAGGCCAGTATTGTGAACCGCAGTGGTATAGCAGATTAGTCGTCCGCCTAGCATACCAGAGGTCCCAAGTTCAATCCTCGGCCAGACCCACTTGAAAAAAATAAATTTTCAAAAAAAAGCTGCGGTTCACCTCATAACTCAGTTAGCCACTGGTTATTGAGAATTTGGCTATGTAAAACTTCTCTAACTAATGCATTTGCCATTCGGAGCTGGAGCCGGAGCCTTTTAATGAGTCTAAAATTCAAATTTTAAAATTTGCACACAATCAACATTTTTGAGTTTTATTTTCACTACGTTTTAGTTTCATCTTCACTTGGTTTTTGTTTCATCTTTTACTACGTTTTAGTCTCATCTTCCACTCCGTTTGGCTGACTTTTTTTTAACTTTGAATTTTTTTATTATAATTTATCTTTAAAACTTACGAATTTGAACATTTTGTTTGATTTTTGCTTTGTTTAGTTTTACAGAACTTATGGAACTGATGTTCTTTAAAAAAATTTTTGATTTTTATACAAAAATCAAATTTTTTTTAATATCCCAAATTTTCAGTTCTTTGGTAAATATTTTAAATTTGAATATTTGTAGGAGGATGATAGTTTGAATTTTAATTTTGTGGTAAATTTGTATTTGTTTAAACTGTTATATAATGGTTTCCGATTTTAATTTATTTTCAATTGGCTCGTGACAAGTTAAATAGTACTTAGTTTAAATTTGAGTTAAATTTGTTTTAATTATAGATTTTACTAGACAATAAACAAAAATGTTATAATATATTTTTATTAAATTAGGAAATTATTACCAGTAATTGGATTACAATAACTGGGGTTTCATTGCTTATTCATAAACCACTTTTTTGATGATTCTAAATCGGAAGCAATATCTTTAAGTAATTTTAATAAAATTAGCCAAAACTTCCTTCCCTGCACGTACTAAATGTAAACTAACTAAATGTACTACTGACCTTCTTTATCACGACATTAACTGATTAAATTATGCAATTTTTTTTTTTTATAAAACAAAAACATTAACTTTTTCACAAATTTTTATAATAAAAACCCAATTGAAATCATAGTTAGGTATCAGTTCAATAAGTTCTGCATAACCAAACAAATCAAACAACCAACAAAATGTTCAAATTCGTAAGTTTTGAAAACAAATTAAAAAAATTTTCTTAATTAATACAATTTTTTTTCTAACCGAAATTCCAGTTCACTTTGTGCTTGTTCGCCGTTGTCGCCTTGGCCTCTGCTGCCGCTAAACCCGGATTTGTTGCTCCCTTGGCCTACTCTGCCCCCGTAGTAGCTGCTGCTCCCTACACTGCCGCTTACACTGCTCCCTACGCTGCCGCCTACACTGCTCCCTATGCTGCTGCCTACTCTGCTTACCCCTATGCTTCTCCCTATGTAGCTGCTGCTCCTTACGCTTCTGCCTACTCCGCCTATCCTTATGCTGGTTCTTACTTGTTGCGCAAGTAGATTTTTAACTGATGGACTAGTGGCCGGATGGAAATTTGTTCAAAATTTTTGTTTTATTGACTGATAAAAATAAAAAATTTACTCTTATAGAGTAGAACTTTAAAAACGAAAATTTATTTAAAAAGTTTTACTGTAGTGTATTGCACTAAGATCCCAAATTTATTACAATTATTTATTATTGTAATAAACAGTTTCTTGATAAAACCATAAAATGTTGTTGGGGAAACCTTTCCCCACCAACATTTTGTAAAAAGACATAATTAAGAAAAATTATTATAATGAAAAATTTTCTAGTGATTCTCTATACCGAAAAATTTTCTATAGAAAAATTTTGATACCGAAAAATTTTCTATAGAAAAATTTTGATACCGAAAAATTTTCTATAGAAAAATTTTTATACCGAAAAATTTTCTATAGACAAATTTTTGTAACGAAAAATTTTCTATAGACAAATTTTTGTAACGAAAAATTTTCTATAGACAAATTTTTATACCGACAAATTTTCTATAGACAAATTTTTATACCGAACAATTTTCGATAGAAAAATTTTTATACCGAAAAATTTTCTATAGAAAAATTTCGATAAAAAAATTTTTCTATAGAAAAATTTTCGATAAAAAAATTTTTCTATAGAAAAATTTTCGATAAAAAAATTTTTCTATGGAAAAATTTCGATAAAAAAATTTTTCTATAGAAAAATTTTCGATAAAAAAATTTTTCTATAGAAAAATTTTCGATAAAAAAATTTTTCTATAGAAAAATTTTCGATAAAAAAATTTTTCTATAAAAATATTTTCTATAGAAAAATTTTCGATAAAAATATTTTTCTATAGAAGAATTTTCGTAAAAATATTTTCGATAAAAAAATTTTTCGATAAAAAAATTTTTCTATAGAAAAATTTTCGATAAAAAAATTTTTCTATAGAAAAATTTTCGATAAAAAAATTTTTCTATAGAAAAATTTTCAAAAAAAAAATTTTTCTATAGAAAAATTTTCGATAAAAAAATTTTTCTATAGAAAAATTTTCGATAAAAAAATTTTTCTATAGAAAAATTTTTTTCGAAAAATTTTTATACCGAAAAATTTTCTATAGATAAATTTTTATACCGAAAAATTTTCTATAGACAAATTTTTATACCGAAATATTTTCTATAGAAAAATTTTTGTAACGAAAAATTTTCTGTAGAAAAACTTTTATACCGAAAAATTTGCTTCTATAGAAAATTTTTCGGTATAAAAATTTTTCTATAGAAAATTTTTCGGTATAAAAATTTTTCGGTATAAAAATTTTTCTATAGAAAATTTTTCGGTATAAAAATTTTTCTATAGAAAATTTTTCGGTATAAAAATTTTTCTATAGAAAATTTTTCGGTATAAAAATTTTTCTATAGAAAATTTTTCGGTATAAAAATTTTTCTATAGAAAATTTTTCGGTATAAAAATTTTTCTATAGAAAATTTTTCGGTATAAAAATTTTTCTATAGAAAATTTTTCGGTATAAAAATTTTTCTATAGAAAATTTTTCGGTATAAAAATTTTTCTATAGAAAATTTTTCGGTATAAAAATTTTTCTATAGAAAATTTTTCGGTATAAAAATTTTTCTATAGAAAATTTTTCGGTATAAAAATTTTTCTATAGAAAATTTTTCTATAGAAAATTTTTCGGTATAAAAATTTTTCTATAGAAAATTTTTCGGTATAAAAATTTTTCTATAGAAAATTTTTCGGTATAAAAATTTTTCTATAGAAAATTTGTCGGTATAAAAATTTTTCTATAGAAAATTTTTCGGTATAAAAATTTTTCTATAGAAAATTTTTCGGTATAAAAATTTTTCTATAGAAAATTTTTCGGTATAAAAATTTTTCTATAGAAAATTTTTCGGTATAAAAATTTTTCTATAGAAAATTTTTCAGTATAAAAATTTTTCTATAGAAAATTTTTCGGTATAAAAATTTTTCTATAAAAAAAATGTTGATACCGAAAAATTTTCTATACAAGCATCTTTTAACAAAAAAAAAAAATAATAAACAAGTTTTTATTTTTCGATTTAAAATTTCTATATCAACAATTTTTGACTATAAAAATTCTAAATGTAAAATTTTTCTAGAATAAATTTTTCTTTACCAAACTTTTTACAAAAATTTGATAAAAAAAAAAATTATATAATAATTTGTATAACCAAAAATTGTCTATAGAAAAAGTTTTAAAACCAAAAATTTTCGGTAGAGAAATTTTTATAATCAAAAATTTTCTGTAGAAAAATTTTTATATTGAAAATTTTTGTAAAGAAAAATTTTTATATCAAAATTTCTTCCACCGACTAATTTTTTATACATAAATTTTTATATTGGAAAACTTTTAGAAAAAAAATCTTGTATCTAAAAATTTTTATATAAAAATTTTATTTGATATTAAAAGATTTTCTTTATATAAATTTTATTTTCGAAAAGTTTTCTATGTACACATTTTGCTATGGATATATTTTGATATCAGGTTTTATTATAAAAAAAATTAGATTAAAGAACTAAGAACAAGCTATTGAAATTCGTCAAAATCGGTCCATTATTTATGGTACCTCCCATAGGTCTTACTTCCCGTAATTGATATTTTGGCCAGAATATCACTATTTTTATGTAAACCTAAATCTCTGTACCAAATTTCGTTGAAATCGGTCCACATTTGACTCCCATAGCTCCCATACAAACTGTTCTGTCAAAACGCACTAAATGAGATATAAATAACTCGTAAATCTGGAGATAATAAGAATTTTAAGTCTATCGGTCCACATTTGACCCTAGATCTCATATAAGTCCAAATGACGGAAACAGCTTAAGTTTTGAGAAAATGTTTGTATGTTGTCAAAATTTAGCAAATATTTGTCTTTATACAGGAAAAACAACATTTTTGAGATTATTGGTGAAGGGTATCGTATGGTCGGGCTTGACCGACTTTCTTACTTGTTAAATGATACATTTTTTATTGCATATGCTTAGGAGCGACTTCAAGGACATAGAATATTTTGGAAAACCCTTAATAATTAGGAAAGTTTTGAACCAATTTTAATGTTATATACCTCGTTGGAAAGCCCATTTAGCTCTCAGTACCATGCTGTTAAGCACTTTTTTGAAAATGTATTCTAAGTGGAATTTTTTTTTTCAAATATTTAAAGAAACCCCTTACTTTTCCCATATAACTTGCATATTCAAACTTTGGCGTCAAGTTGACACTCTTTTTTTCCAGATATCCGATCTGAATAAAACTTTGCTTTTGGACTAGTGGGGTCAAATGCTAAAAAAAATTGGGGTACGTCTTTCTGTATTACAAAGTTTAAATTTCGTCATACAAAGGTGGGACACTCTATTGTTTACCCAAAAGATCTTTTGTTTTTTTTTTTTGAATGAAGAGGATTTGAATTCATTACATAACAATATTCTTTTAAATTCAGGATTTCCCTAAAAATAAAAATTATTTAAATAATTTTAGTATCTTTTTTGCCAACAATCAAATTAAAATTCTATTTACGAGTATTTGTTTTGACTTTAATTTTGATGTTTATTTAAACGATCAATTTGTATGTTAAATTGTTGTGAAATAATTTTTATCTGAATACGATATCGATCGATTGAAATAAAAATCTTGGAACTTAGTAAGAAACATAAAACTTAATGCAGGGACCGTAACTGTTATAACTTTTATCGTTAAATTCAGAAAATAAAAGTTATTTTTTGACTTTTATTTTTTGAGCAGAGATAAAAGTTATTTTCTGACTTTTATTTTTTCGATAAAAAGTTATTTTTAATTTTTGACTTTTATTTTTTCAAGGAAAAATAAAAGTTATTTTTTAACTTTTATTTTTTCGTGCAAAAATAACATTTATTTTTGACATTTATAATTTCGAGCATGAATAAAAGTTATTTTTTGACTTTTATTTTTTCGAGCAGAAATAAAAGTTATTTTTTTACTTTTATTTTTTTCAAGCAGAAATAAGTTATTTTTGTTTAAATTCATGATAAATTTATTAAAAAAAATTGTTCAAATAAAGATAATTTTTCAGTGAAAATAATTTGCATATGCTCAAAAATGAATGGAGTTGAGTTTTGTAATCGTAATTGGGGTTAAAAACCCAAAAATAACTTTTATTTCTGCTCGAAAAAATAAAACTCAAAAACTAACTTTTATTTCTGCTCAAAAAAATAAAAGTCAAAAAATAACTTTTATTTCTGCTCGAAAAAATAAAAGTCAAAAAATAACTTTTATTCATGCTCGAAATAATAAAAGTCAAAAATAACTGTTTTTTTTTTTGCTCCAAAAAATAAAAGTTAAAAAATAACTTTTTTTTGCTCGAAAAAATAAAAGTTAAAAATAACTGTTATTTTTGCTCAAAAAAATTAAAATCAAAAAATAATTGTTATTTTTTTTTTTTCTAAAAAATAAAAATCAGATTTTTGAAAATCATCGCAATGAAAATTTGGCCCAAGACAATCAAAAATAACAGTTATTTTCGGTCCCTGACTTAATGTCATGTATGTCTCTGAAGGTCCAAGTTCCATTATAAGAATTTTTTGAGAGGTAGCCAAAATAATAGATCGATTTCAACTTATTTCGATACAGTTCCAAATTGGATCCAGCTATTTATCTTTCAGCTTTTCATCCTCAAAATTGTGTTCTATAGTTTGATAACAGCTTTTGCATTTTCATCGTATGGACAGAAATCTTTAAATCGATTTATCAAGCTTTTCTGATAAAAATTTCAGTTTTCGTGCCTATATCTCAATAACAATTGTTTCGAGCTACTGATGACAAAACGATAGTAACCATTCTAAGATTACCATAGTTCGAAACAGTTGTTAATGAGATATGGCCAAAAATTTCAGTTTTTTTTGCCCATATCTCAATAACAATCGTTTCGATCTATGGTTTTCTTACCATGGTCGTCCTAAATTTCTTAATAAAACACTTGCAACTTTTTTTTGATTTCAACTCCTTGGGAGTAAAATAGATTTATTTTCATCAGTCATATAAATTCCGTTAACAAATTCCATTCCCTATACAATCCATTTAACTGAACCAATTGCAAATCTTTTATCTGAAAATCTACTTGCGCAACAAGTAAGAAGCAGCATAAGGATATGCGGAGTAGGCAGAAGCGTAAGGAGCAGCAGCTACATAGGGAGAAGCATAGGGGTAAGCAGAGTAGGCAGCAGCATAAGGAGCAGTGTAGGCGGCAGCGTAGGGAGCAGTGTAAGCGGCAGTGTAGGGAGCAGCAGCTACATAGGGAGCCGAGTAAGCCAAGGGAGCAACAATACCGGGTTTAGCGGCAGCAGAGGCCAAGGCAACAACGGCGAGCAAGCACAAAGTGAACTGGAAGGGGAGAGAAAAGTTTTATTAGAATTTTGTTCAAATTTGAACTTTAAGACAAATACATTTGAAAAAATATTAAATTTTCAAAAACTTTTAAAATTTTCCAAAAAAATTTAACACTTTCTAAAAAGTTTTAAAACTTTCTAAAAAATTTAAATTTCATAAAAAGTATAAATTTTTCTTTCTTTTTAAAGTTTTAACTATTTTTGAAAAATATTAAATTTTTTTTCAAAATTTTTCAAATTTTAAAAATTGATTTGTTCTTGTTTTTAAAAAAGACACTTACGAATTTGAACATTTTGATATGTTTTTTGAATTGTTTTTAATATCACAGAACTTATTGAACTGATAGTATTTGGTTAATGTTATTCTGTTTATATACTTTAGGTCCGTTTAATGCTAAAAAAATTGATTGATATCGATTTCATCGATGTCGTCTTTAACATAATTTTAATGTTTAACAGCCAAGCACGTCTGTTCGTCTAAGGTCGTTGTTGAGGTGTTTACTAAACTTGGCTTGAATAATTTTCAAAAAAAAAAATTTTGAAATAATAAAATTGTCACTTATTTCCTACATACTTTTAGGAATTATTCAATAGTTCAAAAATAATCAAAATAATAAAATTTTAAAGAATTATAACAATTCTTTAATTCTTTTTAAATGGCTCAAAAAAGTGTTAAATATTTAAAAATCTTTAAACTTTAATATATACAGAAAAATCCAAACAAAAACCTTAACATTAAAGACGTGCCATGATTTTAAACTACTTTTAAATATTTCAAAAATTTTGTTATAATTCTAGAAAAATTTTGTGTATCAGTTTTTGGGTATAAATACTTTAAGTCATTCAAAAATTTTTATCAGTTCCATTTGTTCTGTTAAGTAAATCACCAAAAAACTTAAAAATGTTCAAATTCGTAAGTTTTTTAAAAAAATATTTCATATCAAAGTAAATATTAAATATATTCCTTCAAAAATTCCAGTTCGCTTTGTGCTTGTTCGCCATTGTTGCCTTGGCCTCTGCTGCCGCTAAGCCCGGTATTGTTGCTCCCTTGGCCTACTCTTCACCCTATGTAGCTGCTGCTCCTTACACAGCCGCCTACACTGCCGCCTACACCGCTCCCTATGCTGCTGCCTACTCTGCCTATCCCTATGCCTCGCCCTATGTAGCTGCTGCTCCTTACGCTTCTGCCTACTCCGCCTATCCTTATGCTGCTTCTTATGTTTTGCGTAAATAGACTGAGTATTCGGGAATCGAATGGGATTTTTGATTGTTAAAGCCTGAATTTGTTGATTTTGATGACGAAACTTGTAAATAAAATAAAGCACAAAAAAATTTTAAATTCAAAGGGTCTTATTATTTTTGAACAAATTTTAAAACTTAAATAAATAAGATTCAAATTTCTTAATTTTGAAATATTCTTCACTTTTCCTCCATATTTCTGTTACAAAGATCTACGACACTCGATTTATATTTGGGAAATGTAAAGATCCAAGACTGAAAATTGATAAGTAAAGATTAACGATTGAAATTTTCTTAATACAGAGATTCACGATCAAAAATTGAACGATCGATCAATCAAAAAAATTCTGTGATTGAAACTTGGCAAATAAAGAGATCCCTAACTGTTAGTTATTCGGCACAGAGATCACTATTGAACATTTGTTAATATAGAGAGATCAACGATTGAAAACTGATCTACACAAAGATCAAGTATTCAAAATTTCTTTATACAGAGAACCACGATCTTAAATTTATCGATCAATTAAATAGAGAATCTATATGAAAATTGTTTTTTTCTTAATACAAAGATCCCCGATCAAAACTTAATCGATTAATTGCAATCCGCGATGTAAGGTTTGTAATCACATTATAAGTCGTGATATTAGGACCTATTTTGATATTAGGACCTATTGAAGCTACTAAAAATTGGTCAAAAATTTTTCTTTTTCAAGTGTTGATGTTTGTAAATGACAAAAAACTGGTTTAAATCGGTTCATTATTCCCGGTGCTGATGGCATGGGTGTATTAGGTTTGTAAATCAGAGAAAAATTGCTCTCAGACACACGTTTAAGTAAATCGATCGATTCAGATTCACGTACGACTACTGACCATGCAAAACTTGTTATCACAGTACACGTCGTACCTATATTTCTTAAGGTATTAGGACCTTGTCTATTAAAGCTGGTGAAAATTAGTTCGTTATTTCTAACGCACAGAAACTGGTCAAAATCGGTCCATTATTTCGGTTGCCGATGAGGAAAGGGTATACTGAATTTTTGTTGATGTTTGTAGAGCAGAGAAAAATTAGTCTGTGACCAATCTTTAAATATACGGGTCAAAATTTGTTTAAGTCCATAGAAAAGATTTCCCGAAATTGAGATTTGGCTTGTATCAAAATAACTTTAATTAAAACTGGTTTAAAATCGGTACATATTTTTGGATACATCCATTGAACCGACCTTCCGAAATTGAAAATTGGGATTTATTAAAATCAGTTTTATTAAAATTTAAATAACTCTTCAGAATGGGTCATCAAATGGGCTATATCTCGAAATTGAGATAAGGGTTTTATGCTAAAACTTTGTATTTTTTTTTACTTGTTTTTATTGAAAACAAAAAAATCAAAAATTGTAATAAAAATTTGAAATCTTAGTAAAAATTTTAAATTTTCAAAAAAAAAAAAAAAATTGTAAAAATTCAAATTTTTGAAAAAAATTGAAATTTTAGTAAAAATTCAAAATTTTAGTAAAAATTCAAAATTTCGTTAAAAATTAGAAATTTTAGTAAAAATTTAAAATTTTAGTAAGAATTTAAAATTTTAGTAAAAATTTTAAATTTTAGTAAAAATTTAAAATTTTAGTAAAAATTTAAAATTTTAGTAAAAATTTAAAATTTTAGTAAAAATTTAAAATTTTAGTAAAAATTTAAAATTTTAGTGAAAATTTAAAATTTTAGTAAGAATTTTAAATTTTAGTAAAAATTTAAAATTTTTGAAAAAATTCAAAATATTAGTAAAAATTTAAAATTTTTGTAAGAATTTTAAATTTTAGTAAAAATTTAAAATTTTAGTAAGAATTTTAAATTTTAGTAAAAATTTAAAATTTTTGAAAAAATTCAAAATATTAGTAAAAATTTAAAATTTTTGTAAAAATTTAAAATTTTAGTAAAAATTCAAAATTTTAGAAAAAATTCCAAATATTTGTATATTTTTATTTCAGTAAAAATTGAAAATTTTAGTAAAAATTCAAAATTTTAGTAAAAATTCAAAGTTTTTGTAAAAATTCTAAATTTTAGTAAAAATTCAAAATTTTAGTAAAAACTCAAAGTTTTTGTAAAAGTTCTAAATTTTAACAAAAATTCAAAATTTTTGAAAAAATTAAAAATTTTTGAAGAAATTAAAAATTTTATTAAAAACAAAATTTTATTAAAAATTTTGAATTTACAAAAAAAAAAAAAAAATACAAATTTTAGTAAAAATTCAAATTTTTGAAAAAAAAAATTAAAATTTTAGTAAAAATTAAAAAATTTAAAAAAAAAATCCAAATATTAATAAAAATTTAAAATTTTTGTAAAAATTCAAAATTTTAGTAACAATTTTGAATTTTCAAAAAAAAAAATTTTTTTTTGAAAAAAAAAATTAAAATTTTAATAATAAATTAAAATTTTATTCAAAACTCAAAATTTTAGTAAAAATTTAAAATTTTAGTAAAAATTTAAAATTTTAGTAAAAATTTAAAATTTTAGTAAAAATTTAAAATTTTAGTAAAAATTTAAAATTTTAGTAAAAATTTAAAATTTTAGTAAAAATTTAAAATTTTAGTAAAAATTTAAAATTTTAGTAAAAATTTAAAATTTTAGTAAAAATTTAAAATTTTAGTAAAAATTTAAAATTTTTTGAACAATTCAAAATTTTAGAAAAAAATCAAAATTTTAGAAAAAATTCCAAATATTAGTAAAAATTAAGAATTTCAGTAAAAATTTAAAATTTTGGTAAAAATTTAAAATTTTGGTAAAAATTTAAAATTTTAGTAAAAATTCAAAATTTTTTGAAAAATCCAAAATAGAAGTTTTTTTACTCAAACTTTTTAGTAAAAATTTAACATTTTAGAAAATATTTTTAATTTTAATAATAATTAAAAATTTAAGTAAAAATTCAAAATGTTATTAAAAATTCATAAAATTATTTAAAACATAAAATTTTAGTAAAAATACAAAATATTAGTAAAAATTAAAAATATTAGTAAAATTTAATTCAAAATCAAATTTTAGAAAAAATTTTAAATTTTTATTAAAAATTAAAAATTTTAGCTTTAATTAGAAATTTTAGTAAAAATATTAAATTTTAGTAAACATTTTTAATTGTAGTGAAAATTCAAAATTTTATTAAAAGTTAAACATTTAAGTAAAAATTCGAAACTTAAGTAAAAATTAAAAATTTTAGTAAAAATTCAAAATTTAAGTAAAAATTAAAAATTTAAGTAAAAATTAAAAATTTAAGTAAAAATTAAAAATTTAATAAAATTTGAAATTAAAGTTAAAATTTTAAATTTTAGTCAAAATTAAAAATTTTAATAGAAATTTAAATTTTGGTAAAATTTACAAATTTTAGTAAAAATTCAAAATTTTAGTAATAATTAAAAATTTTAGTATTAAAGGATTTTCTTATTTTTTAAATTTAGTATTTTTCAAAATTCAAAATTTTTGTAAAAATCAAAAATTTTAGTAAAAATCAAAAATTTTAATAAAAATTTAATATTAAAGTTTTAATTCAAAATTTTAGTAAAAATTTCAAATTTTAGTAAAAATTTCAAATTTTAGTAAAAATTTCAAATTTTAGTAAAAATTTCAAATTTTAGTAAAAATTTCAAATTTTAGTAAAAATTTCAAATTTTAGTAAAAATTTCAAATTTTAGTAAAAATTTCAAATTTTAGTAAAAATTTCAAATTTTAGTAAAAATTCCATTTTTAAGTAAAAATTCAAAATATTGGGAAAAAAATAATATTTTAGTAAAAAATTCACCATTAAAATTTGAATTCAAAATTTTGGTTAGAATTTAAAACTTTGGTTAAAATTAAAAATTTTAGTAAAAACTAAAAATTTTAGTAAAAGTTCAAAATTTTAATAAAAATTCAAAGTTTTTGTTAAAATTCAAAATATTACTATAAATTTAAAATATTACTAAAAATTCCAAAAAGTTGGAAAAATTTAAAAATTTTAGAAAAAATTTTAAAAAATTCAAAAATTTTAAAAAATTCAAAATTGTAGTAAAAATTTAAAAATTAAAATTAAAAAATTTTGCTATAAATTCAAAAACTAAAAATTTTGGTTAAAAATTCAAAATTTTTGTTTATTAGAAAAATTTCTGTTAAAAATTTTAGTACAAATTCAAAAGTTTTTTAAAAATTTAAAAGATTGATAAAAATCAATATTTGAAAAAATATTAAAATTTTAGTAAAAATACATTAAATAAATCTAATAAAAATTTTATAAGAAATTCATAATTCATTAAAATTTTAGTTAAAGAAATAAAACTTTTATATAAACTCTTAATTTTAGTAAATTTTAAAAATTTTTGTGAACATAAAATTTTTTTGAAAAATTCAAAATGTTTGTATAAATTTAAATTTTTGTTAAAATATCAGTTGCATTCAAAATTCTTGTACAAATTATGTAGTATAGAATAAAAGTAACTGTATGTAGGAAGGTCAACCTGAAATTTGATTTATTGAAATATTTATTAATTTTGTTTCCTTCCTACCAAATATTTTTCGCTTTATAAATGAAAAACGAATTCTCCTTGTGTTTCCATTAAATAAAGAATTTCTTTCGCACTATCAATGACCACTCATGGGTCAGTGCAAAATGAAATAAAATATACATGACACACATATCATCGCCGTCGTCGTCATCATCATCAGTAAATGGCATAAATGCCTGAACATCATCGCCACGCGAAAATTTACTTAAATCAAATATACAACTGAAAACAGGGTGTTGTAGGAAAGAGGTGAACTTCTTCGGCAAAAATAATCTAACATCTTTCAGAGTTTTTCAAATATTTGACGAACTTTGGTTTTGAGATGATTATGATCTTCAAAATGTTTAAGCTAACAAAATTTCAGGATTATCTATGATGAGCGATTGGCACTGGTTTTTCATCCAAGACACAAACCACCTCACTGAATGATATCGAAATTAAGTAAAAAGTCTTTGTACTTAAAGTGGTATATCTTTGTAATTTATAAACCAATTAGAATGATATCTTCAGCAAAGATAATCTGAAAAAATTGTTCTATCGATTTGATAAGAAAACAGGTCCATAGATCTTACATAGATTTAAAAATTTTTAACATAACTTGAATTTTGATCAACACTAAGAGAACGTCTCTTACCTAATCTAGAAAAATATGAGTATGGCTAATATTAGATTGATTAAAATTGATACACATCGTATATATATATCTCCTACCTCTTTCTGACCCACCCTTTTCCCATAAAAATATCGCTGTAAAATGCTCATATTATGAACATATAAAATTCATATGCCACTTTTCAAAAAAATACAAAATCAAAAAACAAGACAATTAAACAGAAAAATACCCACTAGTACGCCCCCTCCCGCCACAACACACTCCTTCCCTGCATGAAGCCGCTACTGTAAGTGAGAGCTTAAAGTGCTGAAAACTCACGCAAAAAAGATTATACCAGATATGAATAAGCAGCGGAATGAATGAATGAATGAAACGAATGAATGAATGGGATATATGAAAAAGACATAACCAGTGAAATATATTAAACAAGTGAATAAAAATAAAATGTTCTACTTTTAAACCCAAATGCAAATAATAAACGACAAGGAGCTACCCAAAAAAATTAAAATGTAAGACTAAAAGAAAAAGAAATGAAAAAGGACTAGCACTAGTAGTGACAGCCAGGACATTTGCAGTAGTCACATAAAATGTTAATAATTATGATGATGACATTAAGAAAGTGAATAATTTTGTTAAGAGGTTAAAATGGTTTTTAATGAATTTTTCTAGGGGTAAAATTGATATTAATGAACAAATTTTTAAATCTCTTAATTAATCAACATCATCACCAAAAATTTTGCTTACTAACATGAGTTAGTAAAATTTAATATTTAGTAAAAAATTTATAAAGAAATCTTCTATAAAAATTTTTTATAAAAAATCTTCTATAAAAATTTTTCTATGAAAAATTTTCTATAAAAATTTTTCTATGAAAAATTTTCTATAAAAATTTTTCTATGAAAAATTTTCTATAAAAATTTTTCTATGAAAAATTTTCTATAAAAATTTTTCTATGAAAAATTTTCTATAAAAATTTTTCTATGAAAAATTTTCTATAAAAATTTTTCTATGAAAAATTTTCTATAAAAATTTTTCTATGAAAAATTTTCTATAAAAATTTTTCTATGAAAAATTTTCTATAAAAATTTTTCTATGAAAAATTTTCTATAAAAATTTTTCTATGAAAAATTTTCTATAAAAATTTTTCTATGAAAAATTTTCTATAAAAATTTTTCTATGAAAAATTTCCTATAAAAATTTTTCTATAAAAAATTTTCTATAAAAATTTTTCTATGAAAAATTTTCTATAAAAATTTTTCTATGAAAAATTTTCTATAAAAATTTTTCTATGAAAAATTTTCTATAAAAATTTTTCTATGAAAAATTTTCTATAAAAATTTTTCTATGAAAAATTTTCTATAAAAATTTTTCTATGAAAAATTTTCTATAAAAATTTTTCTATGAAAAATTTTCTATAAAAATTTTTCTATGAAAAATTTTCTATAAAAATTTTTCTATGAAAAATTTTCTATAAAAATTTTTCTATGAAAAATTTTCTATAAAAATTTTTCTATGAAAAATTTTCTATAAAAATTTTTCTATGAAAAATTTTCTATAAAAATTTTTCTATGAAAAATTTTCTATAAAAATTTTTCTATGAAAAATTTTCTATAAAAATTTTTCTATGAAAAATTTTCTATAAAAATTTTTCTATGAAAAATTTTCTATAAAAATTTTTCTATGAAAAATTTTCTATAAAAATTTTTCTATGAAAAATTTTCTATAAAAATTTTTCTATGAAAAATTTTCTATAAAAATTTTTCTATGAAAAATTTTCTATAAAAATTTTTCTATGAAAAATTTTCTATAAAAATTTTTCTATGAAAAATTTTCTATAAAAATTTTTCTATGAAAAATTTTCTATAAAAATTTTTCTATGAAAAGTTTTCTATAAAAATTTTTCTATGAAAAATTTTCTATAAAAATTTTTCTATGAAAAATTTTCTATAAAAATTTTTCTATGAAAAATTTTCTATAAAAATTTTTCTATGAAAAATTTCATATAAAAATTTTTCTATGAAAAATTTCATATAAAAATTTTTCTATGAAAAATTTCATATAAAAATTTTTCTATGAAAAATTTCATATAAAAATTTTTCTATGAAAAATTTCATATAAAAATTTTTCTATGAAAAATTTCATATAAAAATTTTTCTATGAAAAATTTCATATAAAAATTTTTCTATGAAAAATTTCATATAAAAATTTTTCTATGAAAAATTTCATATAAAAATTTTTCTATGAAAAATTTCATATAAAAATTTTTCTATGAAAAATTTCATATAAAAATTTTTCTATGAAAAATTTCATATAAAAATTTTTCTATGAAAAATTTCATATAAAAATTTTTCTATGAAAAATTTCATATAAAAATTTTTCTATGAAAAATTTCATATAAAAATTTTTCTATGAAAAATTTCATATAAAAATTTTTCTATGAAAAATTTCATATAAAAATTTTTCTATGAAAAATTTCATATAAAAATTTTTCTATGAAAAATTTCATATAAAAATTTTTCTATGAAAAATTTCATATAAAAATTTTTCTATGAAAAATTTCATATAAAAATTTTTCTATGAAAAATTTCATATAAAAATTTTTCTATGAAAAATTTCATATAAAAATTTTTCTATGAAAAATTTCATATAAAAATTTTTCTATGAAAAATTTCATATAAAAATTTTTCTATGAAAAATTTCATATACAAATTTTTCTATGAAAAATTTCATATAAAAATTTTTCTATGAAAAATTTCATATACAAATTTTTCTATGAAAAATTTCATATAAAAATTTTTCTATGAAAAATTTTCTATAGAAATTTTTCTATGAAAAATTTTCTATAAAAATTTTTCTATGAAAAATTTTCTATAAAAATTTTTCTATGAAAAATTTTCTATAAAAATTTTTCTATAAAAAATTGTCTATAAAAATTTTTCTATGAAAAATTTTCTATAAAAATTTTTCTATGAAAAATTTTCTATAAAAATTTTTCTATGAAAAATTTTCTATAAAAATTTTTCTATGAAAAATTTTCTATAAAAATTTTTCTATAAAAAATTTTCTATAAAAATTTTTCTATGAAAAATTTTTTATAAAAATTTTTCTATGAAAAATTTTCTATAAAAATTTTTCTATGAAAAATTTTCTATAAAAATTTTTCTATGAAAAATTTTCTATAAAAATGTTTTCTATGAAAAAATTTTCTATAAAAATTTTTCTATGAAAAATTTTCTATAAAAATTTTTCTATGAAAAATTTTCTATAAAAATTTTTCTATGAAAAATTTTCTATAAAAATTTTTCTATGAGAAATTTTCTATAAAAATTTTTCTATGAGAAATTTTCTATAAAAATTTTTCTATGAAAAATTTTCTATAAAAATTTTTCTATGAAAAATTTTCTATAAAAATTTTTCTATGAAAAATTTTCTATAAAAATTTTTCTATGAAAAATTTTCTATAAAAATTTTTCTATGAAAAATTTTCTATAAAAATTTTTCTATGAAAAATTTTCTATAAAAATTTTTCTATGAAAAATTTTCTATAAAAATTTTTCTATGAAAAATTTTCTATAAAAATTTTTCTAAATGAAAAATTTTCTATAAAAATTTTTCTAAATGAAAAAAAAAATGAAAAAAAAATTTTTTCTAAATGAAAAATTTTCTATAAAAATTTTTCTATGAAAAATTTTCTATGAAAAATTTTCTATGAAAAATTTTCTATGAAAAATTTTCTATAAGAATTTTTCTTAATGAAAAACTTTCTATAAAAATTTTTCTAAATGAAAAATTTTCTATAATAATTTTTCTAAATGAAAAATTTTCTATAAAAATTTTATTAAATGAAAAATTTTCTATAAAAATTTTTCTAAATGGAAAATTTTTCTAAATGAAAAATTTTCTATAAAAATTTTTCTAAATGAAAAATTTTCTATAAAAATTTTTCTTAATGAAAAATTTTCTATAAAAATTTTTCTAAATGAAAAATTTTCTATAAAAATTTTTCTATGAAAAATATTTTGTAAAAATTTTTCTATGAAAAATATTTTGTAAAAATTTTTCTATGAAAAATATTTTGTAAAAATTTTTCTATGAAAAATTTTCTTTTAAAATTTTTCTATGAAAAATTTTCTTTTAAAATTTTTCTATGAAAAATTTTCTTTTAAAATTTTTCTATAAAAAAATTTTCTATAAAAATTTTTCTATAAAAAAATTTTCTATAAAAATTTTTCTATAAAAAAATTTTCTATAAAAATTTTTCTATAAAAAAATTTTATATAAAAATTTTTCTATAAAAAAATTTTCTATAAAAATTTTTCTATAAAAAAACTTTCTATAACAATTTTTCTATAAAAAAATTTTCTATAAAAATTTTTCTATAAAAAATTTTCTATAAAAATTTTTCTATAAAAATATTTCTATGTCTATGAAAAATTTTCTATAAAATTTTTTCTATGAAAAATTTTCTATAAAATTTTTTCTATAAAATTTTTTCTAGAAAAATTTTCTATAAAATTTTTTCTATGAAAAATTTTCTATAAAATTTTTTCTATGAAAAATTTTCTATATAATTTTTTCTATGAAAAATTTTCGATAAAAATTTTTCTAAGAAAAATTTTCATAGAAAAATTTTCTATAAAAATTTTTCTATAAAAAATTTTCTATTTCAATTTTTCTATGAAAAATTTTCTATAATCAATTTTTCTACAAAAATTAATCTATGAAAAGTTTTCTATGTAAATTTATATTTAAAATTGTAAAAAATTAATAATATTTTTTTTTCTTCTTTCTTTCAGGTAAGTGTTGCCAAAGGTTTTCAAGAAATATTTCATTAATATTTGTGAGTATAAAAAATGAGAAATTTAAATCTATTGCGATTTTTTCTATAAGAAGATAATTTCAAGAAATCTATGTCAATCTTTTAACATGTTTACCACTGTTAAAGCTTTTTACAGTTTGAAAGCCTTTGCTTTCAACATCAATGAAAAATCTCTCTCATGCTAGACAAAATTTTACTCTGAGAAAGTTTTTGAAAAGTTGAACAATTTGTTTACATTCATCTTCATTTTATCACAACGTTTATCTCTAACTTTTCTTTAACCACAACATTCTTACCGGCTGTTATGAAGCGAAATCTAAAAGATTTTTTGAGTTTGCGCCGTTAAAAGGAACCGGCATTTTTCCTAAGGATGCCTCAGGAATATAAAATCATTGTTAAAATATGTTTTTTTTTATAATGGTCAAAAAAAAAAAAAAATTCATTCACAATTTCAAATTTCCAAGAAAATGCTAATTTGTCTTAGTCCATATCTTATATTTACTCTAGTTTTCTTATCATTAAAGGTAAAATTCTAGTTTATTTATATTTTTTTCTTACCTTTTCTAAGGGTTGCAAGCCAACCAAAGAAGTAGGTACATAGTTATCTATCACATGGTTTTGTGGTGTTAATTTCTTTCTTTAGTGTTAGCATCAGACACAACTTTTGTATAAAAAAAACTTTTTAGGGTCATTATACTGTGATTGATAAACCCAGACACCAGAGTTTACTTTTTGAAATTTTCTCGTTTTCTTTGTTGTTTGTTAATTTTCCTTTGAAAAAAAAGGGATGAAAAGCATCACAAAGCTTATACAAAAAAAAAACTTGTTATTAAATCTAATGAGACAGGGCAAGGAAATGAGATAAATGAAGAATTAGTTGCAAAAAAGGCATGTACTTTGAGAAACTACATTAATGGGTTTTAATAAAACTTTTGGTTCTAGTACGGAAATCCTGCCTTTTAATTCTAATAAAAGTGCGAAAAGGATAAAATTTGTTTAAAGTTCAAAATATTTTATGATTAGCTAAGGGAAATCATTCAATAGAGATATAATTAACTTTAAGCTGGATCATTTCGATTAATTGTTGGTATAAACTTTGACGTTTGTTTTGCTTGCTTATCCCCCTTTGGGTATGCTTTAAGGCGATCGCTTCACAAACCACATCTAATATTTGATATCTTTAAAGCAGTCCTAAAATATCTTGAGTTTGAGTCTTGAGAGATCTATAAAAATACATTATCTCCTCTCTTCCTTAAGACGCGACGCAAAATATCAATGACTTTTGGTTTCCTCTCCATAAACATTCAACACTTTTTGCTGACCGATTGGATTTTGTTTGGCGGAATACGAATCGCCCCTGTATATATAGTTTAAAATCGCTTTTTTCCGAAGTTTTTACCCTGACAGTTAATTCCGTCTATATTATAAGGTTTCCAAATAATAGCGATACATAAATATTTGGAGTCTACAACCTTAATCTTGTAGAAGATCCTCGGTAATTTTATCTGTATGTCTATATTGAGCTACCTCAAAGATTTTACTGTACAAGTTGAGGCATTAACGCATTATACTTAACTTAAGTTGATCGGTAATGGATTATAACCCGGATGTAAATTTTGTCTCAGATTTATCGGTAATGATTTCTAATGTGCTCTGACGAAACCCTAAAAATATTGATGTATTTCTTGGAAGCACATTTCTCTTAACATTTACTAATAACACGGTGTTAAAAATGAGCAAATTTTGTAAAAACTTGGAAAACGAGCTATTAGGGGTAATAGGCCTAGATGAGGGCGTAAAAAAACATTTTCAAAGATTTCGAAAGACGTGCAAAATTTTGAGATATTCGCAAAAAATTACTATTTTCGGGTAGGTCGTATTACATTAGTGCCTCCAGCTCCCACATTTGCACACCGATTTTAAAATTTTAAACAGTTTTTGAAAGTGAAAAAATCAAGCTGCATGAATAGGGCATAAAGTAAATTTTTGATCAAAAGTTTCGCTATTTATACCCTTCACCACCATAGGTAGAAAGGGTATTATAAGTTTGTGCTGATGTATGTAACGCATAGAAATATTTGTCTTAGACCTTTTGGAATACCAATAGGTTTAGAATCACTTTCTGAGTCGATTTAGCGATGTCAGTCCGTCCAGCTGGCTGACCCCCATGTAAAACGTGTTATCAAAGTACTAAAGATAATTTGATGAAATTTGGCACATATCATTTTTTTGATAGTAAAATTTGCAAAATCGGTCCATTATTTATGTTACCACCCATAGGTCCCACTTCCCGGAATTGATATTTTAGCCACAAATATCAATATTTTTTCATTAAATTTAAAACAAATACTGCTTACGTAAACTAAAATCACTGTACCAAATTTCGGTGATCCACATTTGACCAAGCTCCCATACAAACTCTTCTATCAAAACGCACTAAACGCGACAAAAATCTCTGAAACGATCATAAATCTGAAGATAATGAGAATTTTGAGTTATTTTTCTGCACACATAATTTTTGCTCTCATATAAGTCCAAATGACGGAAACAGCTCAAATATATAAGTTTTGAGAAATTGTTTGTATAATGGCAAAATTTAGCAAATATTTGTCTTTATACAGGAAAAAGAACACCTTTGACCTTAGTGGTGAAGGGTATCGTATGGTCGCTCTTAACCGACTATAGCATTTTCTTACTTGTTTTTGATATATTTTTGGGCAACCCGCCTTGCGAAGCAAATTTCACATCATTAAATATTTCTATTATGATTGAGTATTTGTTGGGGTTACAATGTAGAAAAGTTTGGCTCTTGCTTATGAACAGTAATGTTCCCTTTATCCTTCCTATCATAGCCTATTCGTTAGTTCCATTCCAAGTTCCAAGTTATGACTCGGGAGTCATTCTCTGAGTCATAACATTTTAAAATTCGTTTCGTATTCAATATGATTAGGGTGGTTACTAGTCGAGTTTTTAAAGTTGCGACTAATACTTGACGTGGTAGTAAACAACTTTCAAAGAGAGAAATGTAGCCCTTACAGAGCCGTGACCGCCGATATACAAAGTAGAATCTTAGAACTGTTTTTACAATGTAAAATCTACATTATCTTTAATCCTAGGGGGTGACTGACACAACTTTTTTTTCGAACCTAATAGACATATTCTTTATTACTATACCGAACTTATTTTGAATAACATCTGCTAGTCTTTCGGCCAACTTTATATTAAACGTTCCAGCTTAATTTTAGCCAGGGGCTATTCACATATTACGTAACGCAATTATGGGGGGAGGGGGTAGGATTTTTGTTACATTGGAGGAATTTTGTATGCGTATTTCTATTCAAATGTGTAACATTTGAGGGGGTAAAAAATCTGCAAAAATAGCACTACGTAATATATGAACAGCCCCCAACCAACTGAAACAATTCATCATTATTTCTCGTTTTTTTGTCCTCAGATTCTTTTCTGACAATTGCCCGTACATTTTTAGTTGAGACTAGAACGTTTGGCTGCCTAGTCCATATTTAATTAACCTTAATGTTTTAGCTCTAAAGCCAACACTTTACTGACCTAAAAGTGTTCTTTGGACCATTGCTGTGAAATGTAATAGACGGGAATATTCTGAAAGGAAAACGTTTTCATTACATTTTTTAAAATGCTTTTATATTGTCATTAATGCATAACTTCCCTAATTCTTACAATTGGACCTACACTTCGAAGAGGTACCCCACCATGATAGACCCACCACTATATGTTCGAGAACTAGTTGTCGAATTAATTGATATGATTTGTCCTGAATTATCAATTGGAAATTTGGAGCTCACAATTAATTTTGGGTATTAAAATTTTAAAATAAATATAAAATTAAATTTTAAACTTAACGTGTTTTTTTGAAATATATACAGTTTGAAATGCTATAGCTTTTTAAATACTTAAACATTTTAAGCTGGCAATACCTTTACTCACTAAACTATCATGCTAGAAATTTGGTATTTTCTTATCGAACTCATTCTTATCGCACACATGTTGACATACCTGTATCAAAAAAAAAAAAATCCCAAACAAAACCTAAACACTTGTTTCTCTTTTTATTACATCTCTCATTGTCTTTCTTTCTGTCTCTGGACATAAAAAATACACAATGAAAATGAAAACAAAACAAACTAAATTTTCCTGTTTTTATTGTTTACCCTCTAACCAAAAACTTGGCAGCACTTGTAGACTAATAAGAAGATTTGGTGAGCGGGTTTAGTGAACAAGAGAGCCAAAGGGAGACATTACTGAGCTAATGCTACAGTGGCATCACTTTAGTAAATATTCGTACTTCGTTAAGTGTAGGTTGCGTTTCTATTAGTCTCGAACTAAAACGGATGATGATGATGGTCGCGTGCGTGTGTGTGTTGTGTTTTTTTATAACTAAATAAATAACAAATTATTAATAAATAATATTTTCTATAACTAATACGAAAAAAAAAGAAAACTTGCCGCTTAGTAAATAGAAAATTAATTAATAAAGAAAATATTATTAAAAATAAATGGTGAATAATTTTTGTGTACAAAAAATTAAAAGAAAAGAAAATTTTTCTTAAGAAAATTATAAAATGGTGTTTACAGAAATCGAATAAATTAAAGGAATATTGTGTAATAAATTGTTATTTAGAAAAAATAACTATTTTAAAAAAGTGTGAGTGTTTTAAATTTAACAACAAATTAACAAAATTAAATGGTAAAGTCCAAGAAAATTCCTTAAATCTAGTCAACCTTACCAAAATTTACAAAAATAGTGTTTTTTTTTTTTTTGAAAATTCTTTTTTTTATGTTAATACCAAACAAAAAAATATCAACAAAAAAATAAGTACCAAAACGAAAATTCCGGTTTAACCACTCTCCTATAGTGTCTGTCTGTCTGGCCATTTTTAACGTGTGTCTGTGCTCAGTTTTCGTGTGTTTGAACAACCTTTGTGCCCGACTCTGGTGATTATTTTGCCCTAAACCTAAAGTGAATGGTAAAAAAAAAATTAAAAAGCAAAAACAAAAATACAAAAAACACATCCAAACAATAGCAAATACAAAAAATAATTTTGTATTTACTTTATCCATAAAACTTGCTCTCTCATAAAACTACAAAAAAACCTACAACAAAAACGAAAATTCAACTCAAAAGAAAACCCCAATAATAAATAATAATTGCTTTTGTTCTGTGTTTTTTTTTATTTTATTTAATTTCCTCTATTACTTCAAATATCATTAAGTATTTGTTGTTTTAGGAATTAAAACTAACAAAAAAAATTCTGAAAGAAAAAACAAAAAAAAAAAAACCGCCAGACATCGGACACTTTTTTTAACTGTACAGGTGTTTTTAATCGCTGGAGAGAAAACTAAACAAAAAAAAAAAAAAAAAAACAAGAAAAAAATGTGCTCGAATTTCAGAATTTTGTATACAAAATGTTAACATTTGTACAAAAAGGAAATTTCAACATTAATAACCGGAATTTGTTGTATAAAGTGATTAATTCTTGACAAAATAAACAAAAGTTATTAATTAAACATTAATCATTAAAAGTGAAAAAAGTACAAAACAATTAAAAATTCAAGTTTTAAAAGAAAATTTTTGGAATGTTAAAAAAAATTTGAAAATGTTTAATAAAAATATATTAATTTGTTACAAGAATACAGTTTTTTAATCTGTATAGTAAGAACACTCTTCTTGCTAATTAATAAATATTATGAAATTTGTTCTAAGAACATCGCCGATCGACTTAGAATCACTCCCTGAGTTGATTTAACGATGTCCGTCCGGTTGGCTGGCCGGATATCCATGTAAGCTTGTTATGAAAGTACGAACGTAACTTCAAAGATAATTTGACTAAATTTGGTACAAAGTCATTTTTGGTTCATGGGTAATCCCTATACTTTTTGGGCAAAATCGTATTACTATTTCGGTTACCTTCCATAGAGATGCTTTCACGGAATAAATAGAGTATTTGGCCCCATTATAGCCACAAATTTAATTGGCCAAAATCTGTGTATCTCATTTTGTATGAATCGGCCCATATTTGACCATACCCAGAAAAGCAAAAAAACGCATATAAATCTAAAGATAATTGCATTTTATTACTAAAACTTTGCAAAGATACATATTTTGTAAATATAAATCGATAACCAAAATTTGGTAAAAATCGATCTAAAATTGACCCTAGCTCCTGTATCAGACCCTCAGAATATTAAATAAATCTACTTTTGTTGCTTGAAAGAAATCACGCCTAAGTCTGAGTAAAAATCTTATATTTGGAGTAATATTAAAAACAAATCAAGTCGTCTACATAAAGAAATTGTTGAGAGTCTGTCATTTTAACCAAAATCCAAAAACGGATTCGCCAGGCAAACTAGCGAGATCTTCGTGTGCCAAGGTACTAAGGCTATATTTAGTTATTGCTGCTCCTCGGGGCAGTAAAAGCTTTTGGTCATTCGTTAAAAAAATAAAGGATAATTGTAGTTCTTTAAACCCGAAAGGGTTTAATCAGGGATGTTGGATACCAAGAAACTGTACTGATTATTGTAATTTAGTTCTTTAATTCCTGGTGGAACATAGGGCCTTAACAAATGTTTTCCATGAAGATTTATCGGTAGTCATCATTTTCATCTCGCTCCATGATACACCAAACTCCCTCAGCTCGTTCTCAGTTTGTCGTCTCCACGTATTTGCGGGTCTGCCAGACCTCCTGGAACCTTGAGGATTATATTCGACAGTTTGCCGAGTAATATCAGTGGCTGCGTTTCTCAATGTGTGTCCTAGCCAACTATATTTTCTAGTGGGTATACTTGTTTGAAGCGGTTCTTGAGGGGTGCGCAACCATAGGTATTGATTAGAGATTGTACAGGGCCAGAAAATTTTGAGTATAAGTCTAAGGCACCGATTAACAAAGGCTTGTAGGCTCTTATCTCACGGCTCGAGATATTCCAAGTCTCACAGCTGTTGTGATTAGTATTAACTTAATTAGCCCCGAACTATCTTGGTTATGCTTCTTCTCAACTGTGGACACTGACCTCCTCGTGGTATCACCTGGGACACTACAATAACATCAGCTACCATGTGCCATAATATCCACAGGATTTTAACATTTCCTATCCCTTTTAAACATTAATAGCGTCATTGCAATGTACATTCGCGAAGAAGTTGCGCACCGGTACCAGAAATCGTTAGGCAATCATGATAATGAATTTAACTGTCTATGGGTTAAGTTCAGAATCAGGGCTCACCTCGCCGATAGGAACACAACGTTATCTGGCTTCGATGCCACTGGTGAATGAGCCAGCGCTTATCTGATGTGCTGAAGGCCTCCATAAAAATACTCTTGAACTTTTCCTTACTTCACACCCTGACAAGTATGAAGTCAAGCTTCTTGTACCGCTTGAAATTTCGGACTATGATACCATTTCCGCCTCTTTTTCGTTCTCCGGAATATTTCTAATTCTACAATTTCATCTCTTTTAAAGGATATCCAAACATTCACAGACGCGGTTGATAAAGCTAACCTTTTAGCTGAATTATTCGCAAGCGATTCTCGCTTGCCGGAAAGCATTCAACCTCTGCCCGAGCTCGAAAGAATAAATATAACTATGCCAAAGATATTCATTCGCTCCCGTACTGTAAAACGGGTTTTAGCGGATCTCAATATAAAAAAGTCTCCAGGGCAGGATGGCATTCCAGCAATGGTCTTGAAGCAGTGCTGTTCGACGCTTGCGCGTCCATTTGCTAACCTTTTCAGCATCTTGTACCATGTAGGTACATTTCCTCAGTGCTATAAGGTTATGCTAATGTTATGCCAATCCCTAAAAAAGGGTGTGGCTAACAACCCCGAAAATTACAGCCCAATTGCAATTTGTTCTGCACTCCCCAAAGTTTAGGAGAGTATTCTAAACCATCATATTGTTAAATATCTAGAGTCTAACAACCTACTAAGCGACCGTCAGTAAGGGTTCCATAGAGAATGCTCTATGGGAGCTAGCCTTTCTATCGAAAAAATGGTGTTAATCAATACAGCGTTTTGGCGAAAGTAAATTTGTTGCTCTGGATATTTCCAAGGCGTTTGATACAGTGCGGCACGGAGCGCTTATATCAAAACTTATTGCCTTTGGTGTCGGTAATAACTTCTCTCTGTTTATATCGAGCTTTTTCAGAGGCCGCACTATACGATTTGTTATATCCCAAGTTAAAGATTTATTCAGGGGTATCGCAAGGCTCTGTTCTTTCTCCTACTATATTTCTTATCTTTATAAATTACCTTCTATGATAGTAATATCTGCCATTCATATTCACTCAATCGTAGGCCAAGCCTTCTTGAGGTTGGTGTTATAAGACAAAACATGAATCAATAAAGCGGCGATTTAGAAACAATTTCAGAATGGTGTTGTGTAAATAGAGTTAATTTGAATGTGTGGAAAACTTGTGTGCTTACGCATAAACGCTAGGCAAATCTTCGAAAGAAGCATTCAAGTGCCTCGGTTTTCTAAAACTGTGCCAGAGATACTTCACTCCATCTGATCTCATTACTTTTTATACCACCTACATCCGACCGAGAATGAAATACAACTTCCATGCATGAGCCGGTGCTTAAAAGTCTATTTTGGAGCTTCTCGGCTGAGTTCATGAAAGGACGAAAGTGCTCTTCGGTGACAGTAGGTATCCAACTCTATTGATTCACTGAAGCACCTTCGCAATGTCGGTTATGTCACACTGTTCTATCATTACTACTTTGAAATGTGTTCTAACGAAATCAGGGAAATAGTTCCCGATACTCGGACTTTTTTACGCAATACACTTCATTCCGTAAGAGCTCATTCCTTCGTTGCCGATTCGCTTTCCCTGCCAGTTGCAATATATGTAAATTCAAGTCAAATGTTCACAAACATTGCTTCATCTATCCTCCCATAACCGATTTTGCTTTAGAGAATATGTTAAGGTCCCGATATTCTGCCAAATAGACTTAATATCCAGAGCGAACCTCAGGGGTAGGTGGTTTTATTTCCATTACGATAATCCTCTATTTTAATTGTTTTTTGCGTTTACCTTCGTCCCAAAAGTCATCATAAAGCTTTGTTAAGTCTGTGAATCTTGACAGAATTCGCTTCTTAGTATAAGACAGGTCTATAAAGTGAAAAGTATCCTCCAGTTTCTCGTTGAACCTCTGGCATATATTTATGTATCATCATCTTAGCTTACTAGCATCCCAAGTTCAAACTTCTCCAATTTTATTGGTTTTTCCGGACTGGTATTACTTGACATCCCGAAGGTTTTAGCTCGATCGCAACCTTGTGATCCATAGCACAATATATCTGCTTTTGTATGGAATTCTTATATTGTGGAAAAAAGTCAAGATCAGGGTATACATCCTCAGAAGTACTATTTATATCCATGACTGCTTCAACAGGGGACAGTTCATCCGCAATTTCGTTACCTTAAATATTTTAGAGTGTTCGAAACCCAGGCGTTAAAAGCAAACTTTGTTAAAAAAGCTTTTTCGCAAATTATTACTTTAAAATGCTGTTATTACAAGTATTTCGCAAATCCAACACTAGATGGCGTGTTTAAAAAGATTAGCAAAACACGCATTAAAATGCTATACTACTGGCTTAGATGTATATTTCTAGACAGAAACTTAGGGTAAAGCTAACTAATGTGAAGATAACCCAAATATGTATTCACCAAAAACCTTATCACCCGTTAGTAACTTAAACAGTTAAATTACAATGAACTTTGTTTTCCTGAAGTTTCAGAACGAAACTCTTTTGTACTTAACCCAAATCTAGAACAAAGAAACCAAAAATTATAAAATATTTAAAAATTAAAAACATTATGTGGCTGTCATTCATTCACTGTCCACTATATCCGTATGTCAAAGAAAAACATAATTTATGTACTTCCAACTTATTAGGCAAAGAAAAGAAGAAAATCCGCAAAATAAATTTGTAGTCTTAACAAATTTATATGAAAGCCATACGACATCATAAAGTAGTAAGTTACTCTGTTAGTACTTACAGACAACTGGCGGTTTATGTAAAATTTTTATAAAATATTGCTAACACTAATCATATTTTTGTTGCTGTTCTTTGGTTTTTTCTACTATTTTAACATATTTATTATTTATAATTTATTTTGTAACAAAAGCTCTCTATCTGTGGCATTAGAAAAGGCATTAAAGATTTAAGCGAAAAACTTAGAAAAACCAACTAACAAAACAAATAAACTGAATTGAAAAATCTAGTCTGGTCTAGTCTAGACGTTCATTTATTTACAAAGAGCAACATGGACGGAAAAAATTGCACAAAAAAAAAAAATAAGTACATAAAACAAAATTGAAAATTATTATTTTTATAAATTTAAGTTCTTCAGAGCTTATTCTTCTTTGTGGGTATAGAGCAGAGATGGGAGGGATGATAGCTTTTGTTAGATGTTGTTCAAATTCTGTATTTTACTAACGAGTTCGAGCTACTGCTGTTAAGATTCACCGATAATTTCTTGATTTCTAAACATCGAGTTTTAATACCTAAAGCTAAATATCGACTAAGATCTTACGTTCAGAGCTTATTGTCCTTAAAAACCTGAATTATCGACTTGTGATTTCATAATGATGAGTCTAGTTCGAGATTTGATCGTTAATAATGATGAGTCTAGTTGGAGATTTGGAACAACAAAATTCCTTATCCCAAAAATTTTACAATTTTAGCTTCTCGTGTTTCCATCCCTGCTTTACACACTACCTATAAACATTAATAACAACAAGAATGAACTGTTGGAAATAAAAATATCTGCAACAAAATGCATAATGTTGTTGAATTATAATGTGGTGTGTCTCTGTACAATATACAACAATACTACTCACTCGTACTATATCCATCTACTATTTGTTGTTGTTTAGTTGCAAATGTTTTTGCTGTTGTATTCTCTGTTGTGTTATGTTTTTTTTTTTTTTGCGAATTGTGCTGTATTCTCGTTTGGCTACAGAGATGGAGTACAAAGTGCGCAATTTCATCATTGTACATAAATTCGTAAAATACACTGTCTCACACCCAACAGAATGGCATATGAATTCCATGCTACCCTTTGCATTCTCCTGGGATAAAGAATTTTGTCTGCTAGCAGATTCATTTTTTTTACTCGGCTATAGTGATTTTTTGGAGTCCTACGTTATTTTGATCTACTTTCTTGAAATTTTGAGAACTAAGCCTTATTGCAATATTTTAAGAAACATCTTGAAAGGGATATCCTTGGGCGTAGTCCCAAGAGTTTCGAGTCGTTTCGGTACGAAGAACCAACAGCCATGTTAATCACCGTTTACTTTGTCTAAAAATCGTGGAATCTGACGCTACGTAACTACGCTACATACCTCCTTTTAATACGTTTAGAGTACGGAGTCTGGGAACTGTCTAAATATCTTTTGAATCAATCTCCGATACGAAAAGACTCATCCATTTTCCGAAAAGATATTGTTAAATTTTTCCCTTAAAAACGTGGAAGGAATTCTTTTTGCACGCAACCGAAAACAAAATTTAAACACTTTTTGTCGTTTAACAAAGTTATATTGTTATTAACTTTAGAGTTAATCACTTAAACACACTTCACAAAATTGCTTTACAAATATTCTTAGTCTGACTGTTCTCTTATACGCGTCTCAATTAAAACTCTGCCACTATATCAGTCTTTCAGCCTTTTATAGTAGAGAAGAGAGTTTCTAGCATTTTCTGCAGAATGTTTATGCATGTTCCAATACATTCTCACATGCTCAAGAACACACTCACTCATACGTGTTACAAATGGATTATCTGAAGTTACAACAAAACATTAAGAAAAAAAAACAATCTTGTTCTGCTTATAGAGTCTATTAAGAGAGACATAAATTGGGGTTGTAGTGGCCGAACCCGGGCTGCAAATGATATGTGACTCTTAGTCGTCGACGTGCTAACCAATTACGCCAAAGGTAAGCTACAAGGTATCTCCATTAGGCTTCATAATTAAAAAAGTATTTTTAGGCGAAAACTACTTCTACGAAACTGTTTTCAACATAATCTTCAGATGTGTGATATTTATATATTAAATCTGACTAGATATCTAGAGTAAGAGCAAAAGGCATTGTTTTTTCAGAAAATTAAATTCTGAACAAAACTTAGACTTTGTAGGTGTGCTGGACTAACACATAAGTCGCAGAGGGTTAGAAAAAGTCATGATACATAGTTTGGGTCCTCAAGTTGCTTTAAAAGCTTTATCATACATAATTTAGAACTTGGAAAGTCTAAGTGACAGTTACTCTAAGAAAATTCTACTTTTACTAAATTTACTGTAGCCAAACCGTGTTTTAATGCTCGAAAACTTAGGATTGAGTTGTTTAAACTGAACTCCTGTAATCTTTAGAAATATCGTAAAGAACGACGAATATTTTGAGTAATATCTTAACTTAATATCTTTGTTGCGCTTAACCGATTCATATTCAATAAATCTGATTAAAATTTTGAAACCTCCAATAGAAAGTTAAGAGTTTCTTATCTTTAGAAATATCGTAAAGAACGACGAATATTTTGAGTAATATCTTAACTTAATATCTTTGTTGCGCTTAACCGATTCATATTCAATAAATCTGATTAAAATTTTGAAACCTCCAATAGAAAGTTAAGAGTTTCTTATCTGAGACGATGATGATAATTATAAACTTTAGGTAACCCTGTATGTTTCTTTAATTCCTCTGGAGCAGAGCAGTTCAGCTCTACAGCACAATGTGCGACGTCTCGACACACTATGTGTGCGCGAGACGCAACTATGTTTGTCCCGCTCACACTTACGTAAAATTGTCTTTGAAAAGTCAGTGCTGCCAGATCAGATACTTTTGCTCGATTATATGAAGAAAAATGTATATCTGGCAACACTGACCGTAAGAGCTGTTTACCACAAGTGCAAATATGTTTTTGGACAGTTCTGCTTTGCCAACTTTAGCAAAATCCTAGATTCAATCTGTATTCAACTCATTTGGAGCATGAAAGATCGCATGAACCATCCACTATTGCGAGAGGATTTAGATTACTCTCCACGTTATTGTTTTGCACAAGGAAGGAAGGGGAGCCATCCAGATCTTTCGTCAGGACGATGTCGCTTAATTTTTTCCCTTTGTTAACTCTAACGATTTAGACCCAATATTTTTGATTAAATTTTGTCACTCTTCAAAAGAGAGTATGAACTTTAGATAGTCATTTCTTTGTTTCTTCAAATTTCTCTAGAGGCAAGGCAAATGGTGCAAAATTATAGATGGGCATAATGAGCTAAATTGAGCTCGTTGGGAGTCTTGACTATCTATAATTGTCATAAACTGGAGGTGATCTAGAATACCTTTTCTTCTGCACTTTTCTTCTGCACAATATCCCACCAAGGTAGGGAATTGTACCATCAATATCTCTACCAAGGTAGGGAATCGAACCATCATAATCCTTAGATACGATGATATTGCTTAGTTATTTTAGTTTTCGAATGACCTTTAATAGATCCGGAATATATTTGACTTGTATCATTGTTAGAAAACACTCTAATGCCTCTTTTTCATCCCGATTTAAAACTTTTCCAAAAAGAAGTCAATATTTTCATTTTTAGAACCATGTAAATTTCGTTTTCTGGATATTGTAAAAATAAAGTTGAATGTTTAGGAGCATGAAGGATTGCCGCTATCATCCGTAATTTCCACCTCGTGGAGAGGCTATAACATTCCACCTAGGTCGAGGAATTAGTACCATCCAGATCTTTCGTAACTTCTACTTCTAGATCTTTCGTTACTTCTATTTCGGAGCTTTCTTCAATAGATCCGGGATATACTCGATTTGTGTCATTGCTAAAGAATACTCGAATCCCTTTATTTTGTCTTAATTATGTATAATTCCCCGAAAACATTCCAATTGGAACAAGGAGTACTTCCCTCAGACAATGAGATGCATCTGATTCTATTTTTAGACTCATTGAAAGGGACCTACGTTTTAAATCCGGCTCTGAACGGCAAATGCATTAGTTAGAGAATTTTTACTTAGCCTAATACTCAATAACTGAGTTATGAGGTGAACCGCCGTTTTTTTTTTTAATTTATTTTTTTCAAGCGGGTCTGGCCGGGGATCGAACTGAGGACCTCTGGTATGCTAGGCGTATGACTAACCTGCTATACCACGGCGGGTATCTTCTATTATTTCCACCTTGAGGAGAGAATACATAATTTTAACAAGGTCGAGGAATTAAGACCATCCAGATCTTTCGTAACATCTACTCCCAGATCTTTCGTTACTTCTACTTCGGAGCTTTCTTAAATAGATCCGGGATATACTCGATTTATGTCGTTGCTAAAGAATACTCGAATCCCTTTATTTTGCCTTAATTAATGTCTTTAGAAGTCGAATTGTTGAACCGTGTAAATTAAGAATTCTTGTATTGTGGATATCGCAAAGAGAACCTTGAATCTCTAACTAAGCATTTCTGTCGAGTAGGGTACACTAAAACATAACTCAACATAAAAACTTACAACACAAATACAATAAACATATAACGAACATAAAAAATAAAAAACACTTTCTGTTTTATATAAATTACAGTCTCTTCCCACCCCCGTCCTACAAACCCTCACACATACAGACACATTTTCTTCTAGTTGGGCTTAAAGTTGCAGTTGGGAATCATTCGGCATTTGCCATAATAATGGGGGCCAACCACTTTTTGCTGAAAGCCAACAGCAACAACTAACATTTGGTACCATGTGTATGTCTCTCGGTCCTCCCGTCCGTCCGCCCGTCTTTCATTTCTTTCAGCTCTCTGTGATGTTTTATTGTGGTTGTTGTTTGTTGCTTGGTTTTAATGCCGGCATTATTGCATTGGAACGCACTTTAAGAACGTGCATTTATGTTGTTGTTGTTTTGTTTTCTTTCCTTCCTCTCTCTTTATGTTTCTTTGTTAATATTTATGGGATTTTTTTGTTGTAGCTGTTTGACTTTACATTTTCTCCATCTCTCATTTGAATGAATAGAAAGAAGACGAGATACACCAAGCAATTCTATGCTTTTATGTTTCTTCTATACCCAGAAGTTCAAAATTGAGGAAGCGCTTGAAATATTGGGAAAGAGATAAGATTTTAGCATTTATTGGAAGTGTTTAATAGGTACAACGGCTTAAAAATATGATATTGATATCTGCCAATGATAAGAAAAATCTCTAGTAATCTTATCAAAATGCGAAATATACGGTCCCTGCTGGTGCTGTGGCTTAGTTGGTAAGCATGTCTACTACTAAGCATACCATAACATAGTCAGCCTGGGTTCGATCCCCAGTCATGGCAACATTAATTTTTGTAATTATGAATTTCTATGAAAATTATTAATTACCACAGCATCCTCCATCGCGGTAAGTCTACATCGATAACACGCCGCCGATGTAAAATAAATAAAATTGGCTGTATAACAAAAACCTTAAAACTAAATTACAGCAAATAGTGCTGTTCTAAAAATATACATGACATCCAAAGAAGGCAACCCAAATTGTATATATCGTCACCTAAAAGGCGAAATAACCTATCTACAGTTTTCAAAAGTTTACAGGAGAGGGAAAAAAACGTTATAAAATTGGAACTATTTGCGATATTTAAGCGAAAATTATTTATTTAGATTAGAATGTATATACATAAATGTACATATGTATGTACATACATATACATATAAATATTATATAAATTATATAACAATAGTTATAGTTTCTTTTACTGGCTTATGCAAATGAAAGTACTTAATGATTTTTTAAATTACACTATGCAACAAAATTAAACTTTTATCGCGATTTTTGATGATTTAGTTTTATCTTTTTTAAGTGCGTAACGGTCCTCTAGGTACAAAAACTGTAATAACTTGGTCATTTGTGCTATTAGATGTTCACAGATATACGTTACTATATAGGGAATAATAATCCATTAAAAACTCAATTTTAAAATTTTTGCAGATAGGTTATTTGGTCTTTAAGATGACGATATACACCATTTCAATGACCAGCGATTTTAACATATACTTTTTATACCCACCATCAAAAAGAATGGGGGGTATATTGAGATTGTCATTCTGTTTGTGATTTCCTTAATATTGGCTCAAAAATCAAAAACGATATATATTCTGAATCCTTATGACGATTGAGCGATGTCCGTCTGTCCGTCTGGCTGTCTGCCCATCTGTCTGTCCGTCTGTCTGTCTGTTGAAATCACGATAACGCCCAAACGAAAGGAGCTAGCTCACTGAAACTTAGCAAAAACATTCTTCATCTCTGAGAAAATTTTGGTATTGAAATTGGGCAAAATCGGTTAACATTTGACCATAGTTCCCGTATAACCTCGCCTAAGCTAATCGCTTATTTGGTAATAAATAACAAACTATAATAGCTATGATGATAAAATTTGATATAGAGAAGTTTTGAATAAGCTCTAGGCAGCATATAAAATTTCATCAAAATCGGTTCACATTTAGTCATAGCTCCCATACAAAAAACTTACGGAAACATCCAAAATTTCACCTAAAATACACTTAAATGCCAATAAATCTAAAACTTTAACAGATACAACCACTAAATTTAGCACGAGGAGGTCAATGTCAACCAGTGTGCAAAATTTTGTCACAATCAGTCACCGTTTGACCATAGCTCCCATATAAACAACTTACGGAAACTCAAAAATACAAAAAGAAAAGGGGGTTTATGTCCGTCTTTCCGTCAGATAAAAGCGCGATAGCACCTTAACGAAAAGGGCTACAGCAACAAAATTTTACAAAAGAAAGTTTTATGTGAATGCCAGCCAGTGTGCAAAATTTTGACACAATCGGTCACCATTTGACCATAGCTCCCATATAAAAAACTTATGGAAACACAAAAATACATAATGAAAAGCACGATAGCGCCTTAACGAAAAGAGCTAGAGGGACAAAAGTATTTTGGATGTCTTTAAAAAGATGTAAGTTGAAAATGGACAAAATCGGTTCCAAATTAGTTAGAGCTCCCATATAACCCCGCCCCGGGAAACACATTAATGCTGATAAATTGAATACAATTGTAATAGCTATGACGATTATATTTAAAATAGGGAAGTTTTATGCAATTTTTGATCAGTTTATCAAATTTTATAGGAATCAGTCCATATTTGACTTTAGCTTTCATATAAAAAACACTCACGGAAACCAAAAATTTTAGCAAAGGCCAGTTAAAAGCTATAAAATTAGAAACTATGATAGCTATGGCCACTAAATTTTGCAAGAATAAGCTCTATATATATACCAGCCGGTGTGTAAAATTTTGTAACAATCGGTCAACATTTGGCTATAATTCTTATATATATAACATCCCCTTTTTATATCTGCAATCAAAAAGATTTGGAGGTACATTCATTATATTAAGATTGCACCTATGAAATTAGATAGGCATCAATCAATGTTCAGCTCAGACTTTATATATGATGAATGCATTAGGATCTCCTAACGAAATATATGGACCTGCCGTATTTCTATTAACGTGTTTAGCCTAACTACATATTAACGAAAAGTATTTAACAACTTATTAATGTAAAACTATAAATACTGGGAAAACCACTAAAATATTTTAAAATGTTGAACTATAAAGCTACGGCAACCGAATTTAGTCCAAAGGTTTTACCAACAATACCAATTAGCTTAGCGATCTTTTCAGTTTTGGTCCAGATTTTGAATTAGGTGCACCCTTGTAGATATATGAGATATGTTTCTAAATTTAACACAACTTGATGGTGGGTATAAAGAGTGTTCTAAAAAAAATATGCATTTACTATTTTAGACAAAATTTATCCATAGTGCAAGAAATAATTTATTTTTTGATCAAGTTAGTTTCTATAGAAATGTCAGATAGGTACTATTATTTTACAAATTATTAATTTTCAATAGTTATTTCAACCAAAATGGACTGCGAAAAAAAGTTCGTGAAAATATAATTAAAACTTTTCAAAAAAATCCGTCATGGACTTTTAAAAAAATAGCTAAAAATTTGAAAGTTGACCCTCGAACGGTTTCTTATGCCATCAGACGGTATAAGGAAAACCTGAGCATTGAAAGAAAACCTGGATTAGGGAGGAAAAAAGGTCCTACAGATATTGGTAAGGCAAAAGAAGTCGAGCGACTCTTTCGAAGAGCGCCTAACACTTCTTTAAGAAAAGCAGCTCGTACGGTGAAATGTTCTACGAATTTTACACATAGAGTCAAATCTTATGCTGGACTGAAGACATACAAAGTCCAAAAGGTTCCAGATCGCAACGCTATAAAGAAGCAAAAAAACGAGCGAAAAATTTGAAGTCTGATTTTATAAAAAAATATAATTTTATAAAAAAATGGATGATGAAACATACGTACTGGCAGACTTTTCTCAACTTCCTGGTCAAGATTTTTATGTTGCTGATAAACGGGGCAATGTTCGGCTAGAGTTTTGCACAAAAAAACAAACAAAATTCCCTAAGAAGTTTCTCGTGTGGGAAGCTACTTGCAGTTGTGGCAAAAGAAGTAAAGTATTTGTGGCATCTGGCACAATAAACACAGAAATTTATATAAAGGAGTGCCTACAAAAACGGTTGTTACCCTTTTTAAGAGAGCACAGAGTGACTACATTTATTTGGCCCGATTTGGCATCATGCCATTATGGAAAAAAGGCACTTGAGTGGTACTCAAAGAATAATGTCATTTTTGTACCACGAGAGGCAAATCCACCTAACTGTCCAGAACTTCGGCCTGTGGAAATGTATTGGGCTCTGGTAAAAAAGGAATTGAAGAACATAGGAAAGATTTCCAAGAACATGTCCGATTTTAAGCGCAGGTGGAACACATGCTCCAAAAAGGTATCAGAAGCAACTGTAAAATCTTTAATGGGAGGGTTTCCGAAAAAAGTCGATAATTTTGCAAAACCCGAGTACTAAGTAAACATTTTAATGCTAAATGATTTTGTATAATATGTCATTATATTTGCGTATTTTGTAGAGTTTTTATATTAAAAGGTTTGATTTTTATTTAAGAAAATCCAACTGCAAATTTTATTTAGAGCACTCTTTATAAGATTCGGCACAGCCGAATATAACACTCTTACTTATTATTAGTAAAGTCGATATATTCATTATGAAGAACCGTGAACTATCTCAGAAAGAGCATAACGACCTCTTCCAATAACATTCAAAATATCTCGTCATTTCACTGAGATTTCAGACGATGCTTTAATGTGGAATTGCAGGGTCTTTATGAACGAGCTGATGCTATTGGTAAGCAGCTCAAATAAGGGCTGCATTGTAAGTCAAAAAGAAAGTTTGTAACCCTTAATGTAAGTGACTTGATAATTAACATTGTCCATTAGTTCGAGAAATATGGGATACAACATAAATCAATTGCAATAATTTTAAATTATTAAAATGTTTCCTTTTCTTGTAGGGCATTCCATTTTTTCTTCCTGATCTTTCTAAATTTTCTTTCTTTCAAATTTATTCATTCTTCTAGATGTCAACGTACTCGCTCATATGTTCCTAATTTTTTCTTTCTTTATATTTTTTTTTTCAACTCAACATCATTTTACAAGTCGTTTGATTTCAAGCACCACTTGCTGGTACAGAAATAAATTGAATTAAAAAAGAAGAAAAAAAATGAAAGAAAAAATTAAACCTCCACCATTTATTTCATGACATTTTCATTCAACTTTGTTTTATTTATTTGTTTGCTTGGCGGTCTTTGGTCTCTTTGTATGTATATGGGCCCATTGGCTGGATGAATGTTTTGTATAGGAATTTAACTTGTCAAAGATCTTTTCTGACATTACCATATTTTCATTGTTCAAGATTGTGAAAATGGATTTTTGTGGTACCTATTATATGATGAGTTAGGAAAAATAATGAAAAAATTTTCAAATGATAATGGAGATGAATGACTTTAAACAGAAGCTTGAAACCATCAGTCTCCTTCTCATTCATTCTAATTGACATTAGATCAGTGGCTCGACTTATTGTTATCAAAAACGATCAATCTATGAGGTTCTTTCAACGTTGATTTCATTTCTTTTCTTTCTTCCTCCATTGAAATCCTTAAACTGATTTCAATTTCATTTCATTGGCTATTCGATCAAACGAAAAGTCTTCTTTCAATAAAAAGAAAAATAACCAATCTTTCTCAAACTTTACTATAGTGATTTTAAGTATTCATACTTACTTACTTATATGACCTATATTTAGAACCTGTTAAGGTCAAATTCCGATCATATTTGAGAATTCCATGCGCTTCTATCGTGTTCGCATAATATCAAATTTCGTTGGCCAAACTTCGAAAGATTTCACTCTACTTGGTCTTTCCATCGAAGTACATCCATTTTGAACAATAAGGGGCCATTTTTATTCTAATTTTAGCTTTTTCATAGTAATTGTTTTTTCCAGGAGTGGGTTACTAGCAAGACGTCCTAACCCATATTTTTATCGTTCTTATGGGAGAACTCGCGACACATGTTAACTCACTACATAAACAGATGTTAACGTAGTTCCCCGGGTGATACCACTAGAAGTTCAGTGTCCACAGTTGAAATAAGGACCACCAAGATTAGTCCGGTCTTACCGAGCTAAGACCAATTATAACCGTTACTTGGTACTCAACATCCCCTACATCATCCAAGCATTCATAACTAAAGCATGATTTCCATCTCACTCGTTTATCCAAAAACTATAACTATAGTGATTTTAAGTATTCATACTTACTTATATGACCTATATTTAAAACCTGTTAAGGTCAAATTCCGATCATATTTGAGAATTCAATGCGCTTCGATCTTGTGCGCATATTCTCCAATTTCGTTGGCTAAGCTTTGAAAGATTTCCCCCCACTTGGTCTTTCCATCGAAGTTTTGTACATCCTTTTTTAACATTAGCGGACCGTTTTTATTTTAATTTTATGTTTTTCATAGTAATTGTTTTTTTTCAGGAGTGGGTTACTAGCCAGACGTCCTTACCCATATTTTTATCGTTCTTATGGGAGAACTCGCGACACATGTTAACTCACTACATAAACAGATGTTAACGTAGTTCCCCGGGTGATACCACTAGAAGTTCAGTGTCCACAGTTGAAATAAGGACCACCAAGATTAGTCCGGTCTTACCGAGTTAAGACCAATTATAACCGTTACTTGGTAATCAACATCCCCTACATCATCCAAGCATTCATAACTAAAGCATGATTTCCATCTCACTCCTTTTTCCAAAAACTATAACTATAGTGATTTTAAGTATTCATACTTACTTACTTATATGACCTATATTTAGAACCTGTTAAGGTCAAATTCCGATCATATTTGATAATTCAATGCGCTTCCATCTTGTGCGCATATTCTCCAATTTCGTTGGCTAAGCTTTGAAAGATTTCCCCCCACTTGGTCTTTCCATCGAAGTTTCGTACATCCTTTTTTAACATTAGCGAACCGTTTTTATTCTAATTTTATGTTTTTCATAGTAATTGTTTTTTTTTTTAAGGAGTGGGTTACTAGCCAGACGTCCTTACCCATATTTTTATCGTTCTTATCGGAGAACTCGCGACACATGTTAACTCACTACATAAACAGATGTTAACGTAGTTCTCCGGGTGATACCACTAGAAGTTCAGTGTCCACAGTTGAAATAAGGACCACCAAGATTAGTCCGGTCTTACCGAGTTAAGACCAATTATAACCGTTACTTGGTACTTAACATCCCCTACATCACCCAAGCATTCATAACTACATTTCCATCTCACTCCTTTATCCAAAAAGAAGTGGTTCTCCATTACTCCACTTACTTACTCATTCAAGATTCTGATGTCGATATCTTTCGTATCCTGTTATTTACTTCCTAGATACAAAAATCTATCAGAATATTTAAATTTTATGCAATTCGCCATGGGATTTAAAGAACTTAGCTTAAAAAATGGAATATTGACCATCCTAAGAAAGTTTCGTTACAAACAAGATCAGGGGCCAAATTACGGCATTCGATATCGATCGAAATTTTAGATATTTTCAAAACATTTGTATAGCATACTTTAAGGATAATCAAAATTATTTAAAAGATGCACAGTTTACTATATTTTTTTGAAGTTATTTGACAAAAGATGAACAATAATAAAAGAGTTTTATTTGAACAGTATATATTTTTAAAAACGAATCAAAATGGATACCAAATTTCAATAAACTTTTTGCATCGAAGTAACTTTCAACATCCCTAAAGTTTACTTAACAATATTCGCTTAAAAGTCTGAGTTTTCGATCGATATCGAATGCGGTAATTTGGCCCCAGGTTTCAAGGTTTCCAGAACTTCAACGAAGTGACAAACATGATAGAGGATAGAACAGATGAAAAATCCTCCAACAACTTCTGGATTCACACTTTCAAAGATAAATATGATGGAGAATATCGTCTATGGACAAATCTCCATCGTCTTTAAATTCAGCGTCTATGTATCTCATTTTGTAGCATGCAATTATAAGAATCCTTCTTCGACTTCTACTCATAGTGAACTAAGAATGTTTCGGCACAACGAAGATCAGATGTCAAGGATTTTAGAACTTCCACGAAGTGAGAACGATTGATTTGTATAATCTTTCTGGTGACAAATAAATTTTTTTATGTCGAAGTCGCCTGGATCCTGGTTTTGACGTTTAAAGTACGCGAAGTTTTCCTAATCAGTCTTAACAATCATAATTTGCTTATCAGCAGTTGACTTCTATGAACTGAAAAGCAAACGCGATGAATTAATTTAACAGAATTCTTCCTCAACTCAACTTTCACATCTAACTCTTTCCTACCTTAAGGAATGTTAAAAGTAGTCCGTATTGCTTCCGGAAGTCTAATTGATAATTTGATTACTTTGATTTTATAGCATTTGATTCGGTTTGTTCGAAATCGCTGTTTAATGGCGGAATTGCATAGCTTCGCTTCATTATTCAAGAGTTATACATTAAGAAAAATCTTCTGGTCCTTATAACTTAACTATTCTCTAACGGTTTTTTGGTCTAGTCTTCGGTCAGAAGAAGGCTTTTTTTTTAATTAATCTCTTCCTCACTTTGAGGGGTTAAGGCAACTTCTGCTTGCGCGTCCTAAATTCCTGATTGTGATGTTCATTCTAGTTAACTATTCTAAACTATTCTCTAACGGTTTTCTGGTCCAGTCTTCAGACAGAAGAAGTCTTTTTTCGAATTAATTTTGATGGGTTTAGACAACTTCTGTTTGCGTGTCTTGAATTCCAGATTGTGATGCTGAAGACTTCTTCATTCGGGTTTGTACGGTTTTATATCTAAAGTTATACAAAAGTCGGTTCAGATCTTTATATGCTCCTTATATAAGAAGGATTCGAGACAGTTTATCATCTTTTTTCTAGTTACCACATTCGATTTCTTGCTCAGTTTTGGGTACTTCAAACTAAGATTTAATATCGTCACTTCTTTATTCAAGAGTTATCCATTTAAAAAGTCTTCCAGGTCGTGTAACTTCGCTATTCTCCAACGGTTTTCTGCAAATTCAGTTTTCTGATGAAGGAAGTCTTGGTTTCGAGTTCATATCTCTCTTAAGGGTTCTCGACAACTTCAGTTTGCGGGTCCTCAGTTCCAGAAATCTACCAACTATCAACACTTTCTTTCAAGCCATGTACCTTAGAGTGCTATTAGAATCGAGGACATCTCCAACCCCCACAGTTTGAGGAATAAAAAAAAAATATTTTTGAAAATTGTATCCACAAACTCTTGAGATATCTACGCATTTCGTGCGACTGGAGAGAATTTTCGTATTAGTTGGATGTTTAGCTCAGTTCTAAATTCCAGAAACTTATATCAATTTAAGCACTTTCTTTCAAGTATGTTAATTAAAGTGCTATCAGAATCCAGGACATCCCCGTTCTCGAGATCTTTAAGTAACAGCCCTCCGATCTCGGGATCTTTACATAGCAACCTTCTCTTTAGTGGGAGGAATGCAAAATATGACCTTTTGACACGACGAATTACATCTGTTAAATTTTATATGTTAGTTTTTTTTTTGGGGGATGGTAGATTTTTTCGAGCAATTTAGAGGAATGGATCAGTTAACATCATCAGAGAGGCCTAGTTTATACTGAATTTCTACTCGTTGTGTTAGGTCACACAAGTTGGCCCTTGATATCCCTTAGTAGGATCGTCATATCAATACAATACTTTCAAAAAATCTCATCCGAATGAAAGATTTTGTGTGCGAGTAAAAAAGTATCAGTGCTCACGGGCAGAGTTTTATAGAAGGCTGCTTTAAGGTATCAGGGCAACAGAAGTGATGAAACATATGGCCTCATCAAGTCGACTCGTAGGTTAGCGTTTTAACCCTTCTATCTTTACAATGGCCTCTAGCGTGGAGGCCATTTCTCACTCTCTAGAAAGGGCACCCTAGAGTCACCCTCATTTGAGGTGGAGAAAACTCGAGCGACGTCTCACTTAGTTTGCTACTGACTACGCATAAAGCCGGGCTCTTGGCTTAGTTGATAGCCCCAGCACCAACCTAGGGATTAACGGACCAATTACCTACTCTTTTTGAAAACTTAACGATTAAAATCAGGTCTCCTCTAGGTTGCCCGAAAATAACTTATTCTTTATTTGATTGTAAATGTAATCTTAAAAATTGACTGACTTTTCGAGGTATAAATGCAGAAAACTTCAAAATTAGAAAGGGCTTAAGTAGCTTTAAGTTTAACCTGGTAATAGAGTAAATCTGTGAAAGTTTATCTTCTTAAAAAATAAAGCTTTTAATATGACATTTCAAGCAAGCTATAGTATAGCCACGTGTTTTTTTCATTGGTCGACCAGAACGAAGTAAAAATTAAAAATTAATGTTTATAATTTTTGCTTCTTTTTACAAAATATTCCTATTTTTAAATGCCTTCTAACAAAATAATTATTAAACCAGGGACCGAAAATAACTCGTATTTTTGAATTTTTGATTAAAAAAAGCCACCTCAAGGAAATGTCGGAGAATAAAACCAAGTATACCATTTCGATAGCCAAATTTTCATTTTTTTAGAAAAAATAACAGTTATTTTTTTGAGCAAAAATAACAGTTATTTTTAACTTTTATTTTTTCGAGCAAAAATAAAAGTTATTTTTTAACTTTTATTTTTTCGAGCAAAAATAACAGTTATTTAACTTTTATAATTTTGAGCATGAATAAAAGTTATTTTTTGTCGCTTATTTTTTTGAGCACAACACAAAAATAACGTTTATTTCTGCTCGAAAAAATTAAAAGTAAAAAATAACTGTTATTTTTGCCCAAAGAAAAATAAAAGTCAAAAAATAAATTTTATTTTTGCTTGAAAAAATAAAAGTAAAAAATAACTGTTATTTTTTATCGAAAAAATAAAAGTAAAAAAATAACTTATTTCTGTTCGAAACAATAAAAGTCAAAAAATAAATTTTATTGTCTGACTTTTGGGATAAAAGTTATGACAGTTACGGTCCCTGATTTAAATATCCCATTTTGAACAAATTATAGGACATCCAGATGCATCGATTTTGTTTAGTTATTTGCCGACCAAAACAGAGTTAAAATACGAAATAATAAGATCGTATTTATGCTATTTTAAACGGAGATAACTTTTACAGATAAATAAAATTTTCCTAATACCTAAAATTTCAACTTTCAAATAAGGTTGAGTGTTGCTAGATACATTGACTTTTCAGTTATTGGTCGACCAAAACGAAGTGTAAATACGAAGTTATATGTAGCTTTTCAATGCTGTGAGGGTTGTCTCCGGATATTTCAGATTGTGATCTAGACTTAAAGGGATTGTAAATCAATTTATTTTAGTCGGGTAGATCCTTAATGGTTTGGGATTCCAGGCCCTTATACCTTCCCGGAAATTTCATCATTGAAATTATTTATTCATATCTTCTTTCACTTTTTTCATTCAAATTAAAGTATTTATTTATTTTAAATTAGCTAAGAAAAATAAACCATTTTAATTCAAATATTTTCAAGTCTCTTGAATTAGTGTCCCTCAAATATAATAAGGGTTTTTCAAAGTTGTCCCTACCATTACACAATTTTTTTTGAAAGGCTCTTTTTCAGTTTCTTGTGCCTGAAATTAGTTTATTGGCATCTTATCTTTTAAAATTTTTTGCTTTCAATTTTTTATGAGATTTATATAGAAATGTGATTCCTTTTCATGTTCAAAATGTTCGTTCATTCGTTCTTTTGCAGTAAATAGTCTTTTTGACTGTCTGAGCTATTTTTTTTCGTATTTGGCTTCAAGTCTGTCTGTCTGTCCGCCTGCCAGTACGTCTGTCTGTCCGTCGCTTGTCATAAAGTTTATACATTCCTTAAAATTTAAACGACTTAGTCACATTTTAGACGATTTTAAACAAGAAAGAGTGAATTGTTGTGAATTTAACTTTTAAGTAAGACTTTCAATGTTAATTTTCCTTTTCATGTCGTTTAGATTTTATTTTATGACTTTAGGGCGTTTTATGTTTTTTTGTTACTCGTATTCCTTTAAAATTTTTTTCATTTTCAAATATTTTTCTTAAAAAAGTTTTTATTTTCACTTTGTCTTCTGCGTTTTAGTGCCAAAATTGTAACGAATTTATGTGGCATTGCCCTTCTGTCCCTCTGCCACTCTAAGTATTTGTTTCCTTAGAGGTTCATTAGGTCTTCCCTCTAGATTTTAGATTTTCGCTTTTACAAAAAAATTACATATAATTTTATTTATTACTTTTCATATAAGATTTCAAAGAAGAAAGATTTAAATACATAATAAATAGATTTGGTTTTTTGTTTTAAATGAATCCTGGGAATTTCTTAAAGAAAATGTAATTATTTCGGTAATGAAAATTGGAAACACTTTTCAAGGAAATAGATTTCGGTTAATAGGAAATTTTACTTTTTTGTAAATGAAACGTGCAGAGAATTTTTAGAATAGGTTCTACATTAAGATACATACATTTATATGAGAACATACTAATGAAGGTCTATTTTAATCATATTATCACTTGGATAAGGATCACTTTGGCTTACATTTAAGTAATGTCATTATTAAAAGGTTTCTCAAATAAACTTTTCTCTTGAGTAACTAAAAACTTTGTTAAAATTTCCATTGAAATTCAAGAGGAATCATCAAAAAAATTTTTAACGAAAATTTTTCTATAGAAAAAATTTTTTTAACGAAAATTTTTTTATAGAAAACATTTTTTTAACGAAAATTTTTCTACCGAAAAAATTTTTTTACGAAAATTTTTCTATAGAAAAAATTTTTTAACGAAAATTTTTCTATAGAAAAAATTTTTTTAACGAAAATTTTTCTATAGAACAAATTTTTTTAACCAAAAATTTTTCTATAGAAAAAATTTTTTTAACGAAAATTTTTCTATAGAAAAAAATTTTTTAACGAAAATTTTTCTAAAGAAAAAATTTTTTTAACCAAAATTTTTCTATAGAAAAAATTTTTTTAACGAAAATTTTTCTATAGAAAAAATTTTTTTAACGAAAATTTTTCTATAGAAAAAATTTTTTTAACGAAAATTTTTCTATAGAAAAAATTTTTTTAACGAAAATTTTTCTATAGAAAAAATTTTTTTAACTAAAATTTTTCTATAGAAAAAATTTTTTTAACGAAAATTTTTCTATAGAAAAAAATTTTTAAACAAAAATTTTTCTATAGAAAAAATTTTGTCTAACGAAAATTTTTCTATAGAAAAAATTTTGTCTAACGAAAATTTTTGTATAGAAAAAATTGTGTGTAACGAAAATTTTTCTATAGAAAAAATTGTGTGTAACGAAAATTTTTCTAAAGAAAAAATTTTGTCTAACGAAAATTTTTCTAAAGAAAAAATTTTGTCTAACGAAAATTTTTCTAAAGAAAAAATTTTGTCTAACGAAAATTTTTCTATAGAAAAAATTTTGTCGAACGAAAATTTTTCTACAGAAAAAAATTTTGTCTAACGAAAATTTTTCTATAGAAAAAATTTTGTCTAACGAAAATTTTTCTATAGAAAAAATTTTGTCTAACGAAAATTTTGCTATAGAAAAAATTTTTTCTAACGAAAATTTTTCTATAGAAAAAATTTTGTCTAACGAAAATTTTTCTATAGAAAAAATTTTGTCTAACGAAAATTTTTCTATAGAAAAAATTTTGTCTAACGAAAATTATTCTATAGAAAAAATTTTGTCCAACGAAAATTTTTCTATAGAAAAAATTTTGTCTAACGAAAATTTTTCTATAGAAAAAATTTTGTATAACGAAAATTTTTCTATAGAAAAAATTTTGTCTAACGAAAATTTTTCTATAGAAAAAATTTTGTCCAACGACAATTTTTCTATAGAAAAAATTTTGTCTAACGAAAATTTTTCTATAGAAAAAATTTTGTCTAACGAAAATTTTTCTATAGAAAAAATTTTGTTTAACGAAAATTTTTCTATAGAAAAAATTTTGTCTAACGAAAATTTTTCTATAGAAAAAATTTTGTCTAACGAAAATTTTTCTATAGAAAAAATTTTGTCTAACGAAAATTTTTCTATAGAAAAAATTTTGTCTAACAAAAATTTTTCTATAGAAAAAATTTTGTCTAACGAGAATTTTTCTATAGAAAAAGTTTTGTCTTACGAAAAATTTTCTATAGAAAAAATTTTGTCTAACGAAAATTTTTCTATAGAAAAAATTTTGTCTAACGAAAATTTTTCTATAGAAAAAATTTTGTCTAACGAAAATTTTTCTATAGAAAAAATTTTGTCTAACGAAAATTTTTCTATAGAAAAAATATTTTAACGAAAATTTTTCTATAGAAAAAATTTTTTTAACGAAAATTTTTCTATAGAAAAAATTTTTCTATAGAAAAAATTTTTTTAACGAAAATTTTTCTATAGAAAAAATTTTTTTAACGAAAATTTTTCTATAGAAAAAATTTTTTTAACGAAAATTTTTCTATAGAAAAAATTTTTTTAACGAAAATTTTTCTATAGAAAAAATTTTTTTAACGAAAATTTTTCTATAGAAAAATTTTTTTTAACGAAAATTTTTCTATAGAAAAAATTTTTTTAACGAAAATTTTTCTATAGAAAAAAATTTTTTATCGAAAATTTTTCTATAGAAAAAATTTTTTTAACGAAAATTTTTCTATAGAAAAAATTTTTTTAACGAAAATTTTTCTATAGAAAAAATTTTGCCTAAAGAAAATTTTTCTATAAAAAAAAAAAAATTTTTTAACAAAAATTTTTCTATAGAAAAAATTTTGTCTAACAAAAATTTTTCTATAGAAAAAATTTTGTCTAACGAAAATTTTTCTATAGAAAAAATTTTGCCTAACGAAAATTTTTCTATAGAAAAAATTTTTTTAACGAAAATTTTTCTATAGAAATAATTTTTTAACGAAAATTTTTCTATAGAAAAAATTTTGTCTAACGAAAATTTTTCTATAGAAAAAATTTTGTCTAAAGAAAATTTTTCTATACAAAAAACTTTGTCTAACAAAAATTTTTCTATACAAAAAACTTTGTCTAACAAAAATTTTTCTATAGAAAAAATTTTGTCTTTTTCTATAGAAAAAATTTTGTCTAACGAAAATTTTTGTATAGAAAAAATTTTGTTTAAAGAAAATTTTTCTATACAAAAAACTTTGTCTAACGAAAATTTTTCTATAGAAAAAATTTTGTCTAACGAAAATTTTTCAATAGAAAAAATTTTGTCTAACGAAAATTTTTCTATAGAAAAAATTTTGTCTAATGAAAATTTTTCTATAGAAAAAATTTTGTCTAACGAAAATTTTTCTATAGAAAAAATTTTGTCTAAAGAAAATTTTTCTATACAAAAAACTTTGTCTAACGAAAATTTTTCTATATAAAAAATTTTGTCTAACGAAAATTTTTCTATAGAAAAAATTTTGTCTAAAGAAAATTTTTCTATACAAAAAACTTTGTCTAACGAAAATTTTTCTATAGAAAAAATTTTGTCTAACGAAAATTTTTCAATAGAAAAAATTTTGTCTAACGAAAATTTTTCTATAGAAAAAATTTTGTCTAACGAAAATTTTTCTATAGAAAAAATTTTGTCTAACGAAAATTTTTCTATAGAAAAAATTTTCTCTAAAGAAAATTTTTCTATACAAAAAACTTTGTCTAACGAAAATTTTTCTATAGAAAAAATTTTGTCTAACGAAAATTTTTCTATAGAAAAAATTTTCTCTAACGAAAATTTTTCTATAGAAAAAATTTTGTCTAACGAAAATTTTTCTATAGAAAAAATTTTGTCTAACGAAAATTTTTCTATAGAAAAAATTTTGTCTAACGAAAATTTTTCTATAGAAAAAATTTTGTCTAACGAAAATTTTTCTATAGAAAAAATTTTGTCTAACGAAAATTTTTCTATAGAAAAAATTTTGTCTAACGAAAATTTTTCTATTTTAAGTTGAATCCAAAATTTTTAAGAGCATTTTCGTTATATTTAAAATTGTGTAGAAAATTTTTTCGGTTAACGAAAAATTTTTTTAGAAAATTTTTCGAACAATTTTCTAACAAAAAATTTTTTATAGAAAAATTTTTATATCAAAAAATTTTCTATAGAAATATTTTTATATTGAAAATTTCCTTTAAAAAAAATTTTTAAATCGAAAAATTTTCTAGTAAAAAATTTGTATATCGAATAATTTTTTATTCATAAATTTTGATTTTAAAAAATTTTATATTGTAAAATTTTAATAATGAAATATTTTCTATAGAAAAATTTTATATCGAGAAATTTTAATAACAAAACATTTTCTATTTATAACGAAAAGTTATGTATATTTTAGACTTAAATTTTATTTTTAGAAAATTTTTCTTTAATTTTAAAATTAGTTAAAAAAAAATTGTTGAAAAACCATTCCTTGATATAACAGAATAAATACGAATTATATCGTTTTGAAAACTTTCAAAGTAAACAAGATATTATCGTCTGAGTAGAATTAAATTTTTTTAAGCTTAAATTTTATTTTTAAAAATTTTTTTGTTAACTTTAAAATTTGATAAACAATTTTTGTTGATAAAACATTTCTCGACGTAACAGAATTAATACGAATTATATATTTTTGAGAATAAAGTGGAGATTATCTCCTAAACAAAATTAAATTTTTTAGCCTTTTTATTGTTAGAAAATTTTTCGTTGACTTTAAAATTTAATAAAAAAAATTGTTAAAACTTTTTCGTAAATTGAAAATAATTTTTAAAAATTTATTGTCTTTATTTTCCATCCCTGCTTTACCTAAATAATATATCAATTCTCATCAATTACCTTTAATTAAATATTTTTCTCACTTTTTCTGTTTTATTTTGTTTATTTTATTTTTATTTTTGTTTTTTTTTTTTTTAATTTGTTTAACAAATTAAATGTAATGTAATGCGGTTCTGGTTTGGCATTATTTCAGTTATTGTTTAAATGATTTTCAGTTTTTTTTTTGTTAACTTTTTTTTCAGTTGTTTGTTGTTTTCCTTCCTTTAGAACCAAACGACCGACCGTCCGACTGCCAGCATTAATCCCCATCAATCAATTGTTCACACATTCCCGTTTTTTAAAGCCAAAGTTTTAGTTTTCCTCAACAATACGAAAAAAAGAATAAGAGGAAAAATAAAAGCAGTAAAACTGAAAAATGAAAAAAAAACTATGGTAGTTGGCCAGAATAAAAAAAAAAAAACAGGAAATTTATAACAGAAAAAAAATTTAAAGTAAAAGAAAAAACAAATTCAGATTATTTTTTTAGGTATTTTAAGTCTGAACATGAATGAATGACTTTTTAACTAGTGAACTAGAAAAGTTCATTGTACTAAATATATGTTAGTTTACAACAGCAACTTATAGTATCAAACGACTAACAACCACCAACCCAAACCCAACTGAAACATCCAAACTAACCAACATTAACGAAAAAACACAAAAACCTATTAAAAACAAAAATTGCTAACAACAAAAAATAAAGGCTTATTCTTTTTTCTTACTTTTTTATAAAAAATAAAAAAAACTTTAAAAATTTCTCACCACAAAACAACAATTAACAAAAAAAGCATGAACGATAACAACAATGACTATGACGACAATAGCAGCCAGCAACATTTTGTTGTGCAACATATTTCAGTAAACATTAACAACAACTAGTCGTCACTAGTCAGTTCCATCTACTGTCAAAGTTAACTATTATTATTATGTTGTTGCTGCTGCTTAAAGTTACTTAAAAAAGGGTATTGTTGTTACTTTTTTGTTGTTGTTGTAGGTAATGAGTGGATTGGCCTTTAATGAAGTATTTTGGGCTTCAAAATCTGGGGAAAAAAATGTGTCGGATTAAATGTTATAGCGGACAAATCTGACATTTTATTGCTCCATTTTATTTCTTTTTATTGCTGATTCTACTCGTAAAAGGGAACGATTTGTATTTAAATGTTTGTAAAGTATTTAAGGCAATTTTATTGTTTTATAAAAGACAATTTATTCAAATTAGGGTGACCATCTGTACTATATTTATATTGAAATTGGATTTAAATCGGCTAGAAAAATAAGGGGACACGTGTTTAGTACTTTTTTGAAAATGGCACCAATAAGGATAAAAAAGGGTAAAAACTATATTTTGGTACTTTTTTTAACCCATGTGTATCTTTTGAACTAATAAACATAGAAACATATTTTATATCGCAACCGACAGATATTAAAAAAGAACTAAATACGTATTTGGTACTTTTGCGATTAATGGGGTACAAAAGGGTAAAAAAAGGGAATATATTCAAGGATAGGTTTTTTGCTTTTTAGCCATGGATATCTTTTAGGCTAATGAAGTTAGAAGTATAATTTATTGACTGGTAGATTTACATTGAAAAGAAATAAGCTACGTGTTTGGTACTTTTTTTAATTTTGGGGGTAAAAATCGGTAAAGTATATCTTCTAAACCAAAAGTGATAGAAACAAAAACTAAATTGGTCTGAGATTGGCACTTAAAATTAAGGAACACATGTTCGGTACTTTTTTGAAGTTCAACCTCTTAGAAGGTAAAACAGGGTAGAAAAGGGAGAAATTAGTAACATCATATCTCCGAAACCAACATCGATGCAAACAAAGTTGAAATTGGATTTGAATCGGCTAGGAAAATAAGGAGACACGTGCTTGGTACTTTTTTGGAAATGGCATTAATAAGGATAAAAAGGGTAAAAACTATATTTTGGTACTTTTTTCAACTAATATGTATCTTTTGAACTAATAAACATAGAAACATAATTTATATCGCAACAGATAAATATTAAAAACAATTAAATACGTATTTGGTACTTTTGCGATTAATGGGGTACAAAAGGGTAAAAAAGGGAAAATATTTAAGGGTAGGTTTTTTGTTTTTAGCTATGGATATCTTTTAGGCTAATGAAGCCAGAAGTATAATTTATTGACTGGTCGATTGACAAAGAAAACATAAAATACATTTTTGGTACTTTTTTTAATTTTGGGGGTAAAAATATATCTTCTAAATCAAAAGTGATAGAAACAAAAACTAAATTAGTCTGAGATCAGCACTAAAAATTAAGGGACACGTGCTCGGTACTTTTTTGAAATTCGACCTTTTAAAGGGTAAAACAGGGTAGAAAAGGGAGAAATTAGTAACATCATATCTCCGAAACTAACACCGATGCAAACGAAGTTTAAATTGGATTTGAATCGGATAAAAAAATAAATGGCCCCGTATTTGGTACTATTTCAAAAATGGTACTAATAAGAATAAAAAAGGCTAAAAACTATATTTTGGTACTTTTTTAACCCATATATATCTTTTGAACTAATAAACATAGAAACATAATTTATATCGCAACTGATAGGCATTAAAAAACTATTAAACACGTATTTGGTACTTTTGCGATTAATGTGGGACGAAAGGGTAAAAAAAAGGGAAAATATTCAAGAGTAGGTTTTTTGCTTTTTAACTAAGCATATCTTTTCGGCTAATGAAGCCAGAAGCATAATTTATTGGCTGGTAAATTGACACTGAAAAAAGTAAAATAAGTGTCTGGTACTTTTTTAATTTTGGGTAAAAATATATCTTCTTAGCCAAAAGTGATAGAAACAACAACTAAATCGGTCTAAAATCGGCACTTTAAATTAAGGGACATGTATTTGGTACTTTTTTCTTTAATTCGGCCGTTTTGGGGTTAAAACAGGGAAAAAATGGGAAATATTAGTAACGTCATATCTCCGAAATTCAAAACGATAGGAATAGAGTTGAAATTTGCTTTGGATGGGCTGAAAAAAAAACGAGAAACGTATTTGGTACTTTTTTGAATATGGTACTAATAAGGGTAAAAAAGGGCAAAATATAAATTTTGGTACTTTTTTTTAACCCATACGTATCTTTTGAAATAACAAACATAGAGAAACAGTAAACGTCACAATTGATAAGTAATAAAGAATTATTAGACACGTATTTGGTACTTTTACGATAATTGAGGTAAAAAAGATAAAAACTGGGAAATATTCAAGGGTAGGCTTTTAACTAATGAAGCCAGAACTATAATTTACAGACGGGTGGATTCATATTGAAAAAGTAAATTGAAAAAAATTGAAAAAGAAAATGGATAAATTAGTAACATCATATCTCCGAAATTTACATCGTTAGAAACAAAGTTGAAATTGGATTTGGATCATCTTGCAAAAAAAGGGGACACGAGTTTGGTACTTTTTTTGGAAATGGAACTAATAAGGGAGAAAAAGGGAAAAAACTATATTTTGGTACTTTATTAACCCTATAAGTATCTCTTGAACTAATAAACATAAATACTCTATTTACATCACAATTGATAAGGACTAACAAAAATTAAGAAGGTGCTTCGCGCTTTTACGATAAATGAGGCACAAAAGAGTAAAAACTATGAATATCATTTAAACAAATAAAGCCAGAAGTATAATTTACAGACAGGTCTATTCACATCCTTTTTTTAATTTTTGGAGTAAAAACGGGGAAAATCGGTAACGTAATATCTCATAAATCAAAAGTGATAGAAACAAAGATTAAATTGGTCTATGATCAGCATTAAAAATTAAAGGACACGGGTTCGGTATTTTTTTTTTTTTAATTTGGCCGCTTATGGTTAAAACAGGCTAGAAAATGAATAAATCATATAATCGGCTAGAAAATGAAAGGGACATGTGTTGTGTACTTTTTTTTGGAAATGGCACTAATAAGGGCAAAAAGGGTAAAAACTATATTTTTGTACTTTTTTTTAACCCATGCGTATCTTTTGAACTTATAAACATAAAGACTCACTTTATGCCACAATCAATAAGTATTAACAAAATATTAAACATGTGCTTGGTACTTTTACGATAAATGGGGTTCCAAAAGGTGAAAGCGGGAAAATATTAATTTAAGCTAATGAAGTCAGAAGTATAAATTAGAGATGTGTCAATCAAAGGGGTAAAAAAGGGAAAAATCGATGACATTATATCTTCTAAACCTAATGGATGGAAACAAACACTAAAATGGTCTAAGATCAGCCCTAAAAATTAAGGGACTTTTCAGTACTTTTTGCAAATTAAACAGTTTTGGGGTTAAAATAGGGTAGAAAATAAAAACATTAGTAAAGTTATATCTCTGATACTAATATCGACAGAAAAAAATTTAAATTGGATTTAGATCGAATAGAAAAATAAAAAGTCATGTTTTTAGTAGGTACTTTTGGTAAATGAGCTAAAAATAGGGAATAAAAAGGATAAAAACTAAATTTTGGTACTTTTTTGACCCATATATAATTTTTGAATCAATTATTATAGAAACAAAATTTATACCGCAATCGAAAATAACAAAAACGGGTCAAAAATTTAAAGATAGGTTTTTTCCTTTTAAACTGTGCATGTTGTTTAAATCAATAAAATAATAAATAAATCAATGATTTATGGACTGTTCTATTGACATTGAAGAAATATGTGACAGGTGTTTGGTATTTTTTTCAATTAACAAAAATGGAGTTAAGATCAGCAATAAAAATATTAGGACATGTATCCGGATTTTTTTTTTAATTTGGCTGATCAGGGGTAAACAACGGGTAAAAAAAAGGAAACTTTTGTAAAATATTCAAAATCAAAAGCGACAAGAACAAGATTTAAATTGGGTTAGCAATCAAAATTGGGTCAGCTACAAAAATAAGGGAGGCGTGTGTAGTACTTTTTTGAAAATGTAGAGGGTATGTACTTATTTTGTCCTATATGTATCTTAAGAACCAATAAGTATTTAATTTAATTTATATCGGAATTGATAAATAAGTGAAAAAGTTATTTTGGTAAATTTTGTAACTTTGTCAATTCAAATGGTGCCGCTAACGAAGTAGCGGGTTATAAAGCTAGTATTTTATAAAATAGTCCAAACCATAGATTTTGTTACCAGCATTTAATATTAAAAAAGGGCTTATTCTATTCATTTAAACTTATTTACAAAATCCGAAGGTTCTAAAACAGCAAAATTAGCCACTAAGGAAAAATATAGTTGCCATAATTTCATTGCTTTAAAATTCTTTAGACGAGTGTCATTACGAAATACATTAAATATCCCATTATAATTTAGGCAACTCCCACTCTACTGCCCCTTTAAAAACTACTTGTAAACTAGAAAAATACAAAAATGTTTTCCAACCAAACTCAAATATCAAAACCACTACAATTTAAATTCAACAAAAGACACCAGCATCATCATCATCTTAACTCGGAAAGCCCCTCATCCTACTCTCAAGCATTTAAATGAGGCTGGTGGATGCTGGGAAGAAGCTGTGACAATAGAAAAATTCTACTTAAAAAAAAAAAAAACAAATATAAGTAGAGACATTTGTAATGTAATTGTATAAAATTACTTTTATAAAAATAAATTACACAACATTTGCAAAACAAAACACAAAAAAGAATAAAGGAAAATCAAAACAACGAAAAAAAACTGCTTTTAAATTGTAATTTTCAAAAGAATTATCAACAACAAAAAAATAATTTAAATAAAAAAAACTAAAATATTCATATAAATTGTAAATCGTCATGTAAAGAAATCTGGTAACAGAGATTTGAGACAATAAATGTTGCCATGTAAAACAAAGGAATTTTAAAACCTATACACTGAAAAAATTTTAAACATGTTAATCCCTGTTTTTGGTATCTTAAAGGAATAAGATCCTCTAAGCGAAATTTGCTTACAAATTCCTTAATCCAAATTTTAATTGTTGTAATTATTTTAATTACGTAAACAATTTGTAAATAATAGAAATCATTCAAAAGGAACTGAATCTTAATTTTACATCCTTTACGTCATTTAAGATTTCTTAAAAATACCTACATTCTAATTGTTTACATATTTTACCTCATGTCAGCAATAGGTAAATAATACCAAGATTGCCTTACAAATTCGAAATACCTTTAGCAAATCTTAGTAATATCTAAATTTCAAATAATTACAATATTTACATTATGTAAACAATAGGTAAATTATGTCTTAAAAGCTTTAATACATTAGAAAATATTAAAAATTGACAAAATTGTAATAGTTTACATTATTTACATCATGTAAAAAATAGTTAAAAAAATATAAAATATACTCTCAAATGACTTACTTTCCATAAGAATACTCAAAAACGTGTGAATTTCAATTGTTTACATTATTTACATTATGTCAACAATAGGTAAATATTGCAAAATTTGCATCTTATTGACTAAATATTATAAAAAACATTTCAAATTAGCAAAATTTCAATTGTTTACATAATATACATCATGTCAAAAATAGGTAAAAAATGTAAAATGTACTTTTAAATGACTTACTTTTCATCAAGATGTTCAAAAACTTGTGAATTTTAATTGTTTACATTATTAACATTATGTCAACAATAGGTAAATATTGTAAAATTTCCATCTAGACTAAAAATTATCAGAAATATTTATGGGCAAATGAGTTTCAATCAAATACATTATTTACATTTTGTAAACAATTGTTAAATAATGTAAAAATTTAAAATAAAGTGTTGAAAGTACTGAATTTTAATTCTGTACATTACATACATCATGTCAACAATGGGTTAACGATGACAGTTTCCCATTTAAAGTCTAAAATATCATAAGAAATTTTTAAATCAACTGAATTTTAATTGTTTACATTATGTATCTCATGTCAACAAAAAGTAATTTATGAATAATTTGCTATTAAATGGTTCAATTTTCTACAAAATGTTTAAAAACAAATGAATTTTAATTGTTGCATTATTTACATTCTATTGTAAATAATAAATAATGTCAAATTTTTATTTAAAGTGCTAAGCATTTTTAAAAACTTTCAAAAACGAGAAATTTTCAATTGTTTACATTATTTACATGATGTCAACAATATGTAAATAATGCAAGAATGTCACTAAAGTGACCAAATTTTATAGTAAATTCGTAAGGGCGAATGAATTTTAACATTTTACAATATTTACATTATGTCAACAATTGGTAAATACTGCAAATTCTAAAAAAGAAGAAAACTTTTCATCCAAAAATTTTTCCTGTAAAATTTGTATATAAAAATTTTGTATAAAATTTTTGTATAAAATTTTCATATAAAAATTTTTTATAGAAAATTTTTCATATAAAAATTTTTTATAGAAAATTTTTCATATAAAAATTTTTTATAGAAAATTTTTCATATAAAAATTTTTTAAGAAAATTTTTCATATAAAAATTTTTTATAGAAAATTTTTCATATAAAAATTTTTTATAGAAAATTTTTGATATAAAAATTTTTTATAGAAAATTTTTGATATAAAAATTTTTTATAGAAAATTTTTCATATAAAAATTTTTTATAGAAAATTTTTCATATAAAAATTTTTTATAGAAAATTTTTCATATAAAAATTTTTTATAGAAAATTTTTCATATAAAAATTTTTCATATAAAAATTTTTTATAGAAAATTTTTCATATAAAAAATTTTTATAGAAAATTTTTCATATAAAAAATTTTTATAGAAAATTTTTCATATAAACAATTTTTATAGAAAAATTTTCATATAAAAAATTTTTATAGAAAATTTTTCATATAAAAATTTTTTATACAAAATTTTTCATATAAAAATTTTTTATAGAAAATTTTTCATATAAAATTTTTTTATAGAAAATTTTTTATATAAAATTTTTTTATAGAAAATTTTTTATACAAAAATTTTTTATTGAAAATTTTTCATATTAAAATTTTTTATAGAAAATTTTTCATATACAAATTTTTTATAAAAAATTTTTCATATAAAAATTTTTTATAGAAAATTTTTCATATAAAAATTTTTTATCCAAAATTTTTCATATACAATTTTTTTATAGAAAATTTTTCATATTAAAATTTTTTATAGAAAATTTTTCATATAAAAATTTTTTATACAAAATTTTTCATATAAAAATTTTTTATAGAAAATTTTTCATATAAAAATTTTTTATAGAAAATTTTTCATATAAAAATTTTTTATAGAAAATTTTTCATATAAAAAATTGTTATAAAAAATTTTTCATATAAAAATTTTTTATAGAAAATTTTTCATATAAAAATTGTTTATAGAAAATTTTTCATACAAAAATTTTTTATAAAAAATTATTCATATACAAATTTTTTATAAAAAATTATTCATATACAAATTTTTTATACAAAATTTTTCATATAAAAATTTTTTATACAAAATTTTTCATATAAAATTTTTTTATAAAATTTTTCATAGAAAATAATTCATATACAAATTTTTTATTGAAAATTTTTCATATACAAATTTTTATAGAAAATTTTTCATATAAAAATCTTTTTAGCAAATTTTTCATATAAAATTTTTTTATAGCAAATTTTTCATGTAAAAATTTTTTATAGAAAATTTTTCATATAAAATTTTTTTATAGAAAATTTTTGATATAAAAATTTTTTATAGAAAAATTTTCATATACAAATTTTTTATAGAAAATTTTTCATATAAAAACTTTTTATAGAAAATTTTTCATATAAAAACTTTTTATAGAACATTTTTCATATAAAATTTTTTATAGAAAATTTTTCATATAAAAATTTTTTATAAAAAATTATTCATATACAAATTTTTTATAGAAAATTTTTCATATACAAACTTTTTCTAGAAAATTTTTCATATAAAAATTTTTTATAGAAAATTTATATTATGTCAACAATGGGTAAATATTGTAAAAATTAAATCTAAACTACTGGTTGTGATAAGATATTTTCAAGAGCAAACGAATTTCAATTCTTTACATTGTTAACAGTGTGTCAACAATATGTAAAAATTAGAAAAACAGGAAATTATTGTAAATTTTTTTACTAAAAATCTTAAAAAATATTTTAAAATTTATAAATTTCGATGGTTTATATTATTTACATGATATCAACAGATAATTTTAATTCTTTACATCATGTCAACAATGAGAAAATCATGAGAAATTATCATTTAAAACATAAAATAACAAAAGATATATTGAAAATTATGCCAATTTTATAAGTTTACAAAATTTACATCATGTAAACAATGTGTAAATAATGTAAACAATTGCTTTAAAATGACTTACTTTTCTAAAAATCACCAAAAACGAGTGATTTTAAACTGTTTACATTGTTGACATTATGTCAACAATAGGTAAATATTGTAAAAATTACTTCTAAATTACCAAGTATCATAATAAATGTTTAAGAACAAATGAATTTCAATTACTTACATTATTTACGTGATGTAGACAATAAGTAAATAATGTAAAAACAGAAAATTATTGTAAAATTTTAATCGAATTGACTGAAAATTATTTTATAAATAACGAATTTGGAAGGTTTTATTACATATTTACATAACAACAACATAAAATTTCAATTCTTGACATTATGTCAATAATTAGAAAATTATGAATTTTTATCATTAAAAGGCCTTAATTTCATAAGATATAGTGCAATTGAAGCTGGGAAAAAAAGTTTTTATTGCCATATGGCAGCAATATTTCTCAATTATCAAATGACTATAACGTAATCTCCCTCTTGAGCGCTTTAAAGATATAAGTTTCCTTATCTAGTTCCATCAAATTCTTTTCAATTTCAGGTTCTCTATTTCCTATTCTATTTTTATAAATTGATGAAATCATCTTAAATATTCCCTTCAAAAAAATTGCACATAATTGAGCTTTTTTTCCTCTGTATTATTTACTTTATCTATTTTTTTTCCTGAAGCCTTCAGACACTCAACTTCTCATCAGTAAATACGTATTTAATTTTGTATAAAGCTCCAGGGAAATTTATCCATATGATGATAAAAAAAAGAAGCTGAGAAAACATACACTCGAAAAATGAAGACAATTACAAGTTGAGGGGTATTTTAAAAGTTGCAAGTAAAGTTAAGAAAATATCGTAAAAATTCGGTAAATTAACCTATTAATTCTAAAGATTTAACTAGCATAAAATTTCGAGTGAACTGCTTCAAGCAGGAGGAGTTGGAGGTGTGCAATGATAAAAAGCTCTCTATTTACACACATGTTCCAATTTTTTTTTTGCTTCTTTTTATAGCCTATAAAAATATGATACAAAATATCCTTAAAAGGAAAATCAAGTAAAAATGAAACGTGCTAAGAATTTAAAAAAATAAAAATTAAATCTATTTTTATTGCAAAAGTATTTTTCACTAAAGAGTCCCTGTTAAACGAAAATACTCTATGGAACAGACAATTGAAGCTAAAGCGAGCAAAAAAACTCCCCGTGCAGGTGTAAAACTTAAAAAAGCTGAAAAAAAAAGAGTTGAAACGAAATACGTTTGTCTCTGATGGTTATTTAGGTTTATTGAACTTTATCCTTGAGTCAGGAAGGACTTCATGTTTTCAAAATAAATTACCAACAATTATAATTAAAGTTTAGGAAAAGGAGAGAAAAAAGAGCAGCAGACATGAAAAAAGATGTTTTGCTATAACTATTGTCTGGTAAAAACAGTGGGATGAAGGATACCACAAATACAAAAAGTACCAACATTTGTTTAAGATTACAAAAAAGTACCAAATGTTTTTTAATATAAAATGTTCTTGTAACAATTTTTTATATAAAATGTTCCATATAACAATTTTTTACAGAACATTTTTTATATAGAAATTTTGTATAGAAAATTGTTCATATAAAAATTTTGTATAGAAAATTTTCATATAAAAATTTTGTATAAAAAATTTTTCATATAAAAATTTTTTAAAGAAAAAATTTCACAAAAAAAATTTTTATAAAAAAAAATTCATATAAAAATTTTTATAGAAAATTTTTCATTAAAAAATTTTTTATAGAAAATTAAAAAAAAAAAAAATTTATAGAAAATTTCTTATATAAAATTTTTATAGAAAATTTCTCATATAAAATTTTTATATAAAAATTTTCAATTAAACAATTTTTTCACATTTGTTAGAATATCTTATGTGAAATATATAAAATTTTTTATAGAAAATTGTTTATATGAAAATTTTTTATAGAAAATATTTCATTTTAAAATTTTTACAGAAAATTTTTCATCTAAAAATTTTCTATTAAAAATTTTACATCCAAAAATTTTTCATATAAAAATTTTACATCCAAAAATTTTTCATATAAAAATTTCTATAGATAATTTTTCATATAAAAATATTTATAGAAAATTTGTCATACAAAAATTTTTATAAAAAAATGACAAAAATTTGTGTAGAAAATTTTTCATATAAAAATTTTTATTAAAAATTTTTTATATAAAAATTTTTATAGAAAATTTTTTATATAAAAATTTTTATAGAAAATTTTTCATCTTAAAAGTTTTAAAGAAAATTTCTCATCTAAAAGTTTTTAAAGAAAATTTCTCATCTAAAATTTTTCATTTAAAAATTTTTATACAAAATTTTTCATATAAATATTTTTATAGAAAATTTTTTATATAAAATTTTGTATAGAAAATTTTTCATATAAAAATTTTTATTGAAAATTTTTCATATAAAATTTTTATAGCAAATTTTTCATACAGAAATTTTTATGAAAAATTTTTATTGAAAATTTTTAAAAAAATTCCCTATAATTTTGTTATTTTTTTGAGAAAATTTTTGATATAAAAATTTTTTATCGAAAATTTTTCATATCAAAATTATTTATATAAAATTTTTCGTATAAATTTTTTTTATAGAAAATTTTTCATATAAAAATTTTTATAAATTTTTTAATAAAAATTTTTATAAAAAAATTTTCATATAAAAATTTTTATAGAAAATTTTTCATATAAAAATTTTTATAGAAATTTTTTCATATAAAATTTTTTTTTAGAAAATTTTTCATATAAAATTTTTCATATAAATTTTTTTTTTGTTAGAAAATTTCTCATATAAAAATTTTATATAGAAAATTTTTCACACAAAGTTTTATACAGAAAATTTTTTCATAAACAAATTTTCATATATAAATTTTTTATAGAATTTTTTTTATAAAAAATTTTTAATATAAAAATTTTTCATAGAAATTTTTTTTTTTATAGAAAATTTTTCATTTAAATTTTTTATATAGAAAATTATTGATATAAAATTTTTTTGTAGAAAATTTTTTATATAAAAATTTTTATAAGAAAATTTTTTATGAAGTTTTAGGAATAAATGAGCTCGAGGTCATTTATTCCTAAAACTTGTTAAGAAAAAGGTCGATAAGAATTATCCAAATAATTAAAATTTTTTATATTAAAAGTTTTTCATAGAAATTTTTTTTATGGAAAATTTTTCATACAGAAATTTTTTTTAGAAAATTATTCATATAAAATTTTTTTGTAGAAATTTTTCATAAAAAAATTTTTTATAGAAAATTTTTCATACAAAAATTTTTTAAAGAAAATTTTAATATGAACATTTTTATAGAAAATATCTTATATAAAAATTTTTCATATAAAAATTTTTATAGAAAATTTTTTACATTATCTTTTTTATAGAAAGTCTGTCATAAAAAAATTGCTACAGAAAATTTTTCATATATAAATTTTTCATAGAATTTTTTCTTATAAAAAATTTTTGTAGAACATTTTTAATAGAAAAATTTTTATAGAAAATTTTTCATACAAATTTTTTTTTATGGAAAATTTTTCATATAAAAATTTTTCATATAAACATTTCTTATAAAAAATTTTTCATAAAAAATTCTTTATAGAACATTTTTCATATAAAAATTTTTTATATTAAAAATTTTAATATAAAAAATTTTTCTTATAGAAAATTTTTCAGATGAAAATTTTTAGAAATTTTTTCGTATAGAATTTTTTCTACAAAATTTTTCATATATAAATTTTTGATAGAAAATATTTCATATACAAATTTTTACAGAAAATTTATCGTATAGAATTTTTAAAAAAATTTTTCGCATTAAAATTTTTTGTATAAAATTTTTTATAGAAAATTTTTCATATTAAATTTATTAAGAGGATTAGGTAGGATTTGAATCCCGTTAGTTAAAAATGTCGATACTTTAAAATTTTAATAGAAAATTTTCAACTCAATAACATTTTTGGACACAATTATTCGTTGGCTTAAAAATTTTAAAGAAGTTTATGTATTTTTACTAATTTGTTTCCTCTTTTTTCATTCTCCACACCCACTGTTCTCATTCTGTTTAATACTAATAATTCAAGTATAATTTCAATTCCTCCTTTTTCTCACAAATAATCATTATAATAAAACAAAAGTACTCACATGAAAATGAAGATAAAGAAAACCCTCAATTGTTTTAGACAACTTCCTTCAATTTAGTTTTTTTTCTGATTTTTTTCTTCAAAATTTCTGTTTGTTCTTTTTTTTTTTCTTGTGTCGTCTCCCTCAAAAACACAATGACTTTGAGTACCGGCTGCTGTCTGTCAAGTGGTTGGCTCTTGATGAGGAAGGAAATCCCCTTAACCCTTTGCCTTCTTAAATGCCTATGTATTTCAATTTCTTTAAAAATCTTTTGTTCTTTTATTTTTGTTATAAAACGAATTTATTTTCAATTTTAAATAATTTCCAAAGGTTTTTTTTTATTTAGAAAAATATTTTACAGACTAAATCTTTCAAAAATTCAACTCTTTTCTGTTGCCTTTCTTCTAAGCTATTACAATTTTATCATTTTTTACAATTTTTTTCATTATGAAATATTTCACTCATCAATTCTATAATTCATAATTTTTAAATTGTTTTTCCCAGTTTCGAGAAGCTCAGTCTGTCCTTTTGCCTGGCATGTGAGTTAATATGACTTCATTTATTATATCTTACATGTACTTACTTTATGTCTGAGAAGGATTGGGCATACTTGAGTTGTCTGTCTGTTATATATTTTTTCATTTCTTCCTCAATTGTTTACTTGATGGCTTTAAAATTGTGGAACAATGTTGCTCGTTCTTCAATATCTGACTTTTTTTCTTTACCGTCTGGATACAATTTTTCTTTTTAATAGAAGAATTTAAAGCATTTAAGTTAATGATACTTGTAAAGTGTTTTGTATTTTAAATTGTGTTTAAATATGTGTTTTATGAAAAAAAAAATGTCAAAAATGTTTAAACTCAAGTGTTGGTGAGATAATTTCAATGACATTTGAAGATGTCAGGAGGAACAAGTCTTAATAAAGGGGGAAATTTTTATAACGGAAAAGGGGACTTTCGAGCTAATCGAGACTGAAAGTATTTTTAAAAGAACATTTTTTTTGATATTAAAAATTATTACTTTGAACCTTTAAAAAAAAAAAAACGTTTTAGAATCTTTCTTGCACTAAGACATGCTTATGTCCAGAGCTTTCAGAAATATACTTTCCGATTAAAATTAGAATCCCTCAAACTAACACTTGACAAAAATTTTCTATAAAAATTTTTACATCGAAATTTTCTAAAAAAAATTTACATCGAAATTTTCTATAAAAATTTTTACACCGAAAAATTCCCTAGACAAATTTTCTCTAAATATTTTTACACCGAAAAATTTCTATAAAAATTTTTAAACAAAAAAATTTTTATACCGAAAAATTTTCTATTCAAAATTTTAAATCGAAAAATTTTCTATAAAAAAATTTATACCAAAGAATTTCTATTAAAATTTTCTGTAAAAATTTTTACAATGAAATTTTCTATAAAAAATTTGTACATCGAAATTTTCTATAAAAATTTTTACACCTAAAATTTTTCTATAAAAATTTTTACACCGAAAAATTTCATAGAAAAATTTTCTATAAACATTTTTACTCCGAAAAATTTTCTATAAAAATTTTTTATAAACATTTTTTATAAACATTTTTTATAAAAATTTTGACACCGAAAAATTTTCTATAAAAAATTTTATACCAAAAAATTTCTTTAAAAAAGTTTATATCGAAAAATTTGATACTGAAAAATTTTCTATCAAAAATTTTACACAGAAAAATTGTCTTTTAAAATTTATATCAAAAAAACTTTGTACACAAATTTTTACACCGAAAAATTTCCTATTAAAAATTTGAAATCGAAAAATTTTATACTAAAAAATTTCTATAAAAAAGTTTATATTGAAAAATTTTCGATAAAAAATTTTACGCCGAAATATTGTCTTTTAAAATTTTTTACCAAAAAACTTTCTATTTTTACACCCAAAATTTTTCTATAAACATTTTTACACCGAAAAATTTTCTGCAAAAATGTTTACATCGAAATTTTCAATAAAAAATTTTTACACCGAAAATTTTGTATTAAAAATTTTAAATCGAAAAATTTTATAGAAAACAATTTTATACCAAAAAAAAATGTCTATAAAAAGTTTATATCGAAAAATTTTATACTGAAAAATTTTCCATAAAAAATTTTACAGCTAAAAATTGTCTTAAAATTTTATACCAAAAACTTCTATAAAAATTTTTAGACCGACAAATTTTCTATAAAAATTTTGACAACAAAAAATTTTCTAAAAAAATTTTTACACCGAAAAATTTTCTACAAACATTTTGACACCAAAAAATTTTCTATTAAATATTTTAAACCGAAAAATATTCTATAAAAATTTTTACACCGAAAAATTTTATATAAAAATTTTTACATCAAAAATTTTTATAAAAAATTTTTTACAAAAATTTTCTTTTTATACCGAAAATTTTTCTATAAAAAATTTTATACCGAAAATTTCTCTATTAAAAATTTATACCGAAAATTTTTCTATCAAAAATGTATACCAACAAATTCTTTATAAAAAATTTTATACCGAAAAATTTGTTAAAAAAATGTTTAGAGCTAAAAATTTTCTCTAAAAATTTTTACACCAAAAAATTTTCTCTAAAAATTTTTACACCAAAAAATTTTCTGTAAAAATTTTTAGACCGAAAAATTTTCTGTAAAAATTTTTACACTGAAAAATTTTCTGTACATTTTTACACCAAAAAAATTTCTATACAAATTTTTACACCGAATAATTTTTTTTAAAAAATTTTTTACCGAAAAATTTTCTTTAAAGTTTTTTAAACCGAAAAATTTTCTATAAAAACGTTTACACGAAAAAAATTTTTATAAAAATTTTTAATATCTAAAAATTTTGTAGAAAAGTGTTTACACCGAAAAATTTTCTATAAAAAGTTTTACACCCAAAAATTGTCTATAAACATTTTTACACCGAAAAATTTTACAACAAAAAATTTTTTATAAAAATTTTTACACTGAAAATGTTTCTACAAAATTGTTTACACCGAAAAATTTCTTATAAAAACATTTTAAGACCGAAAAATTTTTACATCGAATAATTTTCTATAAAATAAATTTACACCGAAAAATTTTTTATAAAAATTTTATACCGAAAAATTTTCTATAGAAATTTTATACCGAAAAATTTTCTATAAAAAATTTCATACCCAAAAATTCTCTATCAAAAATTTTATACCGAAAAATTTTCTTTAAAAAATATTATACCGAAAAATTTTCTTTAAAAAATTTTATACCGAAAAATTTTCTTTAAAAAATTTTATACCGAAAAATTTACTATTAAAAATTTTGTACTGAAAAATTTTCTATAAAAAATTTTATACCGAAATTTTTCTTTAAAAAATTTTTTACCGAAAAATTTACTATTAAAAATTTTGTACCGAAAAATTTTCTATAAAAAATTTAATACCGAAAAATTTTCTATAAAAAATTTTATACCAAAAAATTTTCTAGAAAAATTTGTATACCCAAAAATGTTTTTTAAAAAAATTTGGACCGAAAAATTTTTTATAAAAATTTTATACCGAAAAATTTCCTATAGAAATTTTATACCAAAAAATTTTCTATAAATAATTTCATACCCAAAAATTTTCTATAAAAAATTTTATACAGAAAATTTTTCTATAAAAAATTTTATACAGAAAAATTTTCTATTTAAAATTTTGTACCGACAAATTTTCTAGTAAAAATTTTATACCGAAAAATTTTCTTTAAAAAATTGTATACCGAAAAATTTTCGTTAAAAAATTTTATACCGAAAAATTTTTTTTAAAAAATTTTATACCGAAAAATTTACTATAAAAAATTTTGTACCGACAAATTTTCTATAAAAAATTGAATGCCGAAAAATTTTCTATATAAAATTTTTTACCAAAAAATTTTCTATTAAAAATTTAATACCGAAAAATTTTCTATAAAAAATTTTATACCGAAAAATTTTTTTTAAAAAGTTTTATACCGTAAAATCTTCCTTAAAAAAATTTTTACCGAAAAATTTAGTATTAAAAATTTTGTACCGAAAAATTTTCTATAAAAAATTTAATACCGAAAAATTTTCTATAAAAAATTTAATACCGAAAAATTTTCTATAAAAAATTTTATACCAAAAAATTTTCTATAAAAATTTTTTATACCGAAAAATTTTTTTAAAAAATATGTATATTAATTATATCGAAATATTTTTATTAAAATAAAGATTAGTACAAAAGATGTTCTCCAAAAAGTTTAATACCGAAAATTTATCTATTAAAAATTGAATACCGAAAAATTTTCTATAAAAGATTTCATACCCAAAAATTTTCTAAAAAAAATTTTATACTGAAAAATTTTCTATAAAAATTGTATAAAAAAACTTTGTATAAAAAATTTTATACAAAAAAAAATGTATACCGAAAAATCTTGGATATAAAATTTTATATCAAAAAATTTTGAACAACTAATTTTATTCGAAAAAAAATTTCTAAAAAATTGTATAACAAAAAATTTTCTATGAAAAATTATATATCGAAAACGTTTTTTTTTAAATTTTATATCAAGAAAATTTTTTTGAAAAAGAAGTAATTATACCGAACAATTTTTTATTAGAAATTTTATATGGAAAAATGTTGCTATAAAAATATTTATTTTTAGTAACTTTACGACAAACTGTTTATAATTTTCAAAAGTCCAAAAATTTTCTTAAAAAACTTGAAAAAATCCTAAAATTTTTCTCTCAATTTCCAGTTCTCGATGCCATAATATAGAAATTAAAAAACTAAAAGTGTTAACAAGTGTTTGTCTGCAAACAAAAATGTAAAAAGTCCATAATAATAAAAAAAAAACACTTAATTTCCTTAAATATTGACATAAAAAAATATCACATTACAAATCCACCATAAAAATTAAAATATAAAAAATAACAATAAAAATAATCAATAAAATAAACAAGATAATGATGGTAACAAAAGTGATAATGATTTAAAATTAAGTCAAAAAACAAACAACCCATTTTTAAAATTTTGGTATTATAAAAGTAGAAAAAGGGTTAATTTGTGTAAACAAGTAAAAAAATGGCCCAATGATAAAAATAATGTTCATAATGAATCATTAAAGTTAACATTAAAATTTATGTGTCAGAATGTTCGGGTTAAGTTTACAGTGATTAAGTGGTAGAACCTAGAAAGAAGCCAGTTTCTTTGTTTTTTAGTAAATGTTGGATTTCTCTCTTCTATAAAATTAAATGAAAACGTTTCGTGTTTAAAACAATTTCGTGTAAATTACAACTTGTAAAACTCTAGCAGCCAATTAAACAATTTACACCTTAAAGACAAGAAGAAATTGTAACAATTTCCCTTGTCATTTGCTGCGATTCCAATGGGAAGTCAGTCATTAATTAAAACTGGAAATTAATTGTTCTGTACAAAATAAGAGGAAAAAAACAAGAAAAACATTCAACATGTCGATGCGTAGTAATAAATTAAATATACCCACAAATTTTGTACAACAACAAGCCCAGCTAATGCAGCAGCAACAACAACAGCAAATGCACAAGCACTTGCAACAGCAGCAGCAACAACAATCACAAACAGAACATATGCAACAGCAACAACAGCAGCAGCAACAGCAACAATTTATACCACCACCACAATATCAACAACAACAGCAGCAATTATTAGCCCAGCTACAACAGCAACATAAATTCCAGCAACAACAACAGCAACTTTCCCAATCACCACCCAGTCAGCAGCAACAACAACAACAGCAACAGACCAACAGTAGCCAACAACTCATAAACAATAGTCGCAATAATTTAGCCTCTCTTGTGGCTGCCATCAATGCCAATGATCATCACACCTACGGCTCCAATGTTGGCTCCGTTGCAGCCGGCATTATTAAATCATCCTCACCCACTCCCTTGAATCCACCCCCCTCCTATTCAGCCGCTATTGCCCAAAATCCTCCATATCAATTTCTAAATCACTATCAACCGCCAACGGGTGCCAATGGTCAGGCGGATTTAAATCATCCCAATAATAACTCATTGGTTTTGGCCACATCTCTAACGGAATGTGAGGAGCCAGAGGATGATCAACATGCCATGGAACAGCAGCAACAGTTGTGTGTTGTGGCTAAAATGCAAAAGTCGGTTACAATCACGGTTACACCTCAACGCAGTAATTCAATGGATTATTTAAATTTTGAGGAGAAACGACAATTGATAGCCTCCTCCTTGTCCTTATCCGATATATTGCAGTGTAATGCAGCCAGTACTGTTCAAACTGCGAAGGATAGTAGTTTAAATGGTGAGTTTTTAAAGTTTTGTTAGCGAAGGTAACTGAAGAAAATAAATTTAACACAAATTATTCTAAAGAAAAAATTTATAAATTTCTATAAAATACAATTTTAACAAAATTTTTTTATAGAAAAAATTTTGTCTAACGAAAATTTTTCTATAGAAAAAATTTTGTCTAACGAAAATTGTTCTATAGAAAAAATTTTGTCTAACGCAAATTTTTCTATAGAAAAAATTTTGTCTAACGAAAATTTTTCTATAGAAAAAATTTTGTCTAACGAAAATTTTTCTATAGAAAAAATTTTGTCTAACGATAATTTTTCTATAGAAAAAATTTTGTCTAACGAAAATTTTTCTATAGAAAAAATTTTGTCTAACGAAAATTTTTCTATAGAAAAAATTTTGCCTACGAAAATTTTTCTATAGAAAAAATTTTGTCTAACGAAAATTTTTCTATAGAAAAAATTTTGTCTAACGAAAATTTTTCTATAGAAAAAATTTTGTCTAACGAAAATTTTTCTATAGAAAAAATTTTGTCTAACGAAAATTTTTCTATAGAAAAAATTTTGTCTAACGAAAATTTTTCTATAGAAAAAATTTTGTCTAACGAAAATTTTTCTATAGAAAAAATTTTGTCTAACGAAAATTTTTCTATAGAAAAAATTTTGTCTAACGAAAATTTTTCTATAGAAAAAATTTTGTCTAACGAAAATTTTTCTATAGAAAAAATTTTGTCTAACGAAAATTTTTCTATAGAAAAAATTTTGTCTAACGAAAATTTTTCTATAGAAAAAATTTTGTCTAACGAAAATTTTTCTATAGAAAAAATTTTGTCTAACGAAAATTTTTCTATAGAAAAAATTTTGTTTAACGAAAATTTTTCTATAGAAAAAATTTTCTTTAACGAAAATTTTTCTATAGAAAAAATTTTGTCTAACGAAAATTTTTCTATAGAAAAAATTTTGTCTAACGAAAATTTTTCTATAGAAAAAATTTTGTCTAACGAAAATTTTTCTATAGAAAAAATTTTGTCTAACGAAAATTTTTCTATAGAAAAAATTTTGTCTAACGAAAATTTTTCTATAGAAAAAATTTTGTCTAACGAAAATTTTTCTATAGAAAAAATTTTGTCTAACGAAAATTTTTCTATAGAAAAAATTTTGTCTAACGAAAATTTTTCTATAGAAAAAATTTTGTCTAACGAAAATTTTTCTATAGAAAAAATTTTGTCTAACGAAAATTTTTCTATAGAAAAAATTTTGTCTAACGAAAATTTTTCTATAGAAAAAATTTTGTCTAACGAAAATTTTTCTATAGAAAAAATTTTGTCTAACGAAAATTTTTCTATAGAAAAAATTTTGTTTAACGAAAATTTTTCTATAGAAAAAATTTTGTTTAACGAAAATTTTTCTATAGAAAAAATTTTGTTTAACGAAAATTTTTCTATAGAAAAAATTTTGTTTAACGAAAATTTTTCTATAGAAAAAATTTTGTTTAACGAAAATTTTTCTATAGAAAAAATTTTGTTTAACGAAAATTTTTCTATAGAAAAAATTTTGTTTAACGAAAATTTTTCTATAGAAAAAATTTTGTTTAACGAAAATTTTTCTATAGAAAAAATTTTGTTTAACGAAAATTTTCTATAGAAAAAATTTTGTTTACAAAAATTTTTCTATAGAAAAAATTTTGTTTAACGAACATTTTTCTATAGAAAAAATTTTGTTTAACGAAAATTTTTCTATAGAAAAAATTTTCTTTAACGAAAATTTTTCTATAGAAAAAATTTTCTTTAACGAAAATTTTTCTATAGAAAAAATTTTGTTTAACGAAAATTTTTCTATAGAAAAAATTTTGTCTAACAAAAATTTTTCTATAGAAAAATTTTTCGATAGAAAAAATTTTGTCTAACAAAAATTTTTCTATAGAAAAAATTTTGTCTAACAAAAATTTTTCTATAAAAAAAATTTTGACGAACTAAAATTTTTCTATAGAAAAAATTTTGTCTAACAAAAATTTTTCTGTAGAAAAAATTTCATTAGATTCCAAATATTGTTTGAAGTTTTATTGACTTTCTAAAGCAATAAAAACTTTTTTTTTTTTTTTTGTTTTTTATATTTTCCATTTATTATCTTTCACTTTTTATTATAAAATAATTGAAATTTAATAAAAAAAATTTAATAATTCAATAAAATAAGTAAAATTCACATTAAAACTCATTGAAACTGTCAAATTCAGAATCTCAACAATACATATGTAAGTCTTAACAAAAGTATGTGAAAAATCAGTGAAATGAATAGTTGAGCTCAAACCAAACTGTCAAACATTTAAGACAATTCGTTCCAACTATCATACTTTTCTGTGATACTGGTTGTTTGGTTATATGTTTGAGTTGTAAATGAACATTTGACGTTGACATTTATGATAATGTTTTTATTATGTGACAGCAAAATATGACATTAAATTTGTTTCAGACATCATTATTGTTTTTGTTTTAATACAATAATCTGTCAAAAATGATTCAATGTGTCACAGGCAAACTTGAACCTAAAAAAAAGAAAAATGAACAAATTTTAATTAAATTAATTAAAGCTGTGTTCAAAAAAATATGTTAAATTTTTAAGTGAAAGGAAAAGGAAAATAAGGGTTGAGTTTGAGGTTTTATAAATTTACCAAATAAAGGCTTTAATAGAAATATTTTCATATTTTTCTATTTTATAAAAAAATTTTTGATGTGTTTGAATTTTTAGGAATATTTCAATATTTTTTGGTATTTTAGAAAAATTTCGATATATTCTTATTTTATAGAAAAATTTCTATGTTTTTGTATTTTATAGACAAGTTTCGAAAAATTTTATATTTTATAGAAAAATTTCTATATTTTTGTATTTTATACAAAAATTTTGATATTTTTGAAGTTCATAGAAAAATTTCCATATTTTTCTATTTTTAAGAAAAAGTTTGATATTTTTTTTTATTTTATAGAAAAATTTTGATATAGTTGTATTTTATAGAAAATTTCGATATTTTTGTATTTTATACAAATATTTCTATATTTTGTACTTGTAGAAAAATTTCGATATTTACAAATTTTATAGAAAAATTTAATTTTTTTGTATTTATATAAAAATTTTGATATTTTTATATTTTATAAAAAAATTCTATATTTTTTGTATTTGATAGAAAAATTTCGATGTTTTTTTTTATTTTATAGAAAAATTTCCATTTTTTGTATTTACAAAAAAAAAATTAATATTTTTGTACTTAATCAAAAATTTTCAATATTTTGTAAAAAAATCAATATTTATAGATATTTTTCTGTTTTATAGAAACAATTTCGATATTTTTCTATTTTCTAGAAAAAATTTTATATTCTTATATTTTAAAGAAAAATGTTGATATTTTTCTCTTTTAAAAAAAATTTCAATATTTTCTTTTTGAATATTTGAATATTTTTCTAGTTTATAAAAATATCCAAATTTTTATATTTATTTGATAGAAATTTCAATATTTTTCTATTTTATAGAAAAATTTCCAAATTTAAATATTTTCTATTTTATAGAAAAATTTCAATATATTTTTATTTTACAGAAAAATTTCAATACTTTTCTAGAAAAAAGAAAAATTTTGATATTCTTCTATTTCATAAAAAATTTTCAATATTTTTTTTATTTATAGAAAAATTTCAATATTTTTTTAGAAAGTATAAAAATTTGGATATTCTTCTATTTCATAGAAAAATTTCAATATTTTTTTATTTTATAGAAAAATTTCAATATTTTTCTAGAAATTTGGATATTTTTCTATTTCATGGAAGAATTTTAATATTTTTTTATTTTATAGAAAAATTTCAATATTTTTCAAGAAAATAGAAAAATTTGGATATTCTTCTATTTCATAGAAAAATTTTAATATTTTTCTAGAAAATAGAAAAATTTTCATATTCTTCTATTTCATAGAAAAATTTCAATATTTTTTTATTTCATAGAAAAATTTCAATATTTTTTTATTTTATAGAAAAATTTCAATATTTTTCTATTTGTAGAAAAATTTTGATATTCCTCTATTCCGTAGAAAAATGTCAACATATTTTTATTTTAGAGAAAAATTTCAATATTTTTCTAGAAAATAGAAAAATTTGGATATTCTTCTATTTCATAGAAAAATTTCAGTATATTTTTATTTTTTAGAAAAATTTCAAAATTTTTCCGGGAAATAGAAAAATTTGGATATTCTTCTATTTTTTAGAAAAATTTGGATATTCTTCTATTTTTTAGAAAAATTTCAATATTTTTTTTATTTTATGGAAAAATTTCAATACTTTTCTAGAAAATAGAAAAATTTGGATATTCTTTTATTTCATAGAAAATTATCAATATTTTTTTTTATTTTATAGAAAAATTTCAATATTTTTTTAGAAAATAGAAAAATTTTGATATTCTTCTATTTCATAGAAAAATTTCATTATTTTTTTATTTTATAGAGAAATTTCAATATTTTTCTAGAAAATAGAAAAATTTGGATATTCTTCTATTTCATAGAAAAATTTCAATATTTTTTTATTTTATAGACAAATTTTGTAGAAAATAGAAAAATTTGGATATTCTTCTATTTCATAGAAAACTTTCAATATAATTTTATTTTATTGAAAAATTTCAGTATTTTTCTAGAAAATAGAAAAATTTCAATATTTTTTTATTTTATAGAAAAATTTCAATATTTTTCTAGAAAATAGAAAAATTTGGATGTTCTTCTATTTCATAGAAAAATTTCAATATTTTTTTTATTTTTTAGAAAAATTTCAATATTTTTATAGAAAATAGAAAAATTTGGATATTCTTCTGTTTCATAGAAAATTTCAATATATTTTTATTTTATAGAAAAATTTCAATATTTTTCTAGAAAAGAGAAAAATTTGGATATTTTTCTATTTCGTAGAAAAATTTCAATATTTTTTTATTTTATAGAAATATTTCAATATTTTGCTAGGAAATAGAAAAATTTGGATATTCTTCTATTTTATAGAAAATTTTCAATATATTTTTATTTTACAGAAAAAATTCAATATTTTTCTAGAAAATAGAAAAATTTGGATATTTTTCTATTTCATAAAAAAGAACAATACTTTTTTATTATATAAAAAAATGTTGGATATTTATTAAAATTAGACTAAGAGTTTATAGAAAATAGAAAAATTTCAATATTTTTCTAGATAATAGAAAAATTTGGATTTTCTTCTATTTTATAGAAAAATTTTAATATATTTTTATTTTATAGAAAAATTTCAATATTTTTCCAGGAAATAGAAAAATTTGGATATTCTTCTATTTCATAGAAAAATTTCAATGTTGTTTTTATTTTTTAAAAAAATTTCAAAATTTTTCCAGGAAATAGAAAATTTTGGATATTCTTCTATTTCATAGAAAAATTTTAATATTTTTTTATTTGATAGAAAAATTTCAATATTTTTTTATTTTATAAAAAAAATTCAATATTTTTCTAGAAAACAGAAAAAATTGGATATTCTTCTATTTCATAGAAAAATTTATTTTTTTTTTATTTTATAGAAAAGTTTCAATATTTTTCTAGAAAATAGAAAAATTTGGATATTCTTCTATTTCATTAAAAATTTTCAATATATTTTTATTTTATGGAAAAGTTTTAATATTTTTCTAGAAAATATTAAAATTTAGATATTCTTCTATTTCATTGAAAATTTCCAATATTTTTTATTTTTTAGAAAAATTTCAATATTTTTCTAGAAAATAGAAAAATTTGAATGTTCTTCTATTTCATGGAAAAATTTCAATATATTTTTATTTTATAGAAAAATTTCAATATTTTTCTAGAAAATATTAAAATTTGGATATTCTTCTATTTCATAGAAAAATTTCAATATTTACTTTTTTTTATACCCTTCACCAATAGGTGAAAGGGTATTATAAGTTTGTGATTCCGTTTGTAATTTTTTTATTAGTGATCGTAGACCCCATAAAAATTATACCGATCGACTCAGAATCGGGAGGAGAATCGATTAAGCGATGTCCGTCTGTCTGTCTGTCTGTCTGTCTGTCCGTCCGTCTGTCTGTCTGTCTGTTGAAATCAAGTTTCTGAAGCCCCTGGAGGATGGACTTACATAAATTATATATCAGATTTTAGGAAATTCTCCCGCAATGAACGCTATTAAATTTCATTAAAATCGGTTTATAAACACCGAAAATATCGAAAAAATACCAAAAATTAGACGAAAATTTGAAAATTTTTGATTGAAACACACTTTTAAATAACAAGAGAAAAAAGATACTCCTGGTGTACATGTGATAATATGTTATATATCAGATTATAGGAAATATTTTCCCAAAGCACTCTGTAAAATTTTATCAAAATCGGTCCATAAACAACTGAGATATCGCCAAAACACTGAATTTGATGTATCGCAAATTGCCCAAAGTACACATTAGAGAATGTTTGTTGAAAAAATTAAATGCAGAAATAGGAAAAACTATCCTCCTTTAGTACGGACCTACATAAATTTTATATCAGATTTTAGGAAATTCCCCCACCAAGCACGTTATTAAATTTTATCAAAAGCGGTCTATAAACAATTGAGATATCGCCATAACACTACATTTGATGTACAGCAAATTGCCCAAAGTACGTGTCTAAGAAATTTTGTTTACATTTTGTAAGTATTGTTTCAGCGATATCTCAGGTGTTTATGGACCGATTGTGATAAAATTTGACATCGTTCTTTATGGGAGGATTTTCTAAAATCTGATATATATACTCCACAAATCTGATTATGAATACCATTCAAATTGTACCAATCAACTCAGAATCGGCACAAGAATCGATTTCGCGACCTCCGTCCGTCTGTCCGTCCGTCTGTTTGTTTGCCCGTCCGTCCGTCTGTTTGTTTGCCCGTCCGTCCGTCTGTTTGTTTATCCGTCCGTCTACATGTCCGTCCGTCTACCTGTCTGTCCTTTTTTCTGTTGTAGTCAAGTTTTTGGAGCTCCTGTTTTGTCGATATCTCAGATGTTTATTTTGATGAAGTTTAATAGCGTCCTTCGCAGGGGATTATCTAAATCCTGATGCATTCTGTAATTTGTGGTAGATATAATTTAGCGTTTAAGCGATGGTGTTTTGATCGACAATGTTGAAATTCAGGGTGGGACAATTCAGGAGCTCCACAAATCTGGTTTTAGCAGACAGACACACTGCATTTATCTTAATTTTGTGTCTGACTTTTGAACATTATGATAACATTTGAGAATGTATTATATATCAAATTATAGGTAATCTTCCTAGGAAGTACAAAAATGCAGCTAATTACATGATATCCGTTCAAAACCTACATATGTATGTAAGTATCTCACATATCAACAAAAATTTAAATTTTTTAATTGCAATTGGGAGAAATCCGTTCACGTTTGACAATTGATCCTGTATAACTTCGCCTAAGGCAATCTCTTAGTAGCTAATAAATGACAAATTATAATAGATTCGATGATGACATTTAGTATAAAGACGTTGTACAATATTGATATTCAGGACAATAGCGCCTAAAATAAACTTTCTAGAGGGACAACATTTGACAAAAGTATTTCTGATCTCTCGAAAAGTTCGATATTGAAAATGGGCGAGCTCTATTCACATTTAGTGAAATCTCCCATATAAACCCGACCGGGAAACGATTTAATGCTGATAAATTAAATCACATTAAAATTGCACAAAGAACTAGAGCAAAACTTTCCAAACATCCATCGGACAGATCGAAAGAACTATACATCCCAAATATTATTGATGAAGTGTTCATTTTAATTAATTAACTAACTTCAAATTAATAAGTAAACTTTTCCGACAAAGCTGATAACCATCCATTCAAAAGCTATATATTTCACGTATGTATCTAAAACTAAGAGTGTATTCTCTAAAATTTTAAGGCTTGTATACATTGACAATCATTGTTAAAGCTTTGACCTAAATCAGTCCGCTAACTTCAGAGTTTTACATAACTAATCAAGAACTTTTACTAGTTGGATAATTCGTACGAATTAAAGTGCACAACCCTCACTGGGCACAGCGTTTTTGGGTTGCATGTCAGAATACTTAAACTTTATCAAATCGATGTGCTATTGCAAATCTAAGGGCATCTACATTTTGAAGCATCTTTTCTGCATGGTTTATCTGATCTATCGAACTTTATTAAATGTTCGTAAAATATGTGTCTATTTTATTTCGAAGCTACTGGCTGGCTTAAATATGCATTCTCTACTTGTAGTCTAGTAATCATTATCTTTCACAAAGGGACCACTTTACAACCCAAGTGAAGCTTCCCTAGACATCAGCCACCTGCCCAACCTAACCTTTGGGTGCATAACTATTCTAGATGATGACGCCACCGAAAAGGTTTTCGTTTTCCGACTCTTAATTTTAAAGACTCTTTGCATATAATACTAGTATAACCAAATATTGCTACGAATTACATTAAGTACTTTTGGAACACCATTGGTGAAGGGTATCCAAGATTCGGCAAAGCCGAATATACCACTCTTACTTGTTTATATAAAAATTTCAATATTTTGCTAGAAAATAGAAAAATTTAAATATTCTTCAATTTCATATTCTTCTATTTCATAGAAAATATTTTTCTGTTTTATAGAAAAATTTGGATATTCTTCTATTTCATAAAAAAAATCAATATTTTTCTATTATATAGAAAAATTTTGGATATTTTTCAAATTAGACTAAGAGTAGCGTTATCTCCGGTCACATTCTATAGCTTTGATCCTTTAGTCCATTGTCAAACTTTATGAATTCAACCGTCTACTCTATTCACAATTTAAAACACATCCTTTTAAAATAATACATCTCTAATAAACCTATTTTTAGGTAAAAGAATCTCTGTTTTTCATATGAATTATTTTACAATAGTACCTTTACAGGTTTAGACCATATGTATGTATTTATAATTTCAGGATACATGCATGTATCTATGAGACATGTTAATGTATCAGTAGTAGTGGTGGTGTTGCCGGTGATGATGCTGGTTGGTCTTATGTGTCATTGTCCTTTCGCCTATTGATTTTTATACTAGTAAGATTTTCTATTAGATATTTATGCTTCATATGGGTATATGCCTTATGCTGTATATGCCTTTGTCTGCGAATTTATGGAATCGATAAAATAAGTTACAGAAAAATTAAGTGGTGGTTATGTATTTGAAAAAAAAAAAAAATACAAATTCTATTTATAGTATTAGTCCTTTCATACATAAGAATTTGAATATATCTCATTGCCATACTATCCACTTCTCGCATTACTAGACGACACTTTCACACATTTGGAAAACTTCTTAAACCTGTATATTTAATTGTAAATGGAATTTAGTTAATTTTTCATTATTTTTCAATCAAAACATTATCATAACTCAAATTCATCAATTTCTTTGACCACCCCCCCTTAAATTCCGCTCAACTCCAGAAAAATTCAATTAAAAAAAATCTTCAATAAATTTTGCCTTAAGCTAAATTTTTCCTCAATCATTTTAATTCTATTGATTATTTCTTTCCTCTGCCTATTTCAGAGATTTCAATTCAAAATATTCTAAATATAATGCATGTGGAAATTGTTTTTCCTCTACGATTGTGTAGTCGGAGAAATGAAAATAAATATTAAGTGGTTTCCACTTAGTTTAAGTATCGTTAGAGGGGTAAGTTCCTCCCCAGCCGCCAACTCTTTAAGTACATGCATATTTAATCGGTCTTTGGCCTTTTTTAATTGAAATATTCTATGTTTCTGTTCATAGAAAACTGATAGTTTAATTGAACTAGAAAATAAAGAAGGCATACAAAATATAGGGAAATTATGGGAAATTTATTGAAGTATATGTCCGTCTGTCTAGTATAACGTATGTGTGTGTACAAAATGTAATGGTAATGGATTAAGAGGTTTAATATTAAAATGATTTGAACTGATTGGAGTTAGAAAATATATTAATTAATTTTTTTAAATGTAAAAATTAAATTTTTAAATTTAAAAATTAAATTTTTATGAGTGTCCACTTTTTGCATTACTTGGTGGGATATCAGTCTTTTCTCTATACAATGTACTATTACCTAGAGTCACTTTCGATAACCGTGGCATTCTACAGTTATAGAAACATGTTTGTTAGAAAAAATTTTCCATAGAAAAATTTTCCTTAGGCAAAATTTTTTCTAAAGAACAAATTTCGTTTGACAAAATTTGTTCTATAGAAAAAATTACGTTAGACAAAATTTTTTCAAAAGACAAAATTTCGTTAGACAAAATTTTTTCAAAAGACAAAATTTCGTTAGACAAAATTTTTTCAAAAGACAAAATTTAGTTAGACAAAATTTTTTCAAAAGACAAAATTTCGTTAGACAAAATTTTTTCAAAAGACAAAATTTCGTTAGACAAAATTTTTTCAAAAGACAAAATTTCGTTAGACAAGATTTTTCTAAAGAAAAAATTCCGTTAGACAAAATTTTTTCTAAAGAAAAAATTTCGTTAGACAAAATTTTTTCTCAAGAAAAAATTTGGTTAAACAAAATTTTTTCTAAAGAAAAAATTTCGTTAGACAAAATTTTTTCTAAAGAAAAAATTTCGTTAGACAAAATTTTTTCTAAAGAAAAAATTTCGTTAGACAAAATTTTTTCTAAAGAAAAAATTTCGTTAGACAAAATTTTTTCTAAAGAAAAAATTTCGTTAGACAAAATTTTTTCTATAGAAAAATTTTCGTTAGACAAAATTTTTTCTATAGAAAAATTTTCGTTAGACAAAATTTTTTCTATAGAAAAATTTTCGTTAGACAAAATTTTTTCTATAGAAAAATTTTCGTTAGACAAAATTTTTTCTATAGGAAAATTTTCGTTAGACAAAATTTTCGTTAGACAAAATTTTTTCTAAAGAAAAAATTTCGTTAGACAAAATTTTTTCTAAAGAAAAAATTTCGTTAGACAAAATTTTTTCTATAGAAAAATTTTGGTTAGACAAAATTTTTTCTATAGAAAAATTTTCGTTAGACAAAATTTTTTCTATAGAAAAATTTTCGTTAGACAAAATTTTTTCTATAGAAAAATTTTCGTTAGACAAAATTTTTTCTATAGAAAAATTTTCGTTAGACAAAATTTTCTCTATAGAAAAATTTTCGTTAGACAAAATTTTTTCCATAGAAAAATTTTCGTTAGACAAAATTTTTTCTATAGAAAAATTTTCGTTAGACAAAATTTTTTCTATGGAAAAATTTTCGTTAGACAAAATTTTTTTTATAGAAAAATTTTCGTTACACAAAATTTTTTCTATAGAAAAATTTTCGTTAGACAAAATTTTTTCTATAGAAAAATTTTCGTTAGACAAAATTTTTTCTATAGGAAAATTTTCGTTAGACAAAATTTTTTCTATAGGAAAATTTTTGTTAGACAAAATTTATTCTATAGAAAAATTTTCGTTAGACAAAATTTTTTCTATAGAAAAATTTTCGTTAGACAAAATTTTTTCTATAGAAAAATTTTCGTTAGACAAAATTTTTTCTATAGAAAAATTTTCGTTAGACAAAATTTTTTCTATAGAAAAATTTTCGTTAGACAAAATTTTTTCTATAGAAAAATTTTCGTTAGACAAAATTTTTTCTATAGAAAAATTTTCGTTAGACAAAATTTTTTCTATAGAAAAATTTTCGTTAGACAAAATTTTTTCTATAGAAAAATTTTCGTTAGACAAAATTGTTTCTATAGAAAAATTTTCGTTAGACAAAATTTTTTCTATAGAAAAATTTTCGTTAGACAAAATTTTTTCTATAGAAAAATTTTCGTTAGACAAAATTTTTTCTATAGAAAAATTTTCGTTAGACAAAATTTTTTCTATAGAAAAATTTTCGTTAGACAAAATTTTTTCTATAGAAAAATTTTCGTTAGTCAAAATTTTTTCTATAGAAAAATTTTCGTTAGACAAAATTTTTTCTATAGAAAAATTTTCGTTAGACAAAATTTTTTCTATAGAAAAATTTTCGTAAGACAAAATTTTTTCTATAGAAAAATTTTCGTAAGACAAAATTTTTTCTATAGAAAAATTTTCGTTAGACAAAATTTTTTCTATAGAAAAATTTTCGTTAGACAAAATTTTTTCTATAGAAAAATTTTCGTTAGACAAAATTTTTTCTATAGAAAAATTTTCGTTAGACAAAATTTTTTCTAGACAAATTTTCTTTAGACAAAATTTTTTCTATAGAAAAATTTTCGTTAGACAAATTTTTTTCTATAGAAAAATTTTCGTTAGACAAAATTTTTTCTATAGAAAAATTTTCGTTAGACAAAATTTTTTCTATAGAAAAATTTTCGTTAGGCAAAATTTTTTCTATAGACAAATTTTCTTTAGACAAAATTTTTTCTAAAGAAAAATTTCGTTAGACAAAAATTTTTCTAAAGAAAAATTTCGTTAGACAAAAATTTTTCTATAGGAAAATTTTCATTTTTCTTTAGACAAAATTTTTTCTGTAAAATTTTTTTTCTGGTCTTTAAAGGGGGTTTACTGTAAATATTTTTGTTGTGATTTTTTAGGAATTTCCTTTAGGACACATGTCTGTTTTTTAAATGATTGTTAATGAATTCTAAAGCGGTTGATTAATGACTGTATAAAAAGTCTGTTTTTAGAATATTAACAAATATTTTTTTCTAATAGAATTTACATCATTTTGGAATGCAGGTGTTTTTGTTGTTAATTTATATCAATAGCTATTATTTTAAAGATTTTATGTCTTTAATAAATTATTAAATTCTAAAATTTTTATATTGAGTTTTAATTATTCCTTTTAATAGCATTTGAGAAACTGGGGTATAATAAGTTGAGGCTCATTAAAAATAAACTTTTGATTTAATTTTACCACATTTCAGGGTATAGGGTATCATATAGTCAGGCTTGATTATACAAATTTCTGAAATGTTTTAAATTATTTATTTCATTCTAAACTATATCAGTTTTTTAATTTATTTTGAATTCATTCAAAATTGTATGAATAAATTTTGAGTATTTTCAAAGCATTTATTCCATTATTTGTTCGTATTTATTTTTCTAAATAATCACACATGAACTTGACATAAAGCGCCATTTATTTCAGTGCATTAAAATATTGTTTTAAATAGAAAATTTTGTTTTTTGCTCTCAAAATTATTTATATAAATTAGCCACAATTAGGGAACCAGCCAGTCGTTTATAATTGAATTTTTGTGAGGGCTTAAAAGCACAAACAATAACTAAAAATAATTCATTTAAATATTTGACATGTACACAAGTTTTATAGGTTTTTGCGGCAAATGTTAACAATTCATGGGAATTATAAAAATACTGTTCATGGCTCATGAGAAATTGGGATGTAAGTTGTTTTTTTATATGGACTGTTTAATTTTCCTGAACATTTTCTTAGCCATTTGAATTTTACTAGAAAGTAGACATGTTAAGTTTTCATTTGATATATAAATATTTAAAATATCTTAAATTATAATATAGTTATTAAACTTTTAACATCTACCATTCCCACTTTTTGCTGGGTTATTTTTTGCTTATGTTCAATTTTTGTTAGCGCCAAAATGACGCCAATATTACTATGAAAAAATTTACATTTACTCATTCCCCTATTGCCCCGGAAAAAAATATAAAAATTGTTATTTGTAAACAATAACAACTAATAAATTAAATAAAATTAAAAAAATACACTTTGTCTATAATTTCTTTTTGAAGTTTTTTTTTTTCGTTTTTTGAGCTCACGGTTTTTAAAATGACTCACTATCAACTTAACATTTATTGGCATTTTTTAAATATTTTATTTGTTGTCCCATAAATATTAAATGAAAGCAATAAATAGATAAAAACAAATATCAAAGAAATTTTTTTGCATAATCAAAAATCAAAATACAAAGTTTTTTAACCCGTTTTTAACCAGAGACACAAATTTTGACTAACAAACATTTATATAAATTTTGTCTAATGAAAATTTTTCTATAGAAAAACTTTTAACTAACGAGAATTTTTCTATTGAAAAAATATCGTTGCACAAAATTTTTTTCTATAGAAAAATTTTGTCTAACTAAAATTTTTTTACAGAAAAAATTTTGTCTAACAAAAATGTTTCTATAGAAAAAATTTTGTCTAACGAAAATTTTTCTATAGAAAAAATTTTGTCTAACGAAAATTTTTCTATAGAAAAAATTTTGTCTAACGAAAATTTTTCTATAGAAAAAATTTTGTCTAACGAAAATTTTTCTATAGAAAAAATTTTGTCTAACGAAAATTTTTCTATAGAAAAAATTTTGTCTAACGAAAATTTTTCTATAGAAAAAATTTTGTCTAACGAAAATTTTTCTATAGAAAAAATTTTGTCGAACGAAAATTTTTCTATAGAAAAAATTTTGTCTAACGAAAATTTTTCTATAGAAAAAATTTTGTCTAACGAAAATTTTTCTATAGAAAAAATTTTGTCTAACGAAAATTTTTCTATAGAAAAAATTTTGTCTAACGAAAATTTTTCTATAGAAAAAATTTTGTCTAACGAAAATGTTTCTATAAAAAATTTTTCTATAGAAAAAATGTTGTCTAACGAAAATTTGTCTATAGAAAAAAATTTGTCTAACAAAAATTTTTCTTTAGAAAAAATTTTGTCTAACGAAAATTTTTCTATTGAAAAAATTTTGTCTAACGAAAATTTTTCTATAAAAAAAATTTTTCTATAGAAAAAAATTTGTCTAACAAAAATTTTTCTACAGAAAAAATGTAACGAAAATTTTTCTATAGAAAAAATTTTGTCTAACGAAAATTTTTCTATAGAAAAAATGTTGTCTAACGAAAATTTTTCTATAGAAAAAATGTTGTCTAACGAAAATTTTTCTATAGAAAAAATGTTGTCTAACGAAAATTTGTCTATAGAAAAAAATTTGTCTAACAAAAATTTTTCTTTAGAAAAAATTTTGTCTGACGAAAATTTTTCTATAGAAAAAATTTTGTCTAACAAAAATTTTTCTATAGAAAAAATTTTGTTTAACGAAAATTTTTCTTTAGAAAAAATTTTGTGTAACGAAAATTTTTCTATAGAAAAAATTTTGTCTAACGAAAATGTTTCTATAAAAAAATTTTGTCTAACGAATATTTTTTTATAGAAAAAATTTTGTCTAACGAAAATTTTTGTATAGAAAAAATTTTGTCTCACGAAAATTTTTTTATAGAAAAAAATTTGTCTAACGAAAATTTTTCTATAGAAAAAATTTTGCTAACAAAAATTTTTCTATCGAAAAAATTTTGTCTAACGAAAATTTTTCTATAGAAAAAATTTTGTGTAACAAAAATTTTTCTATAGAAAAAATTTTGTCTAACGAAAATTTTTCTATAGAAGAAATTTTGTCTAACGAAAATTTTTCTATAGAAAAAATTTTGTCTAACGAAAATTTTTCTATAGAAAAAATTTTGTCTAACGAAAATTTTTCTATAGAAAAAATTTTGTCTAACGAAAATTTTTTTATAGAAAAAATTTTGTCTAACGAAAATTTTTTTATAGACAGAAATTTGATAAAGAAAAAATTTGTTCCAAAGAAATTTTAAATTAAAATTGAGTACCAAAATTTTTTCTATTAAACAATATTTTTACTTGTGGTAGATAATGGGTTAATTTATCTTGTATAGCTCTCTTTTCTCACTCTCTCTCGTTTTTCCCAATATTACTCTTATATTAAAATTCCTAAGATATTGATATTTACGTTAATGACGTGTTTATTCATCTGAGAGTTTCATTACTTTATTATTTCTATAATTAATTAAATTCTTAAGTATGTACAGGCAAAGCCGGGTATAACGAATCCCGATTTAACGAAAATTGGATATAACGAACGCTATTATTTTTTCCATTGAATACCTTATATAGCGAATATTAAGCAAATTTAATACGCGATATAACGAATAATAAAAAAAGTTATGTAAAATTTCCATGAATTTAAACATTTTATTAATGTGTATTTGAAAACCCACTAAAAAGACAGTAAAAAAACAAGTAAAAAATATGTAAACTGTGCAAAAAAAAGAATCAAATTGTCGTTTTCGTAAGATTTTGACCGATTCCAACGAAAATTTCGTACAGTGATTTTTAAATCTTAAAGAAATATTTCCTCTTAATTTTGTATAAATATAATAAAATTTGAGGGCAAAATCTAAATTTCGAGAAGCCAGACCTATGAAAGGTTCCTGAAATAAAGAACCGATTTCAGTATTGTTAGTCTAACTATAAAAAAGATGTCTGTACTAACTTTCATGAAATTATCCTTGAAAATTGGACTTTAATAAGAAGATTACAGGGATGACAAGCCTGAACAGCAGTCGAACGAACTGACATCGTTAAATCGACTCAGTTATTGATTATGAGTAGATTAGTAGGTGGTGTCAGACCAATATATCTATGGTGGTGTAGAGTATAAAAACTTTGCGATATAACGAATATTTCTATATTACGAATGAGCCTGACATTATATCGTTCGTTATACCGGGAGTTGCCTGTATTTAGTTTCTTTTATCTTTTTTTTCCATAAGATTTTCTTGTTTGTTGATAAGTCAAAGTACCAGCAACGTGCTGGCTCTTTAAAGTTAAATTATTTAATTTTTTTTTTAAATCTTAAAAAAAAATGAAACTTGTTTTCTCACGATCGTTTTAGCTTTTTATGAAAATTTTATTATCTTTGGAGTAGGTTAAAGAGTTGGTTTATTGTTGATAAAAGTCGGTGATTTACGGCGTTAAATAAAGTTAATTAATGTTAAAACAAACAAAAGTTTTTAACTGTCCACTTTTTGCATTACGAAGGAGTCAAATTGTAGTGCATGACAAAATTCATCATTGCCTCCTAACTCGTCTGTCTCACTTCTACAAAATTTTCGTTAGACAAAATTTTTTCTATAGAAAAATTTTTGTTAGACAAAATTTTTTCTATAGAAAAATTTTTGTTAGACAAAATTTTTTCTATAGAAAAATTTTTGTTAGACAAAATTTTTTCTATAGAAAAATTTTTGTTAGACAAAATTTTTTCTATAGAAAAATTTTTGTTAGACAAAATTTTTTCTATAGAAAAATTTTTGTTAGACAAAATTTTTTCTATAGAAATATTTTTGTTAGACAAAATTTTTTCTATAGAAAAATTTTTGTTAGACAAAATTTTTTCTATAGAAAAATTTTTGTTAGACAAAATTTTTTCTATAGAAAAATTTTTGTTAGACAAATTTTTTTCTATAGAAAAATTTTTGTTAGACAAAATTTTTTCTATAGAAAAATTTTTGTTAGACAAAATTTTTTCTATAGAAAAATTTTTGTTAGACAAAATTTTTTCTATAGAAAAATTTTTGTTAGACAAAATTTTTTCTATAGAAAAATTTTTGTTAGACAAAATTTTTTCTATAGAAAAATTTTTGTTAGACAAAATTTTTTCTATAGAAAAATTTTTGTTAGACAAAATTTTTTCTATAGAAAAATTTTTGTTAGACAAAATTTTTTCTATAGAAAAATTGTTGTTCTACAAAATTTTTTCTTTAGAAAAATTTTTGTTAGACAAATAGTTTTCTATAGAAAAGTTTTTGTTAGACAAAATTTTTTCTATAGAAAAATTTTTGTTAGACAAAATTTTTTCTATAGAAAAATTTTTGTTAGACAAAATTTTTTCTATAGAAAAATTTTTGTTAGACAACATTTTTTCTATAGAAAAATTTTTGTTAGACAAAATTTTTTCTATACAAAAATTTTTGTTAGACAAAATTTTTTCTATAGAAAAATTTTTGTTAGACAAAATTTTTTCTATAGAAAAATTTTTATTAGACAAAATTTTTTCTATAGAAAAATTTTTATTAGACAAAATTTTTTCTATAGAAAAATTTTTGTTAGACAAAATTTTTTCTATAGAAAAATTTTTGTTAGACAAAATTTTTTCTATAGAAAGATTTTCGTGAGACAAAATTTTTTCTATAGAAAGATTTTCGTGAGACAAAATTTTTTCTATAGAAAAATTTTCGTGAGACAAAATTTTTTCTTTAGAAAAATTTTCGTTGGACAAAATTTTTTTTAGAAAAATTTTCGTAATACATAATTTTTTCTTTAGAAAAATTTTTTTCTTGTAAAAAATTTTCGTTAGACCAAAGTTTTTCTAAAGAAAAATTTTCGTTACACAAAATTTTTTCTTTAGACAAATTTTTGTTAGAAAATTGTTTTCTTTTAAAAAATTTTCGTTAGACCATAGTTTTTCTATAGAAAAATTTTCGTTACACAAAATTTTTTCTTTAGAAAAGTTTTTGTTAGACAAAATTTTTTCTTTAGAAAAATTGTTGTTCTACAAAATTTTTTCTTTAGAAAAATTTTTGTTAGACAAATAGTTTTCTATAGAAAAGTTTTTGTTAGACAAAATTTTTTTTAGAAAAATTTTAGTTAGTCCAAAAATGTTTGTGTCATAAAATTGTTGTAGTACAAAATTTTTTTTAAAGTTTTTTTTATTAAAAAGTTATAGGAATTTCATTGGTGTATTTGATTTAATCTTAATTTTTTTGTTCCAGAAATATTTTTATTACCACAATTAAAAATGAATAAATCGATTATAATCGCTGTAATCCAACCACAGACTTTTGTTGTTATTAATACAATCAATCCAATAAAGCGAATGTATTTTTTATAAATAAATAATAAAACCAATTTTAATAACATGAGTTTATATATTTATTCAGTTTGAACCGATTTTAAACAAAGATTGTGGTTTTATTTATAAATTATTTGTAGCAAAAAAAAAAATAAAAGAAAACATTTTTTGTAACTTATCAGCAAATAAAATAATAAATAATACATGAGTTCAATAAAATCTATAATTTAATAACAGTGAAAGGTTTCTGGAATGGAGGTTTTTAAAATTTTGTTAAAATATAGGATGTATGGGAAAAAATAATATTTGCAATATAAAACTCTAAACTGATTTTTGTTTGACTGCATGTCCATTTTACTGTTTACAAAGGGTGCAAGTTGTAGTGTATGTAGACTTTATCGTGGACGACTTTGCTAAAATGACTGTAGGATCTTTTATAAAAAAATAATATTTTTTGATATATTGGTATTAGTTAATGGTACTAATGTCTCACGTTTACAATTTGTCCACTTTGTAATCAGTTAAGTGGACTGTCATTTATTGTTATTAATTTGATGACTTTGCTTAAATGACTGTAGGATCTTTTATACAAAAATAATATTTTTTGATATATTGGTATTAGTTAATGGTACTAATGTCTCACGTTTACAATTTGTCCACTTTGTAATCAGTTAAGTGGACAGTCATTTATTGTTATTAATTTAATGTGTTAAATTAGCCGAAATGGTGATGTCAGTTGGCCACTAGGAAGTTGCAATTGACACCTTTGGATTTTTTTCTCTGGGGCTGTGGGTGATGCTAATGCCGAGATACGACATTAGCATCACCCACATCAAAATTTTCGATTGTCCCTTTCGACACAATGGAAATGTCCATACTAAGCAAATTTCTTTCTATTGACAAAATTTTTAATATTTTAGAAAATTTTAATATTTCTAATGCAACTTTTTCATGGCTTAAATATTTAATAAGAACATTATTAAGCATTTAAAAGCAACATATGAGCAAATTTTCCCTCAAACTTTAACACAGTAACTTTGACTTGTTTTTGGCTTGTGTGTATATTTTTTTCGTACAAAATTTATACAAAAATAATATTACGCTTAACTTTACTTTATAATATTGATTTTCATACATAACTGAATACTCCAAAAAAAATTGGTTATTTATAAAAATTTACGAAACTGAAATTTTACTCGTAGTACCCAAATTATTGAAGCGTTAAACGCACATGTTACCAATTTAGTGATAACAGCCTATGGTTCGAAAAAAAAAACAGAATGAAATGAATGAATCAAAGAAATAACCGAAACAAAAAAATATAGGTACAAAAATAATATTCGTCTGCTGCAAAGGCAAACGAACAAGCAGATGAATAGATAAAAGTTAACGATTTTGGCCAAAGAATTACACTTAAAGAAAAACAAGACAACTTCTTTGGTGAAGAATAAATTTGCAAGACAAAAAAGTTTTCTATAGAAAAGTTGAGAGGATCACTAAAATTTTCTATGGAAAGCTGTGAGGATTACTTAAGTTTTTGAAAGAAAAGTTGGAAGTATCAACAAAGATATATAACCAAGATCATTAACCAAGAAGTTTTGTACAGAAAACTTTACTTTACTTTAATCGTCTACGTTTTTCTAAAAAAGTTAAGTTTGAGGATTACCAATGTTTTATACGGAAAAGTACGAGGATCATCAAAGTTTTCTATAGAAAATATTGAGGATCAACAAAATTTTCTATAGAAAAAATTGAGGATCATCAAAGTTTTCTATATAAAAAATTGAGGATCATCAAAATTTTCTATAGAAAAAATTGAGGATCATCAAAGTTTTCTATAGAAAAAATTGAGGATCATCAAAGTTTCCTATAGAAATAAATTGAGGATCATCAAAGGTTTCTATAGAAAAAATTGAGGATCATCAAAGTTTTCTATAGAAAAAATTGAGGATAATCAAAGTTTTCTATAGAAAAAATTGAGGATCATCAAAGTACTTACTTAACTTACTTAAATGGCCTATTGTAACAACCGGTTTAGGTCAAAGGCCGAGCATATTTTAGAATTCCATGCGCTTCTATCTTGTGCGCATATTCTCCAATTTCTTATGCCAAGTTTTGAAAGATTTTCTTCTACTTGGTCTTTCCATCGAAGTTTTGGGCGCCCTCTTCTACGAGTTCCCTCAGGATCATTATCAAACACTTCTTGCCGGAGTATTTTCATCCATTCGCACAACATGTCCTAGCCAGCGCAGCCGTTGTTGCTTAACGCGTTTTACTATGTCTATGTCAGCGTATAACTCATACAGCTCATGATTCATTCGATGTCGATACTCATTGTTGACGCAGACTGGTCCAAATATTTTTCGTAGGATTTTCCTCTCAAACACTCCAAGGATAGCTTCATCTGCCTGTGCAAGTACCCATGATTCTGCACCATACAGTAACACGGGTAGTATAAGCGTTTTATAGAGCGTAATTTTAGTTCTTACGGAGAGGACTTTATTTCTTAGCTGTTTGCTTAGGCCAGCTGTTTGCTTAGGTAGCTACGTTAACACCCGTTAAAGTAGTGAGCTAATATGTGCCGCGAGTTACCCCATAAGAACTATAAAAACATGGGTCTGGGACGTCGGGCTAGTAACCCACTCCTAGAAAAAAATTACTATGAAAAAGCATCATCAAAGTTTTCTATAAAAGAAATTAAGGATCATCAAAGTTTTCTTTAGAAAAAATAGAGGATCATCAAAGTTTTCTATAGAAAAAATTGAGGATCATCAAAGTTTTCTATAGAAAAAATTGAGGATCATCAAAGTTTTCTATAGAAAAAATTAAGGATCATCAAAGTTTTCTATAGAAAAGTTTGAGGATCATCAAAGTTTTCTATAGAAAAGTTTGAGGATCATCAAAGTTTTCTATAGAAAAGTTTGAGGATCATCAAAGTTTTCTATAGAAAAGTTTGAGGATCATCAAAGTTTTCTATAGAAAAGTTTGAGGATCATCAAAGTTTTCTATAGAAAAGTTTGAGGATCATCAAAGTTTTCTATAGAAAAGTTTGAGGATCATCAAAGTTTTCTATAGAAAAGTTTGAGGATCATCAAAGTTTTCTATAGAAAAGTTTGAGGATCATCAAAGTTTTCTATCATATAGAAAGTTTGAGGATCATCAAAGTTTTCTATAGAAAAGTTTGAGGATCATCAAAGTTTTTTATAGAAAAGTTTGAGGATCATCAAAGTTTTCTATAGAAAAGTTTGAGGATCATCAAAGTTTTCTATAGAAAAGTTTGAGGATCATCAAAGTTTTCTATAGAAAAGTTTGAGGATCATCAAAGTTTTCTATAGAAAAGTTTGAGGATCATCAAAGTTTTCTATAGAAAAGTTTGAGGATCATCAAAGTTTTCTATAGAAAAGTTTGAGGATCATCAAAGTTTTCTATAGAAAAAATTGAGATAATCAAAGTTTTCTATAGAAAAAATTGAGGATCATCAAAGTTTTCTATAGAAAAGTTTGAGGATCATCAAAGTTTTCTATAGAAAAGTTTGAGGATCATCAAAGTTTTCTATAGAAAAGTTTGAGGATCATCAAAGTTTTCTATAGAAAAGTTTGAGGATCATCAAAGTTTTCTATAGAAAAGTTTGAGGATCATCAAAGTTTTCTATAGAAAAGTTTGAGGATCATCAAAGTTTTCTATAGAAAAGTTTGAGGATCATCAAAGTTTTCTATAGAAAAGTTTGAGGATCATCAAAGTTTTCTATAGAAAAGTTTGAGGATCATCAAAGTTTTCTATAGAAAAGTTTGAGGATCATCAAAGTTTTCTATAGAAAAGTTTGAGGATCATCAAAGTTTTCTATAGAAAAGTTTGAGGATCATCAAAGTTTTCTATAGAAAAGTTTGAGGATCATCAAAGTTTTCTATAGAAAAAATTGAGATAATCAAAGTTTTCTATAGAAAAAATTGAGGATCATCAAAGTTTTCTATAGAAAAAATTAAGGATCATCAAAGTTTTCTTTAGAAAAAATTGAGGATCATCAAAGTTTTCTATAGAAAAAATTGAGGATCATCAAAGTTTTCTATAGAAAAGTTTGAGGATCATCAAAGTTTTCTATAGAAAAGTTTGAGGATCATCAAAGTTTTCTATAGAAAAAATTGAGATAATCAAAGTTTTCTATAGAAAAAATTGAGGATCATCAAAGTTTTCTACAGAAAAAATTAAGGATAATCAAAGTTTTCTTTAGAAAAAATTGAGGATCATCAAAGTTTTCTATAGAAAAAATTGAGGATCATCAAAGTTTTCTATAGAAACAATTGAGGATTATCAAAGTTTCCTATAGAAAAAATTGAGGATTATCAAAGTTTTCTATAGAAAAGTTTGAGGATCATCAAAGTTTTCTATAGAAAAAATTGAGGACCATCAAAGTTTTCTATACAAAAAATTGAGGATTATCAAAGTTTCCTATAGAAATAAATTGAGGATCATCAAAGTTTTCTATAGAAAAGTTTGACTATCATCAAAGTTTTCTATAGAAAAGTTTGAGGATCATCAAAGTTTTCTATAGAAAAGTTTGAGGATCATCAAAGTTTTCTATAGAAAAGTTTGAGGATCATCAAAGTTTTCTATAGAAAAGTTTGAGGATCATCAAAGTTTTCTATAGAAAAGTTTGAGGATCATCAAAGTTTTCTATAGAAAAGTTTGAGGATCATCAAAGTTTTCTATAGAAAAGTTTGAGGATCATCAAAGTTTTCTATAGAAAAGTATGAGGATCATCAAAGTTTTCTATAGAAAAGTTTGAGGATCATCAAAGTTTTCTATAGAAAAGTTTGAGGATCATCAAAGTTTTCTATAGAAAAGTTTGAGGATCATCAAAGTTTTCTATAGAAAAGTTTGAGGATCATCAAAGTTTTCTATAGAAAAGTTTGAGGATCATCAAAGTTTTCTATAGAAAAGTTTGAGGATCATCAAAGTTTTCTATGGAAAAGTTTGAGGATCATCAAAGTTTTCTATAGAAAAGTTTGAGGATCATCAAAGTTTTCTATAGAAAAGTTTGAGGATCATCAAAGTTTTCTATAGAAAAGTTTGAGGATCATCAAAGTTTTCTATAGAAAAGTTTGAGGATCATCAAAGTTTTCTATAGAAAAGTTTGAGGATCATCAAAGTTTTCTATAGAAAAGTTTGAGGATCATCAAAGTTTTCTATAGAAAAGTTTGAGGATCATCAAAGTTTTCTATAGAAAAGTTTGAGGATCATCAAAGTTTTCTATAGAAAAGTTTGAGGATCATCAAAGTTTTCTATAGAAAAGTTTGAGGATCATCAAAGTTTTCTATAGAAAAGTTTGAGGATCATCAAAGTTTTCTATAGAAAAGTTTGAGGATCATCAAAGTTTTCTATAGAAAAGTTTGAGGATCATCAAAGTTTTCTATAGAAAAGTTTGAGGATCATCAAAGTTTTCTATAGAAAAGTTTGAGGATCATCAAAGTTTTTTATAGAAAAGTTTGAGGATCATCAAAGTTTTCTATAGAAAAGTTTGAGGATCATCAAAGTTTTCTATAGAAAAGTTTGAGGATCATCAAAGTTTTCTATAGAAAAGTTTGAGGATCATCAAAGTTTTCTATAGAAAAGTTTGAGGATCATCAAAGTTTTCTATAGAAAAGTTTGAGGATCATCAAAGTTTTCTATAGAAAAGTTTGAGGATCATCAAAGTTTTCTATAGAAAAGTTTGAGGATCATCAAAGTTTTCTATAGAAAAGTTTGAGGATCATCAAAGTTTTCTATAGAAAAGTTTGAGGATCATCAAAGTTTTCTATAGAAAAGTTTGAGGATCATCAAAGTTTTCTATAGAAAAGTTTGAGGATCATCAAAGTTTTCTATAGAAAAGTTTGAGGATCAATAAAGTTTTCTATAGAAAAGTTTGAGGATCATCAAAGTTTTCTATAGAAAAGTTTGAGGATCATCAAAGTTTTCTATAGAAAAGTTTGAGGATCATCAAAGTTTTCTATAGAAAAAATTGAGATAATCAAAGTTTTCTATAGAAAAAATTGAGGATCATCAAAGTTTTCTATAGAAAAAATTAAGGATCATCAAAATTTCTTTAGAAAAAATTGAGGATCATCAAAGTTTTCTATAGAAAAAATTGAGGATCATCAAAGTTTTCTATAGAAACAATTGAGGATTATCAAAGTTTCCTATAGAAAAAAATGAGGATTATCAAAGTTTTCTATAGAAAAGTTTGAGGATCATCAAAGTTTTCTATAGAAAAGTTTGAGGATCATCAAAGTTTTCTATAGAAAAGTTTGAGGATCATCAAAGTTTTTTATAGAAAAGTTTGAGGATCATCAAAGTTTTCTATAGAAAAGTTTGAGGATCATCAAAGTTTTCTATAGAAAAGTTTGAGGATCATCAAAGTTGTCTATAGAAAAGTTTGAGGATCATCAAAGTTTTCTATAGAAAAGTTTGAGGATCATCAAAGTCTATAGAAAACTTTGAGGATCATCAAAGTTTTCTATAGAAAAGTTTGAGGATCATCAAAGTTTTCTATAGAAAAGTTTGAGGATCATCAAAGTTTTCTATAGAAAAGTTTGAGGATCATCAAAGTTTTCTATAGAAAAGTTTGAGGATCATCAAAGTTTTCTATAGAAAAGTTTGAGGATCATCAAAGTTTTCTATAGAAAAGTTTGAGGATCATCAAAGTTTTCTATAGAAAAGTTTGAGGATCATCAAAGTTTTCTATAGAAAAGTTTGAGGATCATCAAAGTTTTCTATAGAAAAGTTTGAGGATCATCAAAGTTTTCTATAGAAAAGTTTGAGGATCATCAAAGTTTTCTATAGAAAAGTTTGAGGATCAATAAAGTTTTCTATAGAAAAGTTTGAGGATCAATAAAGTTTTCTATAGAAAAGTTTGAGGATCATAAAAGTTTCGAAAACTTCAAAGATTTCTTTAGGCAAGTTCTGAAAAATTTTTTTTATAAAAAAATTTTTAATTTTTTTTCTCAGTGTCTTAAATTAGAGTGTGCGTTCATTCATTCATAAATTAACTTAACAAATAAAACAAAACAAAAAATCTCACAACATCATTTAAAGTTGAAACATATGAAGAATTGCCAGTTAAATATAAATAAAATATTTTGATACTCATATGATTCGGTAAATATAGATGAATAGATAGACCCAAAGACGCAGTAATAAAAAAGTATTCAGAAAACATCTGATGAGTGTATCAGTCAGTGCCTTTTGGTGGTCATGTCTTAATTAATGAACAACTAAAAATATTATTTCTATACCAGATTTTGTTTCTATCTGGCGGTTAAAATGGGAACTCGGAGTTACTCATCCATCATCGATGATTAAAGCAAAGGCAACAGTAAATACGATAAATATGAACACATATCATAATGATTATTAGCATAATTATTATATTAACGATATGAAACAGGAATATTTAATATAAGAAATGTTTAATTGATAAATTTAGAAAAAAGAAATAAGGCCTCAAACTTTTCTAATTAAAACTCTGAGAGCCTCAAATTTTTCTATTAAAAAACTTTGAGATCCTCAAACTTTTCTATAACAAAACTTTGAGACTCTCGAACTTTTCTGTAAGAAAACTTTGATGATCCTCAAACTTTTCTATAGAAAACTTTGATGATCCTCAAACTTTTCTATAGAAAACTTTGATGATCCTCAAACTTTTCTATAGAAAACTTTGATGATCCTCAAACTTTTCTATAGAAAACTTTGATGATCCTCAAACTTTTCTATAGAAAACTTTGATGATCCTCAAACTTTTCTATAGAAAACTTTGATGATCCTCAAACTTTTCTATAGAAAACTTTGATGATCCTCAAACTTTTCTATAGAAAACTTTGATGATCCTCAAACTTTTCTATAGAAAACTTTGATGATCCTCAAACTTTTCTATAGAAAACTTTGATGATCCTCAAACTTTTCTATAGAAAACTTTGATGATCCTCAAACTTTTCTATAGAAAACTTTGATGATCCTCAAACTTTTCTATAGAAAACTTTGATGATCCTCAAACTTTTCTATAGAAAACTTTGATGATCCTCAAACTTTTCTATAGAAAACTTTGATGATCCTCAAACTTTTCTATAGAAAACTTTGATGATCCTCAAACTTTTCTATAGAAAACTTTGATGATCCTCAAACTTTTCTATAGAAAACTTTGATGATCCTCAAACTTTTCTATAGAAAACTTTGATGATCCTCAAACTTTTCTATAGAAAACTTTGATGATCCTCAAACTTTGCGTTTCTGATACTTTTCTATAGAAAACTTTGATGATCCTCAAACTTTTCTATAGAAAACTTTGATGATCCTCAAACTTTTCTATAGAAAACTTTGATGATCCTCAAACTTTTCTATAGAAAACTTTGATGATCCTCAAACTTTGCGTTTCTGATACTAATAAATTTTAATTCTTTACAAAACACATTAGAAAATCGAAAAACAAATTATTGTACTCGTAAACAATTGTTAAATATTTAATGCAAATATATTTAGGGCCACTAAAGGGGAAGTGGCACCAGCTAGAGGACTTTGAGTAAACATTTTTAAACAAGTGTATTTGTAGCTGATATTCTTGATAAATTAAACACTTATGTGTTAATGAAATATTTATACATTTTTTGTTTAAACAAATTCAAATATTTGTAATAAATATTTAGCAATTGTCAGTTTAGGCTTTTAGATACAAATAAAATGACGTGAAGTGATTTATAATAATGCAAAATAATTAGAATTTTAGAAAGCAGACTATAAGAGCAAACAAAATGATGAAATAGACAAAATACAAACAAATGGTTTTTGTCTCGGCTAATAATAAATATTTTATTTTCTCTAATTTCAAAGAATGAAATTTTATTTTCAAAATTTTATATGAATCTGCTCACCACACCCAGATTAAATACTTTAATATTTCAGCTAAGGCATTTTTAAAATCATTATGAAGACTTTAATAATGAAGATCATCAAACAAATTGTGTTTTTTGAACAAATGAATAAATGACTGAGTGAATGATGAGTGTAGAGTCGTGCCAGTAATAAAATTTTATTTCAATTTATTTCTATTTGTATTTCAATTGAAGATTGCATTTATTTTTGAGGTGGGTAGGGGAAGGTTAACAGAGGATTTTGCATTAAATGTGTGAAATACCCACATATTTTTGTAGCCGGATTGAATGTTTGAAAAGATATACAATTTATTGCGCAGCTTTTTTATTTTTGTTTGTAATAAAATAAAACTTAATTTTACTTATTTTTTGCATTATTTTACTGGGTAACAAAAAAAATAGTAAATAGAAAAAAATAACTTAAAAATATATAAAATACATAACGTAACTGCTATCAAGTCAAGGTTAGATCATCATGATGATTATTATTATTATTATTATTATTATTATTATTATTTTAGCTAATAAATTTTCGCTTTTTTATTTTCATTTTATTGCATTTAGTATTTGTAAATTATTTGTTGAAATTTATTTTTTGACATGTGAAATAGACATACACGAACATAAGAAAAAAATTAAACAACCAAAATATTCCTAATCAGTTTTAGACAAATTAGCAAATCTATTGAGTTATTGCTTTAGGAGTCAATAGAATGAAATATTCAATATCTAACGTTTAGTAGCAAATCTTATTTCTAATACACTCATTTTTCTAAAGAAAACTTTGAGATCCTCGAACTTTTCTACAGAAAACTTTAAGATGCTCAAACTTTTCTAAAAAAAAAATTTAAAAGGCTCAAACTTTTCTAAAAAAAGCTATGAGATGCTCAAGCTTTTCTAACGAAAACTTTGAGAGGCTCAAACTTTTCTACTCAAAACTTTGAGATCCTCAAACTTTTTTACTGAAAACATTGAGATCCTCAAACTTTTCTACTGAAAACTTTGAGAATCTTAAACTTTCCTAAGGAAACTTTGAGATGGTCAAATTTTTCTAAAGAAAACTTTGAGATGCTCCAACTTTTCTAAAGAAAACTTTGAAATGCTCCAACTTTTCTAAAGAAAACTTTGAGAAGCTCAAATTTTTCTAAAGATAACTTTGAGAAGCTAAAACTTTTTAATGAAAACTTTAAGATGCTCAAACTTTTCTAAAGAAAACTTTAAGATGCTCAAACTTTTCTAAAGAAAACTTTGAGATCTTAAAACTTTTCTAAAGAAAACGTGAGTTCCTCAAACTTTTCTATAAGAAAACTTTGAGTCCCTTTAACTTTTCTACTGAAAGCTTTGGGATCCTCAAACTTTTCTACTGAAAACTTTAAGATCTTCAAACTTTTCTACTGAAAGCTTTTAGATCCTCTTTTCAAAATAAAACATTGAGATTCTGGTACTCTATTTTCAATATTTTCTAAAGAAACATTTGAGAATCTCAAACTTTTCTAAAGAAAACTTTGAGAATCCTAAACTTTTCAAAAGAAAACTTTGAGAATTTCCAACTTTTCTAAAGAAAACTTTGATAATCTCAACATTTTATAAAGAAAACTTTGAGAATCCAAACTTTTCTAAAGAAAACTTTGGGAATCTCAAATTTTCTAAAGAAAACTTTTAGATTCTCAAACTTTTCTAAAGAAAACTTTTAGAATCTCAAACTTTTCTAAAGAAAACTTTTAGAATCTCAAACTTTTCTAAAGAAAACTTTGAGAATCTCAAACTTTTCTAAAGAAAACTTTGAGAATTTAAAACTTTTCTTAGGAAAACTTTGAGAATCTCAAACTTTTCTTAGGACAACTTTAAGATTCTCAAACTTTTCTTAGGAAAACTTTGAGAATCTCAAACTTTTCTTAGGAAAACTTTGGGAATCTCATATTTTTCTTAAGAAACTTTGAGAATCTCAAACTTTTGTAAAGAAAACGTTAACAATATCAAGCTTTTCTAAAGAAAACTTTGAGAATCTAAGTCTTTTATAGGAGAAGTTTGAGGATCTTAAAGTTTTCTATAGTAAAAGTTTGAGGATCTCAAAGTTTTCATAGGAAAAGCTTTTTGCGTTTGGTTAATCCGCCATTCATTTACCTTTTTAACTACTCAATTGGTTTTATAACTTTGTACTCATGTGTATATATTTTACACAATTCTCCTAACAAATTGTATATAATTAATAATTTTATTTATTTGTTAACAACAGCAAAAAAAAAACCAAAAACATGAAAAAATGTTTATGAAAAAAATAAAAACATGATAATAATTAAAAACAACAATAGCAACAAAATATTTGTATTTAAAATTATTGTATTATACAACAATTACAAATGCAACAGCAGAGCAAATTTATACATTTGCTAAAGTCTAAAGTATAGCAACAAAAAGCAAACAATAATTGCTGTTGCAAATTCATTCATTCCTGCATTCATCAGTTATTTTACAAAAATTAAAAACTGTTACAATTCATGCATTCAGCCAGAGTCAGAGCCATCTATTATTCATTTGCTATTTATGTATTTCAACAAAACACAATCCATCCACAAACCGTCCGACTAACAATGAGCAACTGTGGGTTTAGGTTGAAGTTACCACCCCTAAAATCATTCCTTTGATTGTGGAGATTCGTATTTTAATAAATATTTATATTAGAGTACTTTTTGGTGCGTATATTTGGGAGGGAGGCTTTTGATGTTGAAATGTAAAGATGAGTATGATAATGTTGCAGAATGCAATCGATGCTACAGCTGTTGTTGTCAAGAACAAAAAAAAGGCAACACTTGTTATTATTTATTGCACGCACTACAAACATTCATTTGGGTGTAATGCGAACACAGAGTTGCAAAAAATAGTAATATTCAAGGGATTCTAAAAGTTTTCCTGTTCATGATTTTTTTTTGGCATGTGATCACATTTGTTTAGCACAGCAGTATAAAGGATTGTTTTCAATATTCTCAACAGTTTTTTAAATGCCTAAAATTGCATCTAAGTTAACTAATTTCCATTATTAAATTCCTTTAAATTTCTGCTTTTCTTTACATTCTTCCAATTGCCTCACATCCATACATTTGTTAAATATTTGTTGTAATATTTATTTGTGTATTGCATTACTATTTGTTTAAAAGAATTTAATAATTGTTTTTTTTTTTCTTTATTGTCTTTCTGCTTTATTCTTCATAACTTTTGTATTGCAAAAAATATTTACTCAACCGAGATTAATGTTGATGTTGGCTGCAAATTTTCAATTTCTAAAGAATCAATTTCCATCATGATAAAATTGTATGATTTACTTGGCTTACTAAATTTTAATTAAAATTATATTTGAACAATTTTATATCTACGAATATACAAAAAAAGTTGCATAGCTTTTTCTATAAAAAAACTAATGTTGAACAACATTTTCTATAGAAATACTCATGTTGCACAACTTTTTCTATAGAAAAACAAATGTTGCACAACTTTTTCTACAGAGAAACTAATGTTTCACAACTTTCTCTACAAAAAAACTAATGTTGCTCAATTTTTTCTATTAAAAAACTAATGTTGCACGACTTCTTCTATAAAAAAGCTAACAACTTTTTAAATAGAAAAACTTATGTTGCACAACTTGTTTATAAATAAACTATTGTTTCAGAATTTTTTTCTATAGAAAAACTAATGTCGCACAACTTTTTCTATAGAAAAACTAATGTCGCACAACTTTTTCTATAGAAAAACTAATGTCGCACAACTTTTTCTATAGAAAAACTCATGTTGCACAACTTTTTATATAGAAAAACTAATGTTGCACAACTTTTTCTATAGAAAAACTAATGTTGCACGACTTCCTCTATAAAAAAGCTAACAACTTTTTAAATAGAAAAACTTATGTTGCACAACTTGTTTATAAATAAACTATTGTTTCAGAATTTTTTTCTATAGAACAACTATATCGCACAACTTTTTCTATAGAAAAACTAATGTCGCACAACTTTTTCTATAGAAAAACTAATGTCGCACAACTTTTTCTATAGAAAAACTCATGTTGCACAACTTTTTATATAGAAAAACTAATGTTGCACAACTTTTTCTATAGAAAAACTAATGCTGCACAACTTTTTCTATAGAAAAACTAATGTTGCACAAATTTTTCTATAGAAAAACTTTTGGTGCACAACTTTTTCTATAGAAAAACTAATGTTGCACAACTTTTTCTATAGAAAAACTAATGTTGCACAACTTTTTCTATAGAAAAACTAATGTTGTACAACTTTTTCTATAGAAAAACTAATGTTGCACAACTTTTTCTATAGAAAAACTAATGTTGCACTACTTTTTCTATAGAAAAACTAATGTTGCACAGCTTTTTCTATAGAAAAACTAATGTTGCACAACTTTTTCTATAGAAAAACTAATGTTGCAAAACTTTTTCTATAGAAAAACTAATGTTGCACAACTTTTTCAATAGAAAAGCTAATATTGGACAACCTTTTTTATAGAAAAACTAATGTTACACGACTTTTTATAGAACAACTAATGTCGCTTAACTTTTTCTATGAAAATGTTGCACAACTGTAGAAAAACTAATGTTTGCACAACTTTTTCAATTGAAAAACTAATGTTGCACAACTTTTTAAATGGAAAAAGTAATGCTGCACAACTTTTTTATTGATAAACTATTTGTTGCATAACTCTTTCTATAGAAAAACTAATGTTGCACAACCTTTTCTATATAAAAACTAATGTTGCACAACTTTTTCTACAGTAGAACTAATATTGCAGAATTTTTCTGTAGAAAAACTAATGCTGCACACATTTCTATAGAAAAACTAATGTTGCACAACTTTTTCTATAGAAAAACTAATGTTGCAAAATCTTTTCTATAGAACAACTAATGTCGCACAACTTTTCCTATAGAAAAACTAATGTTGCAGTACTTTTTCTATAGAAAAACTAATGTTGCACAACTTTTTCTATAGAAAAACTAATGTTGCAAAATCTTTTCTATAGAAAAACTAATGTTGCTTAACTTTTTCTATAAAAAAACTAATGTTGTAAAACTTTTTCTGTGGAAAAACTAATGTTGCACAACTTTTTCTATAGAAAAACTAATGCTGCACACTTTTTTTTACAGAAAAACTAATGTTGAACAACATTGTCTGGAGAAAAACTAATGTTGCACAACATTTTCTATATAAAAACTAATGTTGCTCAACTTTTTTTATAGAAAAACTAATGTTGTACAACTTTTTATATAGGATAACTTATGTTGCACAACTTTTTCTATAGATAAACTAATGTTGCACTACTTTTTCTATAAAAAAAATTTATGTTGCTCAACTTTTTCTATAAAAACACTTGTGTTGCACAAATTTTTCTAAAAAAATTCTGTGATTTTTTTTATTTTTATATATAAACTAGGTATAATATGCATATGTACGTATTGTATATTAATATATGATATTGATGTAGAACGAAATTTTATTAAAATCTATTTCTTCTTTTCTTTTTAGGTAAGTAAATCTTTATTTTGGTACAAATGATGATAAGGAGATAAATGCGGTTGGTATGTCGATCAATAAAAAGTATATAAAAGAAAACTAATATAAAAGCTTTATTGTATTAAAATTTATTAGCTTCTCCCATTTGGGAGATTAAGATTAAAAGTGATTTAATGGAATGAATACAAAACTTTGTACAAAAAAAAAAAAAAAAAATAATAATGTTCTAATCTTCTGCTTTTTAATAAAAAAAAAATCCCTCCCTAATAAATATATATGGAAATTTTGTATACTCCATTTCTCTTATATGTTCAACTTTCAAATTTTTGAAGTCGCAATATGAAATTCAGATTCGCTGTCTATAAAATTTAAATTGTGTCTCGTCTGTGTCATCACAGACTCCAATACCAGCAACATTGAGAATTTTGTGTTGTTAAACATTTTGAAATCTTTTAATGGACTTCAAACAATATAAAGGATACAATGACATGACACATTTAAAGAGTGATAAAGTCATGAAAGCTTTTCTCACTGAATATAAAATGTCACTAAATTTAGGCCTTTAGTCAGAAAAAGGTAGATTTTCAGACTAAATTATTAAGTGATTGACATTTTCTCAAATTGGTGTCTAAAAATAACTAGAAACTTTTTTGATAATAACAAATTTAATTTTAATGATTAAGATTTTAATTTTTTTAATATAAACTTTTCTTGCATACTTCGTTTGTTACATAACAAAAATTATTTTTCTTGTTCTATTTGACACAAATTTTATCACTTTGATTTTTGTCATTGTATTGCTTGGTTCACATAACAAAAAAAAAAAAACAAAATGTAAAGAATAGTACTTGTTCGTTTGTTCAATGGTTCACTTACTCTTTTGTTCATTTTCATATCCACAAAAATGGCTATTAAGGCTCCACCATCCCAACGACTCTGGCAATTCGTTGATTCATGTACGTCATTTGCCATGTCATGTCATGGCAGGTATTCGATTTCATGTCTAGTTTTTTAATTTAAATATTTCAACATTTATATTTTTTAATATTTTTAATCTCATGTTGTTGTGTGATACTTTTTTGCAATAAAAAGTAATATCAATCGATTTTTTCAGGGTTAATTTTTCTGAGACCTTTTTAGCTTTCGAATTCAACGTTTTCAATTTCCAACTATTATATTGAAATCTTCTTCTTTAAAAAAACTGATGTTTCACAACTTCTTCTTTACAAAAACTTGTGTTGCAAAACTTTTTCTATAGAAAAACTGATGTTGCACAACTTTTTCTATAGGAAAACTGATGTTGCTCAACTTTTTCTATAGAAAAATTGATGTTGCACAACTTTTTCTATAGAAAATCTTATGTTGCACAACTTTTTCTATAGAAAAACTGATGTTGCACAACTTTTTCTATAGAAAAACTGATGTTGCACAACTTTTTCTATAGAAAAACTGATGTTGCACAACTTTTTCTATAGAAAAACTGATGTTGCACAACTTTTTTTTATAGAAAAACTGATGTTGCACAACTTTTTCTATAGAAAAACTGATGTTGCACAACTTTTTCTATAGAAAAACTGATGTTGCACAACTTTTTCTATAGAAAAACTGATGTTGCACAACTTTTTCTATAGAAAAACTGATGTTGCACAACTTTTTCTATAGAAAAACTGATGTTGCACAACTTTTTCTATAGAAAAACTGATGTTGCACAACTTTTTCTATAGAAAAACTGATGTTGCACAACTTTTTCTATAGAAAAACTGATTTTGCACAACTTTTTCTATAGAAAAACTGATGTTGCACAACTTTTTCTATAGAAAAACTGATGTTGCACAACTTTTTCTATAGAAAAACTGATGTTGCACAACTTTTTCTATAGAAAAACTGATGTTGCACAACTTTTTCTATAGAAAAGCTGTTGTTGCACAACTTTTTCTATAGAAAAACTGATGTTGCACTACTTTTTCTATAGAAAAACTGATGTTGCACAACTTTTTCTATAGAAAAACTTATGTTGCACAACTTTTTATATAGAAAAACTGATGTTTCTCAACTTTTTCTATGGAAAAACTGATGTTACACAACTTTTTCTATAGAAAAACAGAAGTTACATAAACTAGATGTTGTACAACTTATGTTGCTAAACATTTTGTGTAGATAAACGAATGTTGCTTAACATTTTTATAGAAAAACTTATCTCGTACTAAGGTTCTCCCTCATTTCTCAAATTTTGATTTCATTTTCAATTTACTTATAGACTTTTTTCCAAAACTTTTTTATTTTCTTAGTTAAACAAAGTTTTGTATTGTCTCCTTTTCTACCATAGACTAGACATTTTCTATTGATTTTCTAGGTTCCTACATTTTTTTTTTATAAATTAAACATGAAGAACCTTAAATTTTATTACATGTTTCCCTTATTGCCACAATGTATACAAGAGTAGCTTCAAATTGGCTTTTAGCCAGAAAAAAACTTAAAAAAAAAGGAAAAACGACAAAGGGAAAAAGACTAAAAGGGAAATCAATTGTTGGCAACTAGATTATTTGTTAGCACTACCACATTAGTACCAGAGAGCTCTTCATTAAACTGAAAAACTTTATAGGCAACACATCCTAGGCACGAGTTTGTAACTGAAACCAAGTTTTATGAAAAAGGTCAACAAAAAACCATATTCCAAAAAAAAATACAAGCAAATTGTCTTTGGATGGCACCAGGAGTCTACCAGAAGTTTATAGTAAATTATTTCAAAAGTATTTGCAAAAAAATATAAAAGACTTAAAGTCTTAAACATACGGAGCAATAAGTAAAAGTGTTGGATTTTGTCATATGTAATAAATAGAAATTGTGAAATTTTAAAAGTTTTTCAAAGGATTATGAAATAGTTTTAGGATTTGCCTTAAGTTTACAATAAAAAAAAAAGAATAAATAACATGAAAATAATTTGATTTGTTTTTTCTTTTAATGTTTAAGGATTTCTTTGATTGGATATGCAAACATCAATTATTATTGTTGTCAAATAAAACCTCAAAAATTATTTACAAAAAGCTGTCCTACACAAGTTTTTTTTCTGTGCAAGTTTTTCAAGAAAAAGTTGTGCAACATAAGTTTTTCTATAGAAAAAGTTGTGCAACATAAGTTTTTCTATAGAAAAAGTTGTGCAACATAAGTTTTTCTATAGAAAAAGTTGTGCAACATAAGTTTTTCTATAGAAAAAGTTGTGCAACATAAGTTTTTCTATAGAAAAAGTTGTGAAACATAAGTTTTTCTCTAGAAAAACTTGTGCAACATAAGTTTTTCTATAGAAAAAGTTGCGCAACATAAGTTTTTCTAAAAAAAAATTGTGCAACATAAGTTTTTCTGTGCAACATAAATTTTTCTATAGAAAAAGGTGTGCATTATAAGTTTTTTTATAGAAAAAGTTGTGCAACATTGGTTTTTCTATAGGAGAAGCTTTGCAACATAAGCTTTTCTATACAAAAAGTTGTGCAAGATAAAATTTTCTATGCAAAAAGTTGTGCAACATAAGTTTTTCTATACAAAAAGTTGTACAACATAATTTTTTGAATAGAAAAATTTGTGCAACATAAGGTTTTCATTAGAAAAACTTGTGCAACATAAGTTTTTCTATAGAAAAAATTTTGCAACATAAGTTTTTCTATAGAAAAATTTGCGGAACATATGTCTTTTTAAAAAAGTTTTACAACATTAGTTCTTCTAAAGAAAAAGTTGTACAACATATGTTTCTCTATAAAAAAAAGTTGTGCAACATATGTTAATCTATAGAAAATGTAAAATCTTCATCTATATTAAGTCTTACTATGTAGATTTCATTTTTTTATAAAATTTTCGCTCTAGTTTTGTAGAATTTAAATCTTATCGTAACACTACCTGTTTTTCTAATTCTAGAAAGTGTGAGAAAATTAAACATTATATTAAAAATTTATACAAATTAAACACGTTCCTAAAACATTTCTCACATTTTATTGCATGCAATGAAAATAAAGCGAAACAATTACTAGAAAACTTGAGTTTAGTATCTACTGCATTATGACTGCTATACAACACAAAAATGTCATTTTCCTTAAAACTACTTTCCACATGGTCTGTCTATTTATGGCTCCTTTAAATAGACCTTTAATATAGACTTTTTCTATACCTTTTCCTATTCATAGTTTTTCATATTGTTTACGACCATTTAGCATAAACAGGAAATTATGATAATGACACGGAAGTAAAATAGCGTTAAAATAGTCAAGTTGTTTTTTTTATACGTTGCTGCTACTGCTGATGTTTCTGGCAGTAAGACAAAGAGTCTCTTGATTTTAAGTCAAGTTAGCCTGTCATTCTATTTAAATATGTCTCGTTTACCAGCTCCAGTCTAGCAGTCGTTCTCCTAATGGTTGCTTGCTACAAATTATGTTTCTCTATGATGAATTAAAATTTTTAATTAGTACTTAAGTTGTGGGTCAAAGTAGGAAGTAAAGGCGTAGGAGAAGTCAATGTTTTAAAGGTTACTACGAATATGATTCTTTTGTAAAAAAGTTGTGCAACATAAGTTTTTCTGCAGACAATGTTGTAAAATATTAGTTTTATTCTATAGAAAAAGTGACATGATTTTTTCTCTAGGAAAAGTTGTGCAACATGAGATTTTTTAGAAAAAGTTGTTCAACATGAGTTTTTCTGTAGAAAAGTTATGCAACATGTGTTTTTCTGTAGTAAAAGTTATCCAACATGACTCTTTCTGTAGAATAACTTATGCAGCATTAGTTTTTCTGCAGAAAAAGTTGTGCAACTTGAATTTTTCTGTAGAAAAAGTTGTGCGACATGATTTTTTATGTAGAAAAAGTTTTGCAACACGAGTTTTTCTATAGAAAAAGTTGTGCAAAATGAGTTTTTCTGTAGTAAAAGTTGTGCAACATGAGTTTTTCTGTAGAAAAAGTAGTGCAACATGAGTTTTTCTGTAGAAAAAGTTATGCAACATGAGTTTTTCTGTAGAAAAAGTTGTGCAACATGAGTTTTTCTGTAGAAAAAGTTGTGCAACATGAGTTTTTCTGTAAAAAAATTATGCAACATGAGTTTTTCTATAGAAAAAGTTGTGCAACATGAGTTTTTCTATAGAAAAAGTTGTGCAACATGAGTTTTTCTGTAGAAAAGTTATGCAACATGTGTTTTTCTGTAATAAAAGTTATCCAACTTGACTCTTTCTGTAGAATAACTTATGCAGCATTAGTTTTTCTGTAGAAAAAGTTGTGCAACATGAATTTTTCTGTAGAAAAAGTTTGTGCGACATGAGTTTTTCTGTAGAAAAAGTTTTGCAACACGAGTTTTTCTGTTGAAAAGGTTGTGCAAAATGAGTTTTTCTGTTGTAAAAGTTGTGCAACATGGGTTTTTCTGTAGAAAAAGTAGTGCAACATGAGTTTTTCTGTAGAAAAAGTTATGCAACATGAGTTGTTCTGTAGAAAAAGTTGTGCAACATGAGTTTTTCTATAGAAAAAGTTGTGTAACATGAGTTTTTCTATAGAAAAAGTTGTGCAACATGGGTTTTCCTATAGAAAAAGTTGTGCAACATATGTTTTTCTATAGATAAAGTTGGGCAACATGAGTTTTTCTATAGAAAAAGTTGTGCAACATGAGTTTTTTTTATAGAAAATGATGTGCAACGTGAGTTTTTCTATAGAAAAAGTTGTGGAACATGAGTTTTTATATAGAAAAAGTTGTGCAACATTAGTTTTTCTATAGAAAAAGTTGTGCAACATTAGTTTTTCTATAGAAAAAGTTGTGCAACATTAGTTTTTCTATAGAAAAAGTTGTGCAACATCAGTTTTTCTATACTAAAAGTTTTGCAACATGAGTTTTTCTATACAAAAAGTTGTGCAACATTAATTTTTCTATGGAAAAAGTTGTGCAGCATGAGTCTTTTTATAGCAAAAGTTGTGCAACTTTAGTTTTTCTAGAGAAATAAGAAATTTTTACTTTAATTTGGGATTCTAAGTTAATTTTTGTATTCTCAATATGATACTGCACAAATTTAAGGTTTTTATTGCTTAATTTTTAGTATTGACTTCGTTCCTCCGTTGAAAAAATGACATTACTAAAATGTTTTCAATAAATGAAAAATAAAATAAAAATTTCATGAGTCATGTGCAACATTGTATTTGAAAATGCAATTTAAGCCTACATTTAAGACCAACAGACTAGAATGGAATATTATAATAAATCAATTTCAAGTTATTTCTTATGGTTATTTGTCAAAAATCATTAAGTAATTGATAAATAAATTTAAGACTTAGCGTACCCATGTCTATGTTTGTAACTCACCTATAAATTTCAGCACTTTGCTAAAAGTATATTTATTTATTGTTATTTTAAAAAGTGTGTCTTGTCTGTGATCAAAATTTAATAAAAGTGATAATTTTTATTTTATTAATTTTAACCCACTCATTCCTACAACACTCCCATAGTGCAAATGCTTACACACTCACTCGTTCATACCGACACGGATGAGATTAATTTGTTGTATTTTTTTTCAGTTTCATTAAAACTTTAATTACAGTTAATTGTTGGTGGTAACTGTGTTTTTTTTTATATATTTTTCATATTTTTGCTGTATTGTTTTTGTTAATGTTTAAAGAGTCTCAGGTTTTTTTTCGTCAAGTTTCATATTCACTTTTTTTGTCGCTTAATTGTTCTTCGCTATTAAATGTTTTACACCATTTCTACCTATAGTGCACATTTCTAAATTTTTAGTTAGAGGAAAAGTTTCAATTGAACTAAAATGTTTGAGTTACATTAGTCCCAGGATCGAATTTTGTTTTCTCAAATTCATTCTATGAAATTTGTTACAATACATTACAATTTGTCTACTTTGTAATCGGAAAAGGGAACAAACAAATTTCAAAACTTCTAATTTCGAGCGATATTTTGGTCAAATATCACATTGCGGGACATCACATTCCCAAAATTCTTGTTGAGTTATTTTTTTAATTTAACTTGGAAATGGTGTAGCTAGTAGTTGTATATCTCTGTTAAGCCTTTCCATTGTATTTCATTATTATTTTTTTTTCTGTGGTTTGCTGGTGTTGTGCTGGTTTTTTTCTACACCCTATCATCATGCTTGGTTTGACTCGATCTCGGTTTACAGTTTTATTTTCTGTAACTTTATTATTATTATTTTTTTCAAAATATTGAAATGGTGTATGAAGTTTTTTTTCACAAACATTGTTTGCTGTTTTTGGGTTTATTGTGCCACTAGTGAAACTGTCACTACTTAGTACTTATTTTAAATATTTATTATAATGGCAAAGGAAAATAAGGGCTGTATTAAGAGTTTCTAAAAGAGATAATTTGGAAACAAATTAAAAAAAAAATAATTTTTTTAATGACTTATAAAATTGGAGTGCATTACTCTTAAAGGTAATGCAGAATAAATTCTTTATTTTTGATGAGAATTTAATGGTAATGCAATACTTATCAATTATTTGGAAGAAAAGGTTAAAGCTTGTGCATTACTTTGATAATATATCAGAAGTAATGCAATACTTCTGAATTATTTTTGATGAGAAATTATTTCTAATGCAATAATAATGTTTTATAGTAAAAAAATGTTAATGTTAATACAGTGCTTATGCTTAATTTTGATAAGAATTTAAAAGTAATGCAAAAAATAATGCATGATTTTTGATGAAAACTGAATGGTAATGCAATACTAATGCATTATTGGAAAAAGATTTTATTAATTTTGCAGTACTTATGCTCTATTTTGATAAGAAAATAAAAGTAATGCAAAATTAATGCATTATTTTTGATGAGAAATTATTTCTAATGCAATAATAATGTTTTATAGTAAAAACTTGTTAATGTTATTACAGTGCTTATGCTTAATTTTGATAAGAAATTAAAGTAATGCAAAAATAATGCATGATTTTTGATGAAAACTTAATGGTAATGCAATACTAATGCATTATTGGAAAAAGATTTTATTTATTTTGCAGTACTTATGCTCTATTTTGATAAGAAAATAAAAGTAATGCAAAATTAATGCATTATTTTTGATGAGAAATTAAAGGAAGATTTAGTGCTTATGCATTATTTGAAGTCATGCAATATCAACGACGATAAAAAGAGGGTAATGCAAAACTAATGCAATAATATTGTCCTATTTTAATAAGAAAATAAAAGTAATGCAAAATTAATACATTATTTTTGATGAGCAATTAGTGAAATAAGTTAATACTAATGCATCATTTAAACATTGCATAAGTTTAAATCAATGCATTATTAATGATGATAAATAGAGCCTAATGCAAATACAATACAAATGCATTTTTTATGAAGTTAATACTAATGCATTTTTAAAAAAATAAATTACAAAACATTCAAATCTAATGCATTAATTTCAAAAAAAAGAAATATTTTCAAAATAATTACAAATAATGCAATAAATTTTGCTAGATTTCTAATATATATTTTTGATGAGAAATTCATGGTAATTCAATTCTAATGCATTATTTTGGTATTAAATATAAAGTAATGCAACTCTACTGCATTATTCTAAGCAATATTTAACACTATTGCAATAATTATGCATTGGTTTGCAATACAAATGCATTAATTTAAAAGTCCAGCAATACTAATGCATTATTTTTGATGAAAAATTAGTGGAATGCATTGCTAGCACTACTTGAGATGATAAATAGATGGTGATGCAATACTAATGCATTTTTGTTACAGAATAAATCAATATTAATGCATTTTTTTTTTAAAGAACCTACAAAAAATGCAATACTAATGCATTATTTTAAGAAAATGTTAATACTAATTCGTGGAAATTCAATACTAACGCATTGTTTTGATAATAAATAGGAATTGATGCAGTACTAAAGCATTATTTGAGGAAAAAGTTAATGCTATTGCAATACTAATGTATTATTTTATAAGAAATTAAAAGTAATGCAATAGTAATGCAATGAAATTAGAGGAAATTTAATACTTATGCATTTTTTACAGAACAAGTTTTTATTAATGCATTATTTTGGTAAGAAATTTAAAGTAATGCAATGTCAAAAATGCACTTTTTTCGATAACAAATTGATGGTGATGCAATACTAAAGCATTTTGTTTGTAACGCATAGAAATATTTGTCTTACACCTTTTAGTATACCAATAGAATCACTTTCTGAGTCGATTTAGCGATGTCCGTCCGTCCGTCTGGCTGGCTGGCTGGACCCCCATGTAAACCTTGTAATCAAACTGCAGGTCGCAGTTCTAAAGATAATTTGATGAAATTTGGCACAGAAAATTTTTTTGATAATGGGACCATGGCAATTGAAATTCGTCAAAATCGGTCCATTATTTATGGTACCTCCCATAGATCCCACTTCCCGGAATTGCTATATTGGCCACAAATATCAATATTTTTTCATGAAATTTAAAACAAATACTGCTTATGTAAACTTAAATCACTGTACCAAATTTCGGTCCACATTTGACCATAGCTCCCATACAAACTCTTCTTTAAAAACGCACTAAATGAGACAAAAAATCACTAAAACGCTCGTAAATCTAAAGATAATGAAAATTTTAAGTTTATTTTATGCATTCATAATTTTTGTAACAACTGTAATCAATTTGCCAAATTTCGAGATAATCGGTCCACATTTGACCCTAACTCTCATATAAGACCAAATGACGGAAACAGGTTGAATATATAAGTTTTGAGAAAATGTTTGTATGATGGCAAAATTTAGCAAATATTTGTCTTTATACAGGAAAAATAACACCTTTGACCTTAGTGGTGAAGGGTATCGTATGGTCGGCTTGACCGACTATAGCGCTTTCTTACTTGTTTAAAAAGTTAATACTAATGCACTATTTAAAAAATAAATTACAAAGCATTCAAATCTAATGTATTATTTTGAGAAAAAGTTAATACTATGTAATGCAATATTTTTAAAGATAAATCCGAAGTACTGCAAAACTAATGCATTATTTTTTAAGAAGTTAACACTATTACAATTCTAATGCATTATTTTAATACGAAATCAAAATAATGTAAATTAATGCATTATTTTGCTAAGAAATTGAAAGTACTGCAACAGTAATGCATAATTTTTAATGAGAAATTAATGGAAATGCAATACTTATGCATTATTTTGAGAACAAGTTATTATTAATGCATTATTTTGATAAAAAATTAAAAGTACTGCAATACTAATGCATTATGTTTGTTGAAAATTTAATGGTAATGCAATACTAATGCATTATGTTTAAAGGAAATCTGAAGTAATGCAATACCGAAACATTATTTTCGATGCATTTTTTCGGAACAAATAATGCATTTCTCTCAGATCTGGAATCACTGGCATCGCCCTAATGAAAGTATCATTATCATTCTTCTCATTTTGCTTATTAATAACAATTTCAATTAAGTTTTTTTTCCTCATAATACTCCCTATTTTCTTCACGCTTTTTCTCCCACTTTATTCGTCTGTCTCCATTTCTGGTTATATGGGTACTTTAATGAATTTTGATTTGGTCTCATAGACACCGCAAGTCATTAGGAAAAACATGACTAAATAGAAAGAAAATTTAATTTACGAGTAACTAATGTGAGATGTTTAAGGTTTTACTTAGAAAAACTTGTACTTTCATTTGGTTTCCATTTTTTTTATAGTTTTTTCAGTTTCTCTTCCAATGATGAAACAATTTTTTTGTTTAAAATTGGCTTTAGTGAATGTGTCACTAATTAGATTTGTCTTATGACTAAAAAAATGTGGTTTTCTTGTTGAAAAAAATTTAATTGATTTTGCTTAAGGGAAACGAATTGGCTCATTAGCAGTCGGGGTTTAGAAGAAAACTAGGGGCCTTATTTGTGGAGGCAATAAATTTATAAGGAATTTCTTTTTTAAGGCGATTTAGGAGGAGCCTGTGGTAGGGTTTTTGCTAACTCGGTGGAATTGATGCCTAATCGAATGTCCTAAAAATTTTCCTTTTTTTTTACTAGTCACTGTTACTCATTTTGTCTAGCATTTGATCTTTTGTAAGCCCCTCTTTGATATTTTTAAATTGAAGCGTTCATTCATCCATTAATGTCCGGAAGTTTTAGTCATAACTCACCCTAATAACTATTAATTATTCTGAGCCACTATATTTTTTTGTTTAAAAATACTCATTTTATGGTTTCTAGTTTAATTAACAACGCGATCTTTGACTCTGTAAAATATGAATGATCATAATTATGTTGAGAGATAATTAAAGATGAATTAAGCTTGAAGAAAATTGAAGAAACCAATATAAAATTTTAATGATTTTAGAAAAATTTTAAGTGTTTTTGCTAGTGTAAATAATGATACTTATGAAACTATTTAGGGTGCAGCCAAGCCCATTTAATAATTTTAACACTCCCACACCTAGAAATCTTTATAACAAAAAAAAAGTTGTTATAGAAAATTATATGCAATTTTTTGACACACAAATGTCATGGAAATATACAAAAATCCTTGGATTTCATATTAAAATTGAATAGGTAATCTAGTGCAATACATATGGTATAAACATTTTTAACGGAATTACTACAGAAGCAACAACAAAATTGTGGAAAGTCAAGAAAAGATGAAACTTTTAATGTTGGGTTAATCTTCGCTTTATTTCCGTATTTTGCATAGTCAACATAATTCGTATTTATTTTGTTTTAAAATTTGATATAATGCGAGTTTTTCGATCTATCTAGAATTCTCTAGATGATGATGAGCTAACCCTTCATCAAAACGCATAGAGGAAACATTTTATCAACAAAAAGGTTTATTACCAAAATAAATAATTGTAATAAGTGTACTAGGTCCAATACACTTATATAAAACTTTTTAATAAAATGTTGAATATCCCATAATTTTTTGAAAAAAAAACTTTTTTGAAATACTTTAAATTTTAAGTTTTTATTTTGTAACCATTTTTTTTAATTTAAAATTTTTATTATTTTGGTTATAGGTACTAAAAGTATTGCACTAAATTACCAATTTATTTTTTTACCAAAACCTTTTTGTTTATCTACTTCTTTTCACCCAAAAACAACTGAATTTAAATAATTGACATCGTTATTTTTGTGACTTTTCCATTTGCTTTTAAATTTGAGATTTCAAAATAAAGAAATCCCCATGAATTGAAATTTAAGACTCAATTCTTCACAAGCGAATTTCTTACATATTTGGAATTTTTTTTGCTGTAATGTCACATTTTTTAGCCTAAACAACATTTAAATGCCAAAGAGCTTTATTTGTTGCTATTTAATATAAAGTATCTTGGTACTACTTGTCTTAAATGTACTGATGATATCAATTTCAAACCACAAATGGGTCATAGAAACTGAGTTTATGTGTAATTTTAGTAAAACAAAAGAGGAAAATGTTTAAAGATGCATTTAAAGTAAAAACAACGAAAATTTTTCTTTAGAAAAAATTTTTAACGAAAATTTTTCTATAGAAAAAATTTTTTAAAGAAAATTTTTCTATAAAAAAAAATTTTTAACGAAAATTTTTGTATAGAAAAAATTTTTTAACGAAAATTTTCTATAGAAAAAATTTCTTAACGAAAATTTTTCTATAGAAAAAATTTTTTAACGAAAATTTTTCTAAAGAAAAAATTTTTTAACGAAAATTTTTCTATAGAAAACATTTTTTAACGAAAATTTTTGTAAAGAAAAAAAACTGTTAACGAAAAATTTTCTGAAGAAACAATTTTTTAACGAAAATTTTTCTAAAAAAAAAAATTTTAACGAAAATTTTTCTATAGAAAAAATTTTTTAACGAAAATTTTTCTATAGAAAAATTTTTTAAGGAAAATTTTTCTAAAGAAAAAATTTTTTAACGAAAATTTTTCTATAGAAAACATTTTTTAACGAAAATTTTTGTAAAGAAAAAACTTTTAACGAAAAATTTTCTGAAGAAACAATTTTTTAACGAAAATTTTTCTAAAAAAGAAATTTTTAACGAAAATTTTTCTATAGAAAAAAATTTTTAACGAAAATTTTTTTAAAGAAAAAATGTTTTTACGAAAAGTTTTCTATAGAAAACATTTTTAAGGAAAATCTTTGTAAAGAATTAATTTTTAAACGAAAATTTTTCTAAAAAAGAAATTTTTAACGAAAATTTTTCTACAGAAAAAATTTTTAACGAAAATTTTTCTATAGAAAAATTTTTTTAACGCAAATTTTTCTATAGAAAAATTTTTTTAACGAAAATTTTTCTATAGAAAAATTTTTTTAACGAAAATTTTTCTATAGAAAAATTTTTTTAACGAAAATTTTTCTATAGAAAAATTTTTTTAACGAAAATTTTTCTATAGAAAAAATTTTTTAACGAAAATTTTTCTATAGAAAAATTTTTTTAACGAAAATTTTTCTATAGAAAAATTTTTTTAACGAAAATTTTTCTATAGAAAAATTTTTTTAACGAAAATTTTTCTATAGAAAAATTTTTTTAACGAAAATTTTTCTATAGAAAAATTTTTTTAACGAAAATTTTTCTATAGAAAAATTTTTTTAACGAAAATTTTTCTATAGAAAACATTTTTTAACGAAAATTTTTCTATAGAAAATTTTTTTTAACGAAAATTTTTCTATAGAAATTTTTTTTTAACGAAAATTTTTCTATGAAAAATTTTTTTAACGAAAATTTTTCTATAGAATTTTTTTTTTTTGAGAAAATTTTAATTTTTTTTTTTTTTTGTTTTCCAAATCCCCCAATTAGGAAATTTCTTAATCTCCGTTTTAGCTCTTTTTTCACATTATCCCACAATTCTAATTAGACATTCAACATTTTTGCTGATTTTTTGTGGTAACATCGGTGTCATGTTGATTTGCCGACAGTGATTGGATAAACCGCAGAAAAATTTTATAAATTTTAACATTTTTAGTTTTTTCCCCCTGTTTCACAAATGCATTTGGTGATTTGAGCCTAATGCATGACTAAGTAATTTGAACCAAATTTGCTGCTGTTTCTGCTAAAAAAGGGCTACTCTTTTAATGTGGCCAATTTTTTGTGTGTATTTTTTTGTCTAGAGCTTAACACTAATATTGGTTTAACCTATTTGAGGTTTTGATGTTAGTTGTGATTTAGGCCGGATTAAGTAAATAGATTTTAATTATTTTTTGAAAAAAAGAGGGAAAGATAATGAGGTCTAGAGGTGAGAAGAAGTTTGGACAAAAGGAAATATTGTTAATAAAAAATTTTGTTCAAGAACAAAAAAGGATTCAGATTTTATTATTTCTGTTTTATATTTAAATTTAACATCATTTTTTAATTTTGTATCGCCTTAAAATATGCTTTAGTTTTATATATTTCATTAAGCCCTAAAGTATGCAGTAATTTATTTAAAATTGAAAAATGGTTAATTATGTTTTTAATCTAAAATCAAAAAAATTTTAATTTTACAATGCCTTAAAGTATACTTTAGTTTCTTAAATTACATTAAACCCCTAAAGTATGTAGTTAATATTACTTAAATCCCCCTTTAATGAACATTATATTTTACTGAGTAATTTTAATTAATATTTATTAGCTAAGTTTCTTATCTTTTAAACTAGTTAGACAAACTTAATCACAAAATCTGTTTTCAACATAATTGACATCAAAATTCAAACCCAAAAACCCATTTAAAAATACAAAAAATTTTCATGACTTTTTGCTTTAACGTTAATGATTCCGCCAACACAAATTCCGTTAAAGCGGAAAGAACCCCGAGATAAAACTAAAGAATCTTTGTGGCAAAATATAATAAAAGTGAAACATTTAAACGACCCAAAAGCTTTAGCCTCTACATACATCTCTCCAACTGGAACAATATGAGGAACCATGAGTAGGAAAATGATGATGAGAGTGTTCCATATTTTTCCAAGAAAAACTTTTGTGGCAAGTCTTCAAGTCTGTCTGTCCTTTTGAAGCGCGTGTTGAATGTTTTATTTAAAAATTAATTATTTGCATGATAGTTAACAATTTTTTATAACAACAACAACACATTTTTATTTTATCATTTTAAATTGTTAAAGAACAAAAACGAAATGTTGGAGACTTGTTAAATGGGTGTTGATCTAGATGTAGACAATAAAATTTGTACATAGAATCGAGTCTAGAACAATGTAATAAATTTAGATTTAAAAAGCTAAATTGCATGCACATGCTTGACTTATGAATCTCGAAATAAAAAAACAAAAAAATTGGATCAATTTAAACTGTCATTGTTTAGGAAAACCCATAAATGGATGAACGACTACGACAATTCATGACATGATTTGTACGATAATAAATCAAACCTTTTTTCAAAGAAGAAGAAGACATTTTTAACAAGTTTTAAATAATAAATTTTTGTTAAGAACAATTTTTTATTCCATTTTTTGTCAAAAACCAAATTTTTAGTGAGAATATACATTAAGTGAAAATTTGAATTTTTAGTGAAACTTTGAATTTTTTGAGAAAATTTAAATTTTTAGTAAAAATTTCAATTTTTTGTGAAAATTTAAATTCTTTGTGAAAAATACAAATTTTAGTGAAAAATAAAAATTTTAGTGAAAATTTAAATTTTAAATGAAAATGTAAATTTTTAATGAAAATTTTAATTTTTAGTGAAAATTTAAATTTTTAGTGAGAATTAAAATTTTTGGTGAACATATAAATTTTTAGTGAAAATTTCAATTTTAAGTGAAAATTTAAATTTTTTACGAAAATTTAAATTTTTAGTGAAAATTTCAATTTTAAGTGAAAATTTAAATTTTTTACGAAAATTTAAATTTTTAGTGAAAATTTCAATTTTAAGTGAAAATTTAAATTTTTAGTGAAAATTTAAATTTTTAGTGAAAATTTAAATTTTTAGTAAAAACATTTAAATTTTTAGTGTAAATTTCAATTTTTTGTGAAAATTTCAATTTTTAGTGAAAATTTATATTTTTAGTGTAAATTTTAATTTTTAGTGAAAATTTTAATTTTTAGTGAAAATTTCAATTTTTCGTGAAAATTTCAATTTTTAGTGAAAATTTCAATTTTTAGTGAAAATTTCAATTTTTAGTGAAAATTTCAATTTTTAGTGAAAATTTCAATTTTTAGTGAAAATTTCAATTTTTAGTGAAAATTAAAATTTTAAGTGAAAATTTCAATTTTAAGTGAAAATTTCAATTTTTAGTGAAAATTTTAATTTTAGTGAAAATTTCAATTTTTAGTGAAAATTAAAATTTTAAGTGAAAATTTAAATTTTTAGTGAAAATTTCAATTTTTAGTGAAAATTTTAATTTTAGTGAAAATTTCAATTTTTACTGAAAATTTCAATTTTTAATTTTTAGTGAAAATTAAAATTTTGAGTAAAAATTTCAATTTTTAGTGAAAATTAAAATTTGAAGTGAAAATTAAAATTTTAAGTAAAAATTTAAATTTTTAGTGAAAACTTAAATTTTTAGTGAAAATTTCAATTTTTAGTGAAAATTTAAATTTTTAGTGAAAATTGAAGTTTTAGTTAAAATTTAAATTTTTTTTAAAATTTAAATTTTTTGTGAAAACTTAAATTTTTAGTGAAATTTTAAATTTTTACTGAAATTTTTTCTATAGAAAAAAATTTATACCGAATTTTTTTTATAGAAACAAATTTATACGGAAATTTTTTCTATAGAAAAAAAATTTTACCGATTTTTTTTTTGATAGAATAAAATGTATACCAAAATTTTTTCTATAGAAAAACATTTATACCGAAATTGTTTCTATAGAAACAAATTTATACCGAAAATTTTTCTAAAGAAAAAAATTTTTACCGAAATTTTTTTATAGAATAAAATTTATACCTTTTTATACCAAAAGTTTATACCTATTCTATAGAAAAAAATTTATACCGAAATTTTTTCTAAAAAAAAAAATTGTACTGAAATTTTTTCTATAAAAAAAATTTATTCCAAAATTTTTTCAATAGAAAAAAATGTATACCGAAATTTTTTCTATAGAAAAAAAAAAATTTAACCGAAATTTTTTCTATAGAAAAAAATTTATAACATAATTTTTTTTTTATAGAAAAAAATTATACTAAAATTTTTTCCATAGAAAAAAAATTATACCGAAATTTTTTCTATAACAAAAATTGTACTGAAATCTTTTCTATATAAAATTTTGAATAAAAATTTAAATTTTAAGTGAAAATTAAAATGACTTTGACTATGTCTATGACTTGACTATGACTATGACTATGACTTTGACTATGACTTTGACTATGACTTTGACTTTAACTTTGACTTTGACTATGACTTTGACTATGACTTTGACTATGACTTGGACTATGACTTTGACTATGACTTTGACTATGACTTTGACTATGACTTTGACTATGACTTTGACTATGACTTTGACTATGACTATGACTGTGACTTTGACTATGACTATGACTATGACTATGACTATGACTATGACTTTGAACATGACTATGACTATGACTTTGACTATGACTTTGAATGTGACTTTGACTATGACTTTGACTATGACTTTGACTATGACTTTGACTATGACTTTGACTATGACTATGACTGTGACTGTGACTTTGACTATGACTGTGACTTTGACTATGACTTTGACTATGACTATGACTTTGAATGTGACTTTGACTATGACTATGACTTTGACTATGACTTTGACTATGACTTTGACTATGACTTTGACTATGACTTTGACTATGACTTTGACTATGACTTTGACTATGACTTTGACTATGACTTTGACTATGACTTTGATTATGATTTGACTATGACTTTGATTATGATGTGACTATAACTTTGACTATTACTATAAATATGATTGACTAAGTCTTTTTCTTTGATTTTAACCCTGACTTTTATGCCCACACTTAATATTTTTTACATTTTTCTATTAAAGTCACTTAACAAGTATTAAATTTTTATTTCACTGCCGTTTTCTTAAATAGTAATTATTAATTACAATTTAACAATTTATCGTATTAGTCTTCAAAAACAGCTATTTTCACCCAGATAAATGCGTTAAAACACGGCTTGAATTGATAACTTGGCATAGCAAAATCTGAAGCAGTAGTTTTTTTTTCAAAAATTCTTAATTTTCTTAATTTTCTTAATTTCACACCTTTTCGAGCTTTTTACATTTTCCTGTGCAATTTATTTCGAAATAAAACTAACAGATTTAATAATGTTGGTCATTTCAAAAATTAAATGCACAATTTTTATAATAAAGTAAAAAGTCAGCATGAGGCCAATGAAAAACTGTTTGGATTAATAATTTCGATTGGACAAGAAGAAACAGCAACAAGTAAGAGTGGTATATTCGGCTTTGCCGAATCTTGGATACCCTTCACCAATGGTGCTGCAAAAGTACTTAATGTAATTCCTAGCAAAATTTGGTTATACTAGTATTATATGCAAAGAGTCTTTAAAATTAAGAGTCGGAAAAAGAAAAGCTTTTCGGTGGCGTCATCATCTAGGATAGTTATGCACCCAAAGGTTAGGTTGGGCAGGTGGCTGATGTCTAGGGAAGCTTCACTTGGGTTCTAAAGTGGTCCCTTTGTGAAAGATAATGATTACTAGACTACAAGTAGAGAATACATATTTAAGCCAGCCAGTAGCTTCGAAATAAAATATACACATATTTTACGAACATTTAATAAAGTTCGATAGACCAGATAAACCATGCAGAAAAGATGCTTCAAAATGTAGATGCCCTTACATTTGCAATAGCACATCGATTTGATGAAGTTTAAGTATTCTGGCATGCAACCCAAAAACACTGTGCCCAGTGAGGGTTGTGCACTTTAATTCGTACGAATTATCCCACCAGTAAAAGTTCTTGATTAGTTATGTAAAACTCTGAAGTTAGCGGACTGATTTAGGTCAAAGCTTTAACAATGATAAGCCTTAAAATTATAGGGTATACACTCTTAGTTTTAGATACATACGTGAAATATATAGCTTTTGAATGGATGGATATCAGCTTTGTCGGAAAAGTTATTAAAGATTTACTTATTAATCTGAAGTTAGTTAATTAATTAAAATGAACACTTCATCAATAATATTTGGGATGTATTGTTCTTTCGATCTGTCCGATGGATGTTTGGAAAGTTTTGCTCTAGTTCCTTGTGCAATTTTAATGTGATTTAATTTATCAGCATTAAATCGATTCCCGGTCGGGGTTATATGGGAGATTTCACTAAATGTGAATAGAGCTCCCCCATTTTCAATATCGAACTTTTCAAGAGATCAGAAATACTTTTGTCAAATGTTGTCCCTCTAAAAAGTTTATTTTAGACGCTATCGCCCTGAATATCAATATTGTACAACGTCTTTATACTAAATGTCATCATCGTATCTTAGCCGAAGTTATACGGGATCAATTGTCAAACGTGAATGGATTTCTCCCAATTGCATTTAAAAAATTTAAATTGTCGTTGATATGTGAGATACTTACATACATATGTAGGTTTTGAACGGATATCATTGCATTTTTGTATTTCCTAGGAAGATTACCTATAATTTGATATATAATACATTCTCAAATGTTATCATAATGTTCAAAAGTCAGACACAAAATTAAGATTAATGCAGAGTGTCTGTCTGCTAAAATCAGATTTGTGGAGCTCCTGGATCTTACACAAAATTTTAGGATATTGTCCCACCCTGAATTTTATCATTGTCGATCAAAACACCATCGCTTAAACGCTAAATTATATCTACCACAAATTACCGAATGCATCAGGATTTAGGTAATCCCCTGCGAAGGACGCTATTTAATTTCATCAAAATAAACACCTGAGATATCGACAAAACAGGAGCTCCAAAAACTTGACTACAACAGAAAAAATTACATACAGGTAGACGGACGGACAAAAAAACAGACGGGCGGACGGACGGACGGAGGTCGCGAAATCGATTCTCCTGCCGATTCAAAGTTGATCGGTACAGTTTGAATGGTATTCGTAATCAGATTTGTGGAGTATAGATTTTAGAAAATCCTCACACAAAGAACGATGTCAAATTTCATCACAATCGGTCCATAAACACCTGAGATATCGCTGAAACAATACTTACGAAATGTAAACAAAATTTCTTAGACACGTACTCTGAGCAATTTGCTGTACATCAAATGTAGTGTTATTGCGATATCTCAATTGTTTACGGACCGCTTTTGATAAAATTTAATAACGTGCTTGGCGGGGGAATTTCCTAAAATCTGATATAAAATTTATGTAGGTCCGTACTAAAGGAGGATGGTTTTTCCTATTTCTGCATTTCATTTTTTCAACAAACATTCTCTAATGCGAACTTTGGGCAATTTGCGATACATCAAATTCAATGTTTTGGCGATATCTCAGTTGTTTATGGACCGATTTTGATAAAATTTTACAGAGTGTTTTGGGAAACTATTTCCTACAATCTGATATATAATATATTATCACATGTACACCAGGAGTATCTTTTTTCTCTTGTTATTTAAAAGTGTGTTTCAATCAAAAATTTTAAAATTTTCGTCTAATTTTTGGTATTTTTTCGATATTTTCGGTGTTTATAAACCGATTTTAATGAAATTTAATAGCGTTCATTGCGGGAGAATTTCCTAAAATCTAATATATAATTTATGTAAGTCCATCCTCCAGGGGCTTCAGAAACTTGATTTCAACAGACAGACAGACAGACGGACGGACAGACAGACAGACAGACAGACAGACGGACATCGCTTAATCGATTCTCCTCCCGATTCTGAGTCGATCGGTATAATTTTTATGGGGTCTACGATCACTAATAAAAAAATTACAAACGGAATCACAAACTTATAATACCCTTTCACCTATTGGTGAAGGGTATAAAACTTATAATACCCTTTCACCTATTGGTGAAGGGTATAAAAAAACAAGAGTCTAAGAAGATTCTGGTGGTAAGCAAGCGCATGTGCTAAAAATTGCCGGTTTAAAGTGATTATTATTAAGATGATAGTAAATATTGCAATGATATTAAAAACACAGTGAAATCTGGATAAAAAGATTTTAATGAAATTAAATGTTAAGCCCCCAAACAAAATCTTTAACCTTCTCATTATTATAAAACAATTTCTTACTTTTGAAAACCTTAAGTTCTTCTTATCGAGTCTCCACTGTTGCCTTTGCCATTTCAACATAAATGTCCAAATTGTTTGCTTGAATTGTTATCTGAATTGATACTTAACAAGTGGCTTAATGCAAGTGTAAGTAAGTGAATGTTTGTTCATGTATTTTCTTAAAGCTACTACTTCACTTCACCTCGTTCGGTCGTCCGTACCAATCAAACTGTGGCATCAAGTAGAGAATAAAACAGTCAAAGGAAAACAACTACTTAAACATTTACAGCACAACATGAGTAATAAACTTAAATTGCAAAAAAAAAAAAAAAATATAATATAAAAAACTTCAGACACATTCACATTAAAAACAGCTGTGGTCAGTTCCAACAACTCAACAAGAGTTTACGAAAGGAATAACTAAAGCAGGACAACTTTGACTCGACCAGAGACTCAACCCAACTTCTGGATGACTGACAGCAAACATACACAAGACAAAGTACTTCAGGCTACTGCAACTTACAGAGAAAGAGAGACAGACACACATAAAAACAGATATGCTATTGCAATAAAACAAATTACTATACATTAGGGTGGCTCCTATTATATTTTGGATACAAGTTTTATACGACTAAAATTAAAAACGACATGACTTTTTCATGATATCTACTATGATTTTAACTCCGACTATGAATTTGACTATGTATTTGACTATGACTTTGACTATGACTTTGACTATCACTTCGATTATGACTTTGACTATGACTTTGACTATGACTTTGACTATGACTTTGGCTATGACTTTGACTATGACTTTGACTATGACTATGACTTTGACTATGACTTTGGCTATGACTTTGACTATGACTTTGACTATGACTATGACTTAAACTTTGACCATGACTATGACTATGACCTTGACTAGGCTTTGACTTTGACTTTGACTATGACTTTGACTTTGACTATGACTATGACTATGACTATGACTTTGACTATGACTTTGACTATGACTTTGACTATGACTTTGACTATGACTTTGACTATGACTTTGACTATGACTTTGACTATGACTTTGACTTTGACTATGACTTTGACTATGACTTTGACTATGACTTTGACTATGACTTTGACTATGACTTTGACTATGACTTTGACTATGACTTTGACTATGACTTTGACTATGACTTTGACTATGACTTTGACTATGACTTTGACTATGACTTTGACTTTGACTATGACTTTGACTTTGACTTTGACTATGACTTTGACTATGACTTTGACTATGACTTTGACTATGACTTTGACTATGACTTTGACTATGACTTTGACTATGACTTTGACTATGACTTTGACTATGACTATGACTATGACTATGACTTTGACTATGACTTTGACTATGACTTTGACTATGACTTTGACTATGACTTTGACTATGACTTTGACTATGACTTTGACTATGACTTTGACTATGACTTTGACTATGACTTTGACTATGACTTTGACTATGACTTTGACTATGACTATGACTTTGACTATGACTTTGACTATGACTTTGACTATGACTTTGACTATGACTTTGACTATGACTTTGACTTTGACTATGACTTTGACTATGACTTTGACTATGACTTTGACTATGACTTTGACTATGACTTTGACTATGACTTTGACTATGACTTCGACTATGACTTTGACTATGACTTTGACTTTGACTATGACTATGACTATGACTTTGACTATGACTTTGACTATGACTTTGACTATGACTTTGACTATGACTATGACTATGACTTTGACTATGACTTTGACTATGACTTTGACTATGACTTTGACTTTGACTTTGACTTTGACTTTGACTTTGACTATGACTTTGACTATGACTTTGACTATGACTTTGACTATGACTTTGTCTTTGACTATGACTATGACTATGACTATGACTATGACTTTGACTATGACTTTGACTATGACTATGACTATGACTTTGACTATGACTTTGACTATGACTTTGACTATGACTATGACTATGACTATGACTATGACTATGACTATGACTTTGACTTTGACTATGACTTTGACTATGACTTTGACTTTGACTTTGACTTTGACTTTGACTTTGACTTTGACTTTGACTTTGACTATGACTATGACTATGACTATGACTATGACTATGACTATGACTATGACTATGACTTTGACTTTGACTATGACTTTGACTATGACTTCACTTATGACTTTAACTATGACTATGACTTTGACTTTGACTATGACTTTGACTATGACTATGACTTTGACTATGACTTTGACTATGACTATGACTATGACTATGACTATGACTATGACTATGACTATGACTATGACTATGACTATGACTTTGACTATGACTTTGACTATGACTTTGACTATGACTTTGACTATGACTTTGACTATGACTTTGACCATGACTTTGACTATGACTTTGACTATGACTTTGACTATGACTATGACTATGACTATGACTATGACTATGACTATGACTATGACTATGACTATGACTATGACTTTGACTTTGACTATGACTTTGACTATGACTTCACTTATGACTTTAACTATGACTATGACTTTGACTTTGACTATGACTTTGACTATGACTATGACTTTGACTATGACTTTGACTATGACTATGACTATGACTATGACTATGACTATGACTATGACTATGACTATGACTATGACTTTGACTATGACTTTGACTATGACTTTGACTATGACTTTGACTTTGACTATGACTTTGACTATGACTTTGACTATGACTTTGACTATGACTATGACTTTGACTATGAGTTTTACTATGACTTTGATTATGACTTTGACTATGACTTTGACTATGACTTTAACTATGACTATGACTTTGATTTAGACTTTGACTATGACTTTGACTATGACTTTGACTATGACTTTGACTATGACTTTGACTATGACTATAACTTTGACTATGACTTTGACTATGACTTTGACTATGACTTTGACTATGACTTTAATTATGACTTTGGCTATGACTTTGACTATGACTTTGGCTATGACTTTGACTATGACTTTGAGTACGACTATGGCTTTGACTATGACTATGACTATGATTTTGACTTTGACTATGACTTTGGCTTTGACTATGACTTTGACTATGACTTTGACTATGATTTTGACTATGACTATGACTATGACTATGACTATGACTATGACTATGACTTTGACTATGACTTTGACTATGACTTTAACTATGACTTTGACTATGACTTTGACTATGACTTTGACTATGACTTTGACTATGACTTTGACTATCACTTTGACTATGATTTGACTATGTTTTTAACTATGACTTTGGCTATGACTTTGACTTTGACTATGACTTTAACTATGACTTTGACTTTTAATATGACTTTGACTATGACCATGACTTTGATTATGACTTTGACTATGACTATGACCTTGACTACGACTTTGACTATGGCTATGGCTTCACTTGTTTACAAACGACTTTTATAGCAACCACCAACTTCTTATTCGTATATGTCACATCGTATCGTATGATTACACGATTTTAATTCAACTAAGTCCAATATTAAGTAGATTCATCATTAATTCCACCGATTATTGCTCTGCTACTGTAGATGTTACTGAACTTTTTTTATGTTTATTGATGTTGATCTCTTTTAGTTGCGCTTATGATGCATAAATTGCCTTCTTGCAACTCCAACTTAATCGATAATGTGTATCTTTCTACATACAACGTTTTTGCTTGTTATACGAAACTAGATGTGTATAATGATAACAATATTACGGTTTACTGTGGCAAAATGTATGAAGTAGCTACAAATATCCTCAAATAAGTATTTGATTTCAATTACACACCGAAAAAAAACGAATAAAAACATTAAAATGTGAAAAATTTTAGTTGAGGTCATGTTCAAATTTTTCTAATTTTATTGTTATCGATTTTAATGTTTTGAAAATTTAATTAAATTAAATGGTTTCTGAAAGCTAATCTATGGCTGATTACATGAGGCAATTTGCAAATTTAATAGGAGATTAATTAACTTGATTGTGCGAGTATGTAAAATAAACGAAATTATTTTATAATTTGAAACCATTTAATTAATTTTTTTAAATATTCGTTTTTTATAGTTTACGACTTTTTTTCAAATGATTTGAATTTAATTTTCCTTCCACATACCTTTCCCTAAACGTCATTTTGTATAAGTTTTTTTTTTCTTTAACCAAAATCTAAGTACTTCAACCAATTATTTTGCTTATAAAACAACCTCATCATAATTATAATCTTTTCTCATTTTCTGGATTTTTTTCTAAACCAATATTGACATAACCCAAATGCTTAATTTAGCTTTTATTCATTCTATAGACCTTTTCCTTCATAAATTAATGCGTGTGTCGGGCAGATAAATATTAACAAAAAAGTGACAAAAAATTTGTTTAATTTAAAAAAAGAATTAAATAAAAATTGTTTTATTTGAGTTTGGTTTAAGGAAATATTTTTTTAATTTCATTCCTTGTTTCTGTTTAATTTTGCAAACAAATAAAAAAGAGATTAAAATAGATTTGACAAAAATTTTTGGATAATCCTAAAAGCAAAACTTTACGCCTAAATAAATTTTTAATTTAAATACGTAAAATGTTTTTTTAAATTAATTTGTTTTATGACATAAAAAAGGAAAATATTAAAGGAAAAAGAAATGTTTTATTTTTAGTTAAAAATTCAATTTAATTTTTAACAAAAGTGAAATTAGAAATCGGAATCAAAGTCAAAATCATACTCAAAAACATAGTCATTTTCAAAATTATGGTCAGAGAAATTCATAGTTATTTTTATAGGCGTAGGCATTGTCAAATCATTGTCATAGTCAAAATCATACTCAAAGTCACATTTAATGTCATATCCAAAATCATATTTAAAGATAAATTAAAGTCAAATTTCAAATCATAGTCAGTGTCAAGTTAGAGCCAAAGTCATAGTGAAAGTTTTAGTCAAAGTCGTTTTAAAATTATAATGAAGGTCATAATCATAGACATAATAGACAAAGTCCTAATCATAGTCTTGTAAAGTTTTGACTTTAAACTTATAGAATTATATATTATTATAGTCAAAGTCATAGAAAAAGACATAGTCAAGGTCATAATCATCATGTAGTTACGAATTTTACCAAATTTTTCTACTTTTATCTACCCATTACTCTGCTTTCATGTTGCGACCTACTTAGTTTTCTTGTGTAAATATAATTCTCATTTAGTCTGTTATAAGCACTATAAGTATTCTTGTTTTCAATAGAGGTATTTAGCCGGCGAAGCGGATTTTTGGCCTGTAGCTAGCCATTTGGACTATCATTTTCACAATATCCCATAGCTAGTCACTAAAAATTTAATTTTCAACAAAAATTAAAATTTTCAATAAAAAGTTTATTTTTCACATAAAAATCTATTTATCACAAAAAATTCTATTTATCACTAAAAATTAAGTTTTTTACTTAAAATTATTTTTTTCACTAGACATTAAAATTTTGAGTAAAATTTTTTATTTCCACTAAAAATTTAAGTTTTTCCTAAATTTTAATATTCACTAAAAATTTCACAAAAAATTCAAAAGTTGTACTATTTTCACTAAAAACTTTTATTTTCACTAAAAATTAAAATTTTTGCTAAAAACACATAATATAAAAATTAAATTTTCTATAAATTTGTTGTAAAAATTTAATTTTTCTCAAAAAAATTCAATTTTTCATTAAAAATTTAAATTTTCACTAAAAACTCAAATTTTTACTAAAAATTTAAATCTTCACTAAAAATTCAAATTTTACTAAAAATTCAAATTCTTACTAAAAATTCAATTTTTCACTAAAAATTCAATTTTTCACTAAAAATTCAAATTTTCACCAAAAATTTAAATCTTCACTAAAAATTCAAATTTTCACTAAAAAATAATTTTTTCAATAAATTTTTATTTTTAAATATTCATTAAAAATTAAAATTTTCATTTAAAATTTAATTTTTCACTTAAAATTTAAATTTTTACTTAAAATTCAAATTTTCACTAAAAATCCAAATTTTCACTTAAAATTTAAATTTTCACCAAAAATTCAAATTTTCACTAAAAATTCAAATTTTCACTTAAAATTCAAATTTTCACTAAAAATTCAAATTTTCACTAAAAATTTAAATTTTCACTAAAAATTCAAATTTTTACTTAAAATTCAAATTTTCACTAAAAATCCAAATTTTCACTAAAAATTCAAATTTTCACTAAAAATTTAAATTTTCACTAAAAATTCAAATTTTCACTTAAAATTCAATTTTCACTAAAAATTCAAATTTTCACTAAAAATTCAAATTTTCACTTAAAATTCAAATTTTCACTAAAAATTCAAATTTTCACTTAAAATTCAAGTTTTCAAAAAAACTCAAATTTTCAATAAAAATTCAAATTTTCAATAAAACTTCAAATTTTTACTAAAAATTCAAATTTTCACTAAAAATTTTTACTAAATTTTCACTAAATATTCAAATATTCACTAAAAATTCAAATTATCACTAAAAATTCAGATATTCACTAAAAATTCAAGTTTTCACTAAAAATTCATATTTTCACTATAAATTCAAATTTTCACTAAAAATTCAAATTATCACTTAAAAGTTAAATTTTCACTAAAAATTCAAATTTCACTAAAAATTTGATATATCACTTAAATTTAATATTTCACTAAAACTTAAAATTTTTGCTAAAAACTCAAATTTTCACTAAAAATTTAAATTATCACTAAAAATTCAAATTTTCACTAAAAATCCAAATTTTTACTTAAAATTTAAATTTTCACCAAAAATTCAAATTTTCACTAAAAATTCAAATGTTCACTTAAAATTCAAATTTTTACTAAAAATTCAAATTTTCACTAAAAATTTAAATTTTCATTAATAATTCAAATTTTTACTTAAAATTCAAATTTTCACTAAAAATCCAAATTTTCACTAAAAATTCAAATTTTCACTAAAAATTTAAATTTTCACTAAAAATTCAAATTTTCACTTAAAATTCAAGTTTTCAAAAAAACTCAAATTTTCAATAAAAATTCAAATTTTCAATAAAATTGCAAATTTTTACTAGAAATTCAAATTTTCACTAAAAATTCAAATTTTTACTAAATTTTCACTAAATATTCAAATTTTCACTAAAAATTCAAATTATCACTAAAAATTCAGATTTTCACTAAAAATTCAAGTTTTCACTTAAAATTCATATTTTCACTATAAATTCAAATTTTCACTAAAAATTCAAATTATCACTTAAAATTTAAATTTTCACTAAAAATTCAAATTTCACTAAAAATTTGATATATCACTAAAATTTAATATTTCACTAAAACTTAAAATTTTTGCTAAAAACTCAAATTTTCACTAAAAATTTAAATATTTATTAAAATTTTAAATATTTACTAAAAATTTAAATTTTCACTAAAAATTTAAATTTATACTAAAAATTTAAATTTTCACTAAAAATTTAAATTTCTTAAACATAAAAATTTTCGCTAAATATTAAAATTTTCACTAAAAATTCTAACTTGAATTTTCACTAAAAATTCTAACTTGAATTTTCACTAAAAATTCAAATTTTATTTAATTTTAATTAAAATTTAAAAATTAAATTTTCACTATGTATTAAAATTTTTACTAAAAATTAAAATTTTAACTAAAAATTAAAATTTTTACTATAAATTAAAATTTTCACTAAAAATTTAATTTTCGACCAAAAATTCAAATTTTGACCAAAAATTCAAATTTTGACCAAAAATTCAAATTTTGACCAAAAATTCAAATTGTGACCAAAAATTCAAATTTTCACTGAAAATTCAAATTTTCATTGAAAATTCAAATTTTCACTAAAAATTCTAATTATTACTAAAAATTTTAATTTTCACTAAAAATTCGAATTTTTACTTAAAATACAAATTTTCACTTTAAATTCTAATTTTTACAAAAAATTTATTACTTTTACTAAAAATTAAAATTTTCACTAAAATTTAAAATTTTCAGCAAAAATTTTAATTTTCATAAAAATTCAAATTTTTACAAAAAATTCAAATTTTTACAAAAAAATCAAATTTTCAATAAAAATTTAAATTTTCAATAAAAATTTAAATTTTCAATAAAAATTTAAATTTTTACTAAAAATTTAAATTTTCTCTAAAAATTCAAATTTTCACTAAAAATTAAAATTTTCACTAAAAATTTAAATTTTCACTAAAAATTTAAATTTTTACTAAAATTTAAATTTTCACTAAAAATGTTAAGCCTTTATTGGGGGAATTATAAACGGAAGGACAATATACCTCAAATTCTTTTTGATGGTGGATATTAAAACTGTTCATGACATAAATTCTCTTTTGTTGCCTGGTGTTATAACATAAAAAATAGTTGCTTTTATTACCACTTTTATTCACTTCAAACTATAAATTTTGCCTTAATTAATTTTCTGTCAAACATTTCATATTCATGCATTAAACTTAAATAAAAGTTTTATTTTTCATACTCTACTTGACTTGACAATGTCGCCACTATCTCCTTTGGAAGACAATTTTCCTTAATATATGGCTCTAAGAAAAACTTTGTCTTTAAATATAATAATTCATTTATTAATTGTTTTGCTTTCTTTTCGGCTTTGAAACATAAATAAATTGTCATTAGCTGTTAATTCTATAAATTTAAAAATTGCTTTTTGTTTATTTAACTCTCATTCATGCGCAGGAATTTATGGTTCCATAGCGCTAAATTGCCACCACATTCACGTGACACTTTCGCATAAATTTCCAATTATCCAACCATCCACTTAAGCAGTCATTGGAGTGGTTGGTTAGAGGTAGGGAAAGGAGATCATGGAATACGACGACTCACATGCATTCACATCCCAGTGGAGCGTCTCAAATTGTTGCTGCATTTCAAAAAAGCTTTTTGTGTTGTTTCAAGCTTTTGGGATTTGAACAATGCTAATCGAGGAGCTTAAGTGTTTAATAACTAGAGAAGACATGTGGGGAGGAAAGGCTGTTAACAAATTATTCATTTAATGAACATAAAATTAACTGCAAAGTTTTTGTTTTGAAATTTGTTGTATAAGAAAATAAAAGAATACATATTCTTTAGTGCACAATGGGTTCAAAGACTTAATAAATAAGTCAAATTAAAGGTCATATAATGATGGTCAAAAAATAGTCATTGTAGTATTTAAACTCATATTCAAAGTCCAGTTCTAGTCTAAAGTCATCATAATAAGTTTACAAAATTTTGTTCATCTTTTGTGTCCCATTGTGCTTTACATTGTCAATAGCTTACATTCATTACATTGTACCTCTTACCGTCTACTTAAAGTTTTTGTAAACGTCGCTATAAATTCTCATATAAAATAATGATTATTTGTTTCATGTTTTTCTTGTCAAATAAACGAGGCTCTATAAAAAATTTTGGGAAATTTTTTTTCATAACTATAAATAATTTTTTATCTACAGGTCTATCTACTAATTTGGCTCTGAGCAATGATAGAAAGTAGAAACTCATGCAGCCGTTTTAAATTCACATTATTTACTTTTCTAAAAAAGTGTTGCCTACTTTTAGGAGGTTCTAAAAAAGTTATACTTTTAGTTGCTTGAAAAAATATCTAAAAAAAAGTTTCTTCAATTTTCAATTGCTCCTCTTCAATTACGTCTATCATTGTTGTAAAGTTTTCAAAATTTAATGAGTTTCTTTCTCTCTCACATTTGTTTGCTTAATTTCAGTTCATACTACAAATACCGCTAAAATTTTATTAAAATCACGTTATTAGAATTCTATGACGTTCACAAGTAAATTTACGACAAAAAATAATAATAATAAAAAAAAGTTTGCAAAGAAAGAAAACAGAAATTGCATGTCTTGAAAAATTGAAGTTTTTCATGAAAGGAAAAATATTAATTATTAGGAATATTTAATTGAAAATTTTCAAGCGAATTATTTGAAGGTTTTAAGAATAAAAATATTTTAAGTTTTTCTGAAATTGTGATTTTAATTTTGAAATTTTGCAAAATCGATATAAATAGAAATATAAAAAAATGGCATACCTTGAGGATTGCACAGCACTTAAAATCTTTAGCCTACCTTAAGGCCTAAATTAATGCAAATGTAGTATTTTTGATTTTCTTAATAGTTCAAACTGCATCAAATTTGTCTGCTATTCTAAATAATATAAAATAATCGATATTTCTATAATAAGATTTAAAATCGAGAATTCAGCTATATTAAAAGTCACACCAAATTCTGACTAAAAATCTCAATATTATAGTAAAAAATTAAAAAAAATATGCTTAAATCCTAGCAAAAAATCAGATTTTTGTGAATTTTTTTTTACTAAAATATAAAACTTTTTTGAAAAAATAAGAAATTTGTCGAGATGTTAATGTTATTCAAAAAGAAAAAATGTTCGCACTTGATCCCAATCTGTTACATTAATTTATTATTGTAAAAGACAATTTATTGATAAAAACCAATAAATGTTTTTGGGGACAACCAATTCCTCGACGCTTTTTGATGGATGGTTAGGCCATAACCTTAAGTACGAGTATCCCTAATTTTAGACTGATCAAAAACCTCGCTTTATTATCTATTTTACAAGCACAATCATTACGAATTATGTTTGTAAACCATCGAAACGCGTCGAGGAACTGGTTATCCCGACAAACATTTTTTGGCTTTTATCAATATATTGTCTATTACATTACAGACTGGGATCAAGTGCGAATAATTTTTCTTTCTGAATAAAACTTTTTATGGAGTTATTGGTATAAATAATATAGTCAGTCTTCAATATTTAATTAAACTAACTAAAAATCGTATTTTTGATGAAAAAGTATAAAGTCACCTTAAATACCCTTCAGTTTAGAAATGGAGTCAGAACTTCTTCTGATCAAAAATCAAATTTTAGATTCACATTCTTAAAATAAAATTAAAAAAATCGTCGTATTTCTTCTAAATCGACAAAAGTAGCTTCATTTGAAATTCTGAATACTTTTCTATAGAAAAATTTTTGTTAAAAAAGTTTTCGTACAAAAAATTTTTGATGAAAAAATTTTCAATACAAAAATTTTCTATATAAAAATTTTTAATAAAAAAAAATTTCTATAAAAAATTTTTGTAGAATAATTTTCTACAAAAAATTTTTCTAAAATAATTTTCTATAAAAAATTTTTTGTAAAAAAATTTTCTATAGAAAAATTTTTGATAAAAAAATATAGAAACGTTTTTGATAAAAAAATTTTCTTTAGAAAAATTTTCTATAGAAAAATTTTTGATAAAAAAATTTTCTATAGAAAAATTTTTGATAAAAAAATTTTCTATAGAAAAATTTTTGATAAAAAAATTTTCTATAGAAAAATTTTTGATAAAAAAATTTTCTATAGAAAAATTTTTGATAAAAAAATTTTCTATAGAAAAATTTTTGATAAAAAAATTTTTTATAGAAAAATTTTTGAGAAAAAAATTTTCTACAGAATAATTTTGATAAAAAAAATGTTTTTATTGAAAATTTGTTGACAAAAAAATTTTTTTCTATAGAAAAATTTTGATAAAAAAATTATCTATAGAAAAATTTTTGATAAAAACATTTTCTATAAAAGAATTTTCTATAAAAAAATTTTCTATAAAAAATTTTTGAAAAAAAATATTTTCTATAGAAAATTTTTTGATAAAAAAATTTCTGTAGAAAAATTTTTGATAAAAAAAATTTCTATAGAAAAATTGTTTAGTATTAAATTTAAAATTGTTAAGTATGATTCAAATAGAGAAATATAGCTTCATTCGAAAAATCGAAAATCTGAGTGAAAATCGAGATTTTGGTAAAAAAAATTTTATCAAAATTTTTTCTATAGAAAATTTTTTTATCAGAAATTTTTCTATAGAAATTTTTTTATCAAAAATTTTTCTATAGAACATTTTTTTATCAAGAATTTTTCTATAGAAAATTTTTGATAAAAAAATTGACTATATAAAAATTTTTGATAAAAAATTTTATTTTATAGAAAATTTTTTTTATAAAATTTTTCGATAAAAATATTTTTATATCAAAAAATTTCAAATCTTCTATGGAAGAATTTTTGTTAAAAAAATTTTCTATAGAAAAATTTTTGTTAAAAAAGTTTTTATACAAAAAATTTTTGATAAAAAAATTTTCTATAGAAAAACTTTTGATAAAAAAAATTTTCTGTAGAAAAGTTTTTGATAAAAAAATTTTTCTATAGAAAAATTTTGATAAAAAAATTATTTATAGAAAAATTTTTGATAAAAACATTTTCTATAAAAGAATTTTCTATAAAAAAATTTTCTATAAAAAATTTTTGATAAAAAATATTTTCTATAGAAAATTTTTTGATAAAAAAAATTTCTGTAGAAAAATTTTTGATAAAAAAAATTTCTATAGAAAAATTGTTTAGTATTAAATTTAAAATTGTTAAGTATTATTCAAATAGAGAAATATAGCTTCATTCGAAAAATCGAAAATCTGAGTGAAAATCGAGATTTTGGTAAAAAATTTTTTATCAAAATTTTTTCTATAGAAAATTTTTTTATCAGAAATTTTTCTATAGAAATTTTTTTATCAAAAATTTTTCTATAGAAAATTTTTTTATCAAGAATTTTTCTATAGAAAATTTTTGATAAAAAAAATTGACTATATAAAAATTTGTGATAAAAAATTTTATTTTATAGACAATTTTTTTATAAAATTTTTCGATAAAAATATTTTTATATCAAAAAAATTTCAAATCTTCTATAGAAGAATTTTTGTTAAAAAAATTTTCTATAGTAAAATTTTTGTTAAAAAAGTTTTCATACAAAAAATTTTTGATCAAAAAATTTTCTATAGAAAAATTTTTTGATAAAAAAATTTTCTATAGAAAAACTTTTGATAAAAAAAATTTTCCGTAGAAAAGTTTTTGATAAAAAAATTTTTCTATAGAAAAATTTTGATAAAAAAATTATCTATAGAAAAATTTTTGATAAAAACATTTTCTATAAAAGAATTTTCTATAAAAAAAATTTTCTATAAAAAATTTTTGATAAAAAATATTTTCTATAGAAAATTTTTTGATAAAAAAAATTTCTGTAGAAAAATTTTTGATAAAAAAAATTTCTATAGAAAAATTGTTTAGTATTAAATTTAAAAAATTTGATACAAAAATTTTTTATAGAAAAATTTTTGATAAAAAAATTTCTATAGAAAAATTTTTAATAAAAAAAATTTCTATAGAAAAATTTTTGTAAAATAATTTTCGATAAAAAATTTTTTTGATAACAAAATTTTCTATAGAAAAGTTTTTGATAAACATTTTTGAGAAAAAAATTTTCTATAGAAAAATTTTTGAGAAAAAAATTTTCTATAGAAAAATTTTTGAGAAAAAAATTCCCTATGGAAAAATTTTTGATAAAAAAATTTTCTATAGAATAATTTTGATAAAAAAAACTTTCTATAGAAAAATTTTTGATAAAAAAAATATAGAAAAATTTTTGATAAAAAAAATATAGAAAAATTTTTGATAAAAACATTTTCTATAGAAAAATTTATGATAAAAAAATTTTCTATAGAAAAATTTTTTATCAATAATTTTTCTAAAGAAAATTTTTTGATAAAAAAAATTTCTTTAGGAAAATTTTTGATAAAAAAATTTTCTATAGAACAATTTTTGATAAAAAATATTTTCTATAGAAAAATTTTTGATAAAAAAATTTTGTTATTTTTTGATAAAAAAATTTTCTATAGAAAAATTTTTTATAAAAAAAAATATAGAAAAATTTTTGATAAAAAAAATATAGAAAAATTTTTGATAAAAACATCTTCTATAGAAAAATTTATGATAAAAAAATTTTCTATAGAAAAATTTTTTATCAATAATTTTTCTAAAGAAAAATTTTTGATAAAAAAATTATCTTTAGGAAAATTTTTGATAAAAAAATTTTCTATAGAACAATTTTTGATAAAAAAATTTTCTATAGAAAAATTTTTGATAAAAAAATTTTGTTATTTTTTGATAAAAAAAATTTTCTATAGAAAAATTTTTGATAAAAAAAATTTCTATAGAAAAATTTTTGAGAAAAAAATTTTCTATAGAAACATTTTTGATAAAAAAACTAGCTATAGAAAATTTTTTTTACAATTTTTTTACGTTTTTGAGAAGTCTGGTTCAATTTAGAAGATTTTTTTTAAGTTTATGATAATTCTTAATCTTTCATATTTTCCCAACTTTAAACTATTCATGACTATTCCAGAGTAACAACTTTTCATTTATGTTCGTACTTTATTATGACATGCTTGCAACAAATTATTACCTCATGAAAGCTTATAGTTTTTGTTTTCTGCAATAATTTTCAATTTTACTACAAATTTTACTACCACAATTATTACAATCTTTGTACACCGACTATTAACGTCCGTCTGACCAAGTAAACGGCTACTGTTTTCAGCAAATAATAAGAGATGTAAGCGTGAGTGGCTCATGCATAAGTCACGAAGTCGCTTATGAATGAAAAAATCTGATCACTTACGATATCCGATGATACGAAGATGCTTGGAAAGTTCTAACGATCTTCTAGGATCATGATCACGGATGAACATATGGTAGAATGAATGGTAAATCGACTCACATGGTGTGATCAAAATATGAGAGACAAAATATGCATAAGTACCTGCGGGTGGGGTTTTGGAGAAGACTGATCTTTTCGACTATCTTTATTTTTAAACTAACGTACAATTACTACTCTTCACTTTTTATCGAAAGCTTGGTTACGGTCACACTTCAAGATCACGCTCTCAACTCTGTAAACACGCCACGAACACTAAATTGTGGCGGCAAATGAAAAACATGACTTCTTCGAGTCAGTGATTACTCGTGTTCACACAAATCAAGTGCCTGTACCTGTTTTCACTTAAAGTCTTTAATGACTTCAAATCTACTGTTATTACATCGTTTTTTATGAAGTTTTCAACATTTTGTTATAAGTTAGTGTGTTATTAAAACAAACCAAATGCCTTTCTCGTAAAGTGATGCTCACCTTACGATATTTAGAGGCAGCAAAAAAATATATGCATTTTCTTCATATGATTGGCAACAAGTCCAAATAAAAATTCAAAAATTTATTTACACAACGAGATAAAAATATGAGTAAAAAATAAAAACATCAATCGCAACGTTTTTAAATATGGCCAAACAGGAAGTCAGCGCTTAAAAGCAAATAAAACCAAACAAAAGTGAGTCTGTAAAATGTATGATTATCATGATTTTCGTCTGTCTCATGATAATAATTGTGACGATGATGTTGATCATCATGTTATGCTTGATGTTGCATGGCTGTATGTTGTTGAGCGATCAAATGAAAGTAAAATTAAAAACGATTAAAATTTAATCGGTTTTAAAATTGTAAATTTCAACACTTATTTCCTTTTAAAATAATGTCCAGTTTTAATGGTTCAATAAATTTTGTGGTGTTGGAGATAATAGCAATTTTCAGTAATTTGATGACAATTATCTACCGATACTCTAACGGTATATATACTAAAGCATGCAATTAGGCGTATAATCAGTGCTAATCGTTAACATATTCTTAGGCTGCAGAAAACAAAATTTTTCTGCTATATATCCAAGTATTTTTTTTATAAATAATATAAACAATAGCATCATTTTCTTGTATGAAAAAAGCAAATAACAAATTATTAAAAAAATTTTCACTTTTGTAAATTTTTGTTTAAATTTCAAGGTTCATATCTTTTAAGTAAATAATAGTTCCATCAAAATATTTGTAAAGTTAGAAGTTGAATATCTTGGCTTTCATCTGCTAAAACAAAACTTTGCATATTTTTGCATATTTATAAAAAAATTAAGTTTTTATATAACAAGTCATATTTTTTTTTTTAACTTAAACTGACATACTTTTATTAAATTTTTCTTTTCCTATGGGATAGCATACTTTTATGCTTTTAATTTAATTTAAAACTTCTTTTAATAAACATAATTATATTTTTATTTATTTAATTTATCTTCACCACAAATTGTAAGAAATTTCTTTTTCCTCTTTTTTTACAGCTAAAAAACAAAATGGTGCTGCTTTGCGTACAAATAGTTTAGGTTCTGGCACGCGCACACCGCCCTTGGAACGCAAAAGCAAATTAAGCGCTCTGGGGCGCTTCTTTAAGCCCTGGAAATGGAGGCGGAAAAAGAAAAGCGAAAAATTCGAAGCAGCCTCAAAGTGTAAGTAGCAAAAAAATATTTTTTTAAATAAATTGCAGTCAATGTTAAAATCATAGTCAAAGTCATAAGAAAGTCATAGAGAAAGTCTTAGTCATAGTCACTGTCAACGTCATAGTCAAAGTCATAGACAAAGTCATAGTCAAAGTCATAAGGATGTCATAGAGAAAGTCATAAAAATGTCATAGGCAAAGTCTTAGTCAAAGTCATAGTCATAGTCAAAATCATAGTCATAGTGAAAGTCATAGTCAAAGTCATAGTCATAGTCAAAATCATAGTCATAGTGAAAGTCATAGTCAAAGTCAAAGTCATAGTCATAGTCAAAGTCATAGACAAAGTCATAGTCAAAGTCATAAGAATGTCATAGAGAAAGTCATAAAAATGTCATAGGCAAAGTCTTAGTCAAAGTCATAGTCATAGTCAAAATCATAGTCATAGTGAAAGTCATAGTCAAAGTCATAGTCATAGTCAAAATCATAGTCATAGTGAAAGTCATAGTCAAAGTCATAGTCAAAGTCAAAGTCAAAGTCAAAGTCATAGTCATAGTCATAGTCATAGTCATAGTCAAAGTCATAGTCATAGTCATAGTCAAAGTCAAAGTCATAGTCATAGTCATAGTCAAAGTCATAGTCATAGTCAAAGTCATAGTCATAGTCAAAGTCAAAGTCATAGTCAATGTCATAGTCAAAGTCATAGTAAAAGGCAGTCATCGTCAAAGTCATAGTCAAAGTCATAGTCATAGTCATAGTCATAGTCATAGTCATAGTCATAGCCATAGTCATAGTCAAAGTCATAGTCAAAGTTAAAGTCGTAGTCAAAGTCGTAGTCAAAGTCAAAATTAAAGTCATAGTCCAATACATAGTCAAAATCATAGTAGAAGTCATAGTCATAGCCAAAGTCATAGTCCAATACATAGTCAAAGTCATAGTAGAAGTCATAGTCACAGTCATAGTCATAGCCAAAGTCATAGTCAAAATCATAGCCATAATTATAGCTTTGAAAAAGTCATAGTCCGAAATATGTCAAAGTAATAGTAAAAGTCATAGTCAACTTCAAAATCATAGTGAAAGTCATATTCAAAAACATTAAAGTCATAGTCGAAGTCAAATCCATAGTCAAACTTAGAGCCAAAATTATAGTAAAAATTGAAGTCGCAGTTACTGTCATTGTCATAGTCATAGTCAATGTCATAAATCATATTCATAGTCACTGTCAAAATAGTTGCCTAAATCATAATGCTTTCAATTTGTTGATGTACATTTTCTGCGCTTTTCCCATAGCCCTTGAACGCAAAATATCTGTACGTGCCAATCGAGAAGAACTCGTTCAAAAAGGTATACTTTTACCGGAAAGCCCGCTGGGGAACATACAAGAACCAGGTGAGTACTTGCTTTAACATTGTCTACCATTCTAAAATTTCAATCTTTAGGGTATAAATAATATTGTTAAATTTTTTTGAAACTTTTTTAAAATCATCGACCAACTGAATTTTATAAACGAGATATCGGAAGATTCAGATGGTGCCTCAACTAATGAAAATAACTATCGGTCATCAAACATAAGACAAATATTACCAAAGTTTTAATAATCAAAATATTGGGGAACTGGAAAAGTTCGTTTATCGAGAAATAATTATTTTTACCTTTTGTAAAAAGTAACTTATACCGTTTGCCTTCATTATTTATATTCACCGCTAAAAAAATCTAACAAAAATTTTGTAGGCTAAATATGACACATTAACAACTTGTGGTGTACCACATTACATGCACATTCTTTAAAATCACTTTCAATGAGATTATTTTCTCAAATATCTCTGAAATTGTGATTTTATATTTTTCTCAAATCGATCCGTGGAAGCACAACGCTAGTATCATATTTTAATCAGACAGGTATACCACATTACCAGCACTTGATACCGAAACTTTTTTTGTGGTCATTAGAAGATTTAAGATAATTTGTAAACAACTTTTTCCCCTACCCAATACAGAGTTTTCATAATTCCGTATTGAATTCTGGATATTTATTTATTATTTCAACAACTTTTTTCTTACGTTTTTTTTCTAGCTTTTCAATTCCACCATTAGACTCATCTTTCTAGAATTTATAAGATTTTTGCAATTATGTATTCTTAATGTGTTCGGGGGATAAACAATGCGTCTGTCAATCTTTCTTAGCTAAATGCGGGTATTTATTTAGAAAAAAATATAATAAATCGTTATATGATTAAAACCAAACAAGACGATAGAAAAGATAAACTAAACAAATTATTAAAAACATACAAACGTTTGAAGAAAAAACTTCTTTAGACTGACTGACTTTTTCAAGAGAACCTGTAAAATACTCGCGCGCTTTTTACTTCTTCAGTCGTTTCTTTGGTCGTTTTGCTTGCAGGTTGCGTCTTTGTCATTGCCAACCAATAATTATTTTGGTCACTTGACTGGAATAGCAAATGAGCCACAATCAATTCCACATGCAACTGTAACTGACCACAGATAACGTTTACTTTTGTTTAATGGCTAAAACCTGTAGGCGATGATCATTTTGATTTAGGTACTCACAAAGTAAAGAAATAAACAAAAACATTCGAAAATGACTGAAATTATGACATCCAAGCCTAGGTCAAAGTCACTGTCAAGCTGGTAGTTAAAGTCATAGTAATACCCAGATTCTAAGTCATATTGAAAGTCTTTACCATAGTCAAATTCGTTGTCATAGTCGAAATCATAGTCAAAATCATAGTCAAAGTCAGAGTCCGAGTCATAGTCAAAGTCAAAGTCGTTATCAAAGTCATTGTCGAAGTCATTGTCAAAGTCATAGTCGAAGTCATAGTCAAGGTCGTAGTCATAGTCAAAGTCATAGTCAAAGTTAAAGTCATAGTCAATGCCATATTCAAAGTCATAGTCATAGTCATTGTCAAAGTATAATCAAAGTCATAGTTAAAGTCATAGTCAAAGTCATAGTCAAAGTCATAGTCAAAGTCAAAGTCATAGTCATAGTCAAAGTCATAGTCATAGTCAAAGTCAGTGTCAATGTCAATGTCAAAGTCGTAGTCATAGTCATAGTCGTAGTCATAGTCAAAGTCAAAGTCATAGTCAAAGTTAAAGTCATAGTCAATGCCATATTTAAAATCATAGTCATTGTCAAAGTATAATCAAAGTCATAGTTAAAGTCATAGTCAAAGTCATAGTCAAAGTCATAGTCAAAGTCATAGTCATAGTCATAGTCATAGTCATAGTCAAAGTTAAAGTCATAGTCAAAGTTAAAGTCATAGTCATAGTCAAAGTCATAGTCAAAGTCATAGTCAAAGTCATAGTCAAAGTCATAGTCAAAGTCATAGTCAAAGTTAAAGTCATAGTCAAAGTTAAAGTCATAGTCATAGTCAAAGTCATAGTCAAAGTCATAGTCAAAGTCATAGTCATAGTCATAGTCAAAGTCATAGTCATAGTCATAGTCATAGTCATAGTCATAGTCATAGTCATAGTCATAGTCATAGTCATAGTCATAGTCATAGTCAAAGTCATAGTCATAGTCATAGTCAAAGTCATAGTCAAAGTCATAGTCATAGTCAAAGTTAAAGTCATAGTCAAAGTTAAAGTCATAGTCAAAGTCAAAGTCAAAGTCATAGTCAAAGTCATAGTCATAGTCATAGTCATAGTCAAAGTCATAGTCAAAGTCATAGTCAAAGTCATAGTCATAGTCAAAGTATAGTCAATGTCATAGTCATAGTCAAAGTCAAAGTCATAGTCAAAGTCATAGTCAAAGTCATAGTCAAAGTCATAGTCAAAGTCATAGTCAAAGTCATAGTCAAAGTCATAGTCATAGTCAAAGTCAAAGTCAAAGTCAAAGTCAAAGTCAAAGTCATAGTCATAGTCATAGTCAAAGTCATAGTCAAAGTCATAGTCAAAGTCATAGTCAAAGTCATAGTCAAAGTCATAGTCAAAGTCATAGTCAAAGTCATAGTCAAAGTCATAGTCATAGTCAAAGTCATAGTCATAGTCAAAGTCATAGTCAAAGTCATAGTCAAAGTCATAGTCAAAGTCATAGTCAAAGTCATAGTCAAAGTCATAGTCAAAGTCATAGTCAAAGTCATAGTCAAAGTCATAGTCAAAGTCATAGTCAAAGTCATAGTCAAAGTCAAAGTCATGGTCAAAGTCATAGTCATAGTCATAGTCAAAGTCATAGTCATAGTCAAAGTCATAGTCATAGTCAAAGTCATAGTCAAAGTCATAGTCAAAGTCATAGTCAAAGTCATAGTCAAAGTCATAGTCAAAGTCATAGTCAAAGTCAAAGTCAAAGTCATAGTCAAAGTCATAGTCAAAGTCATAGTCAAAGTCATAGTCAAAGTCATAGTCAAAGTCAAAGTCATAGTCAAAGTCATAGTCAAAGTCATAGTCAAAGTCATAGTCAAAGTCATAGTCAAAGTCATAGTCAAAGTCATATTCAAAGTCATAGTCAAAGTCAAAGACATAGTCAAAGTCATAGTCATTGTCAAAATCATAGTTATAGTCAATGTCAATGTCAAAGTCATAGTCATAGTCATAGTCAAAGTTAAAGTTAATGTCATAGTCATAGTCAAAGTCATAGTCAAAGTCATAGTCATAGTCAAAGTCATTGTCAAAGTCATTGTCATAGTCAAAGTTATAGTCACAGTCATAGTCAAAGTCATAGACAAAGTCAAAGTCATAGTCATAGTCGAAGTCATAGTCAAAGTCAAAGTCATAGTCATAGTCGAAGTCATAGTCAAAATCAAAGTCACAGTCAAAATCATAGTTAAAAACATAGTCATAGTCAAAGTCATAGTCAAAATCATAGTCAAAGTCTTAGTCATAGTCATTGTCAAAATCATGGCCAAAATCATAGTTAAAGTCATAAATTCATAATCAAAGTCATAGTCTTAGTCATAGTTATAGTCATAGTCACAAAAAGAAGCCGATCAGATACAAAAGTGAAAGAGTGACCCACCCTAATGAATATCTCACTTTTCTTAGCTTACATTTCCCTTATATTATTTAAAAATGCTCATAGATGTCACTGTTGGTACACTTTTTAAAAATGTAAAAAAGCTCTGCTGTTAAAATGTAATACTGTTATAAAAAAGTTTTCTGTTAAAAGCTCTAACACTGTTAACACAACAAAAGCTTTCTTATGTTTATTTTCTTTTAATTTCTCACTTGTTTTATTTTTTTCTTTTGTTTTTGTAACTTTTAGGTGAGGAATCATACTACAACAATTCCAGTAACAATGGCAATGGTACGATTCACTCCTCAAACGTCCAAAATAATTCCATGCTAAATGCTACCACCGGTGGTAGCAATATTGGCAATAGTATTAATTCTTCCCAACAACAACAACAACAGCAGCAACAACAACAACAACAAGTTAACAATGCTCTAGCGATACAATTTCAAGCTAATAACATGCATAACGGATCAGGTGGTGGTCAATCATCTAATAATCCCGCCTCCAATACACAAAATAACAATTCAACGTCCGTTGCCAATACAAATAACAGTAATAGCGGCAACGGGAACAATAACATTAATAACAACAATAGCAGTGGCGGCAACAATAGCATTTCCGGTAATAATACAAATGAAAATTCGACTTCCGGTGGTGGTAGTGGTGTACCACATTCACAGTCGGCACCTCATCAACTGAGTGTTGGGCAACAGCAACTACAACAACCACCGCCATTGACACCGCTAGCTCAGCATCATCAGGCGTTGGCGCAACAGTTGCAGCAACGATTTGCCATCAGCAATAATAATGGTGAGTCTAGTTTTTTATTATTTACACTTACATGCATTTTATTTTAATTTTCATTTCCTTTTTATATCAAAACTATAATTTATAGAAAATTATTAAACTTTAGATAAATTGTTTTGCAAATTTATGTTTTGAAAAGAAAACTGTTGCCATAGTTTGGCCTTTGTAAAAGGACTGTTTTAAGGAATATTTCTTTTTTTTTTTGTTAACTTTCTTTGCAAGTCTTTTGTCCAGACTCTAATATTTTATGACTTTAGTTTTTCTACTTTTTTTTCTGTTATTGTCATCATCATTATTATTGTTGTTGTGGTTGGTCGTTTGGCTGTTGTCTGTTGTTGGATGTTGCTGCTACTGCTACTGTTCAGGTCTATTAATTCAACAAATGAATTAGAATTGTTGCTCCACATTTTTCTCTATTCTGCTATTGTTGTGTAGTTGTGACATTTTTTTTTTCTGTTGCTACCCCCTGACAGTCTTAGCTTGTAGAAATAATATCATGTCATACCAGTTGGGGTTGTCTCCAACACAATTTCCTTTGTTCCCTTATTTGGGTGTCTAATAAAGAAGTTTTCTTTCAGTTTAGTCAGGGGTGTCATAGAAACCAAGTCAGTTTTTAAATTTCTCGGTTTTGAAAACCAATACTGGTTATATTTGGTGTCATGAAACCAAGTCGGTTTTGTTATTATTGGTTTTAAATCAAACAAAATGTTCGAATCAATTGTTTATTATTTCACTTGAAATTTTTTTGAAACATCAAAAATCAAATAAAAATTATTAAAGAAAATTATTTGAAGAAAAACTTTCAGTTTTTTGCGATGTTTGTGGTATAGGTATAAAGAAAACGCTGCTATTTGGACAAATGAAGCTTGTATACCCCAACATCATGAAATGACCGAATTGCGGACTGGAAAAAATATAATCTACCTACACCAAGAAACAAACCACAGCCAATCAAAGGATGATTGTCACTTATATGCGATATTCATTAAATTGCAAACAAATATGTTGATATGCATTTGCTTCGCCAGTACCTCCACACAAAGAATATTCTAGCCTTACAATGTTCCCCATTTTTGATATTTCTATGTTTGTCGATACTTCTTTTGGTACTTTTTGTATTTGGAATCAATGAACAAAGACAAATAGTACCAAAACTTGTTTTTATCTTATTACATGATAAAAAATGCTATGTAAACTTTTCACCCATCTCTTTTTATTTGAAAGTTAAAGCTAAAAAGTACCAAAAATATTTTTTCCCTTTTTCTCCCCTTTTTTCGAAAAGTACTTACCACTTGTACTGTTATTTTTTATTATTTTTGTAACTGATCCAAACTCGATTTCAATTTTGGTTCTATTGTTTTTAGTTTGGGAATTATATCGTTATTGAATTTTTTTTTTATCCCCCACAGGGCCAAATTTTCAAAAATCTGTTCTTAGTGGATCTTTAAATCGAAAAAAGGCACCAGTTGGCCAGTAACGCCTTTGTTTTAAATTGATAGACCAATTTTGAAATGAAATCTGTTAACTGTAAGTTGCTTAGTTTTTTTCCAATACTAAACCAATAATATTATTTTCTGTAACACATAAAACCAATAGAAAATGTAGCTCGAACATTAATATTGGAATTCATGACGCCAATTTAAGTTTTTTGTCGTTTTCAAAATCAATACCAATAAAATTGGTTTCTATGACACCCCTGAGTATTTATTTTTTACTTAATTTTCTGGAGAAAAACTCAAAATTTGTACATAAAGTATAGAATTTGCTAAAAATTAATGATTACATGCGAAGAAAATTTTGTAGATTACATATCGATATGTTTAAAGGAAAACAATGACTCAATGTCATTCTTATAGCCTTACTCAAAGCCATGTTTAAATTTTAAATTAAGTTCAATTCAAAGTATTAGTCAAGGTCTTAAACAAAGCTTTAGTTAAGATCATACTCAAAGTCATAGTCAAAGTAATAAGAAACCTTCTGCGGCTGACATGACTTTATTATATTGACATGGTAGACTATCAGACACAGTTTTCATGGCTTATATTTTTCAAGATCCGATTTGTAAAACCAATAAAACCCATATTTATTGTTTACGAGGGCGGTTCGGAAACTTCTTAGCCTACCAATGAAAGAGAATAGTTAGAGAGAAAGTTTCTCCTGAAACTTCAATACACTTAGTCCAACGCTTTTCTAGCAATTCTATCCCTTGATTAAAATAGTTTTACTCAAGGTCTTTAAAATAGTGGTTTACAGCTGTAATTGCATCTTCATTTGAGGTAACACGCTTGCCAGCAAGGAATTTTTTTAGATTTGGGAACAGGTAAAAGTCACTGGGAGCTAAATCAGGAGAATAAGGTGGTCGGTCAAGCAACTCGTACTTTAATTCGTTGATTTTAGCCATCGTTAAAACACTCTGGTGCATTATCTTGATGAAAAATTATTTTTTTGTGCTGTAAGCCAGGACGTTTTTCTCGAATTTGTACATTTCATTGATCCAAAAGGTTGCAACAATCAATAAAATACCTTTGAAGTCCCAAAAAACCGTTGATATAACCTTGCCAGCCGATTGAATTGATTTTGCCTTCTTTGGGACACTTCCTCCAGCTTCAGGATTGTTCCTTTGTCTCTGAAGTATAGTGGTGGATCCATGTCTCATCAACAGTTATGAAACGACGCTTAAAATCCATTTTATTTTGCTTAAAACGATCCAAACAAGCTTGAAAAATGTTCATTCTTATGCGTTTTTGGTCGACTGTTAGCAAATGGGGCACCCATCTTTGTAGAAAGCTTTTTCATCTGTAGTTCTTCATGCAAAATGAAATGGACTCGATCAATTGAGATGCCCATGATATTAGCTATTTCACGCACTTTTATTCGTAGATCATTTAACACCATATTATGCATTTTGGCTACAATTTCTGTTGTTGTTGCTGTTTTTGGCCGTCCACTATGTGGTCTATCTTCAATGCTTGTACGATCACGTTCAGCAACCCAATTTTTTACTGTTGCATATGAAGGAGCACTTTCACCTAACACATTCACCATATCATTATGAATTTCTTGTCCCGATTAACCTTTTTTATGCAAATATTTAATGACACCACGTATTTCTAATTTTATCATTGGAAAAAAATAGGGGATGCGTCTTTTGTGAACACCTGTTTCTATATGAAGGAGTTACCAGATCTAAACAAAATTTAACATGTGTTTATAGCAGAGACGGAAGTTTCCAAAACACGTAACTTTTTTCTGTTTTTACCACGCTTTTTGTGCTAGGCTAAGGAGTTTCCGAACCGCCCTCGTATGAGTATAAATTGTTATTATACCCTTCACCACCATAGGTGGAAAGGGTATTATAAGTTTGTGCTGATGTATGTAACGCATAGAAATATTTGTCTTAGACCCACCTTTTAGTATACCAATAGGCTAAGAATCACTTTCTGAGTCGATTTAGCGATGTCCGTACGTCCGTCCGTCCGTCTGTCTGGCTGGCTGGCTGTACCCCCATGTAAACCTTGTAATCAAACTGCAGGTCGCAATTCTAAATATAATTTGATGAAATTTGGCACAGATCATTTTTTTAATGGGACCATGGCTATTGAAATTCGTCAAAATCGGTTTATTATTTATGGTACCTCCCATAGGTCCCACTTCCCGGAATTGATATATTGGCCACAAATATCAATATTTTTTCATGAAATTTAAAACAAATACTGCTTATGTAAATTAAAATCACTGTACCAAATTTCGGTCAAAAAATCGGTCCACATTTGACCATAGCTCCCATACAAACTCTTCTTTAAAAACGCACTAAATGAGACAAAAATCTTTAAAACGCTCGTAAATCTAAAGATAATTAGAATTTTGAGTTTATTTTTTGCATACATAAGTTCTGTAACAACTGTAATCAATTTGCCAAATTTCTAGATAATCGGTCCACATTTGACCCTAGCTCTCATATAAGTCCAAATGACGGAAACAGCTTAAATATATAAGTTTTGAGAAAATGTTTATATGATGTCAAAATTTAGCAAATATTTGTCTTTATACAGGAAAACTAACACCTTTGACCTTAACTATAGCACTTTCTTACTTGTTATTAAGTAATATTAAATCTCAGTATATCCCATTGTCATATGTGAAACCATAGTCCTTGTTTATGTCATAGGTTAGGTATAGGTCAGTATTTTATAATTCTAGTAATTTAAAATTCTTCAATTTCTTTTTCATAAAAACATAAAGTTAATTTGTGAATATTTTCTTTAGGTCTTGTTTATCCAATGCACATGTTCAATTATTTGTTTTTCCTTGGAAATATTTGTTTTAAATTAAAGGAAAAGTAAAGAAATTTTGTTATTGGTTTTCTCATTATTGAAAAGTAAATTTAATTTAATAGTTTTTTTTAGCTCTCTTAAACAAAGCTCTGAGAGAAAATGGTATTCAAAATTTTCTTTTTGTACTAGAAAATCTTACTAATTTAAAAATATGGCAACTTGTTTCTGAGTGGAAAACTCTTTGTTTTGAAAATTTCTCTTAAAATAGTTTTTTGTTCTCTTAATCTTTATTTACTGCTCTTTTCAAATTCATTCTTATTTTTATCATGATTTTTGTTTATAGCAAAAATTATTATGCGTTTTTTTTTCGCATATACCCGCCTTCAATGAACTTAAGTTAGTTCGCGTTTATTATACGCAGTGTACGGCGGTTTATTCGTTGATATTTTTCTACTCGTAATATTTAGCAAAAAAAAATTAATAATAAATAAATAAAAAAAAAAATTAAATGTTTAAAAAAAAATTTGTGATAATCTGTGTATAAAAATAATGTTTTTATAATTAAAACCAACACCAAATTAAAGTAAATTAAGTGGAAATTTAAAAGAAATGAAATAAATATTTATACTGATATAGAAAAAAATTTTCTAGAGATAAAAAAGTGAAAATGTAAAGATTGAAAAAAATAAAATGCTTAAGAGTTAAGAATTTCTTTTTTAAAAAATGATAAAGTAAAAGTAAATATTGAAAAAAATAATATAAAGCAAATTCTTGCTAAAATAAATTTAATGTAAAGTATAAGTTTCCTTCAAGCAGCCATTAAAGGCTTTAAAGTGTAAAAAAAGAAAATTTTAACATCAAATTTTTTTTCAACCATTGAAATGTTGCACACAGACTGTGTGTTTGTGTGTATGTGTGTGTGTTAAAGTGTTTTTCACGTGTTTATTAGTATGTGTGGTCGGTCGGTGTATTTAGCATTTATGCAGAAGAAAAACCCATGAAAAACATTATGTTTTCTGTTACAAAATTTATGGTGGATTTTTCTGTGATGAGTTTTTCTTGTTTTTCTCTCAATCTCTTTAATTTTTTGTTAATTTTTTCACACGTTTTTTTTGCAAATTTTTTTGAGAATTTACAAAATTTAAAAATTTTAAATTTTGAAAAAATTTCTTTTGTCGTTTTAAGGAATTTTATTAAACTTTATTTTTTTCCAAAAAGAAAAAAATTTATTTGTTCAAAATCTCCAGCGGAAATGAATTTATTGTATTTTTTTTTCTTTAATTATGCCAGAGTTTAAAAAAAGAACAACAAAAAGTCTTGAGTTCATTGAAAAAATTAAATATTTTAATTTTTTTGTTCATGTGTTTACTTTCAAAATAAACAAAATTCTATTTAATACAAATTAAGAAAGCAGTCGTAAAAGGCCCTTAAACAAATGAATATTAACACAAAGCACTAATTGTCATTGACCACATAAATGATCATAAATCACCAAGAAAACAATTAATAGTTAACAAAAATTTGCTATTTTTATGGGAAATTTTTCAAAAATTTACTATTTTTATAGGAAATTTTTCAAAAATTTAACATTTTTATAGGAAATTTTTCAAAAATTTAACATTTTTATAGAAAATTTTTCAAAAATTTACTATTTTTAAAGGAAATTTTTCAAAAATTTTCTATTTTTATAGAAAAATTTTTCAAAAATTTTATAGGGAGTTTTTCAAAAATTTGCTACTTTTATAAAAAAGTTTTCAAAAATTTACTTTTTTTAAAGGAAATTTTTTTAAAAATTTACTATTTTTTAGGAAATTTTTTAAAAATTTACTATTTTTATAGGAAATTTTTCTAAAATTTACTATTTTTATAGGAAATTTTTCAAAAATTTACTATTTTTATAGGAAATTTTTCAAAAATTTGCTATTTTGATAGGAAATTTTTCAAAAATTTACTATTTTTATAGGAAAATTTTCAAAAATTTACTATTTTTATAGGAAATTTTTCAAAAATTTACTATTTTTATAGGAAATTTTTCAAAAATTTACTATTTTTATAGGAAATTTTTCAAAAATTTACTATTTTTATAGGAAATTTTTCAAAAATTTACTATTTTTATAGGAAATTTTTCAAAAATTTACTATTTTTATAGGAAATTTTTCAAAAATTTACTATTTTTATAGGAAATTTTTCAAAAATTTACTATTTTTATAGGAAATTTTTCAAAAATTTACTATTTTTATAGGAAATTTTTCAAAAATTTACTATTTTTATAGGAAATTTTTCAAAAATGTACTATTTTTATAGGAAATTTTTCAAAAATTTACTATTTTTATAGGAAATTTTTCAAAAATTTACTATTTTTATAGGAAATTTTTCAAAAATTTACTATTTTTATAGGAAATTTTTCAAAAATTTACTATTTTTATAGGAAATTTTTCAAAAATTTACTATTTTTATAGGAAATTTTTCAAAAATTTACTATTTTTATAGGAAATTTTTCAAAAATTTACTATTTTTATAGGAAATTTTTCAAAAATTTACTATTTTTATAGGAAATTTTTCAAAAATTTACTATTCTTATAGGAAATTTTTCAAAAATTTACTATTTTTATAGGAAATTTTTCAAAAATTTACTATTTTTATAGGAAATTTTTCAAAAATTTACTATTTTTATAGGAAATTTTTTAAAAATTTATTTTTTTTATAGGAAATTTTTCAAAAAATTACTATTTTTATAGGAAATTTTTCAAAAATTTACTATTTTTATAGGAAATTTTTCAAAAATTTACTATTTTTATAGGAAATTTTTCAAAAATTTCCTATTTTTATAGGAAATTTTTCAAAAATTTACTATTTTTAAAGGAAATTTTTCAAAAATTTACTATTTTTATAGGAAACTTTTCAAAAATTTCCTATTTTTATAGGAAATTTTTCAAAAATTTCCTATTTTTATAGGAAATTTTTCAAAAATTTACTATTTTTATAGGAAATTTTTCAAAAATTTACTATTTTTATAGGAAAATTTTCAAAAATTTACTATTTTTATAGGAAATTTTTCAAAAATTTACTATTTGTATAGGAAATTTTTCAAAAATTTCCTTTTTTATATGAAATTTTTCAAAAATTTCTTATTTTTATAGGAAATTTTTCAAAAATTTCACTTAGTGACTTTACATAAAGTTTTTTATTTTCAATCTTACTTACATTTTAGTATAAAATTGACCAAAAATTATCAATAAAGAAGTTAATTGTCACTTTACTGCCACCAGGTAAACTATTATGGGACAGTTTTCTTAACATTTAGAAAAATCGTTCTCATAGTATTGAATCGTTAAACCTAGACAGTAAAGATAGTTTATTCCTATATTAACTACATAAGAAATTTGTTCAGAAATTATTTCCTATTCCTTATTTTGGTATCCTGATCACACTACCCTCGTTTTCCAAATGTTTAATTTTAATAATCAACTTTTGTGCCGCTAAAGTTTTTCTCAATAATTTTGAAACAAAAATATCTATGTGCTAAATATTGAAAATTTTGAATGAATTTGCAAAAAAAAAAAAATTGTGTTTGTCTGAAGGTGAAGAACAAATTAATAAAATTTTTAACAAAAAACTTGTTAAACTATTTATAAATACACACAAGTAATTAAACAGTCCACAGAAATAGAAAACACATGTTTGTTTCAACAAATAAAATCTCGAAATAATTTTCTCAATTGCTAATGGCCAAAATTTAATGTTAATTGGAAATAATTTTCCTGTAATAACAATAAAAACAAAACCGATAAATTTAACAACAAATTACTAAAAGTGGCCTTAAAATTATAAACAAATAAAATTTTTTAATAAAAACAAAATTAAAGTAAAATTATCAGCAACAATTTTGAAGGAAACATTTGTTGCAGCAACAATGTTTATAGCCAATAAATTTTCAAAAGTTTATGTTATTGGGAAATAATTTAACTATATTAAAATAAACCACAAATTACTAATAGTGGGCATAAAATTATAAATAAAAAGCGAAATTTAAAAAAAGTGTATCAGCAACAATAGAAAATTATAAAATAATAACATTTTTGAATAAAACAAAAAAAATTAGAGAAAATTTATTAGCAACAATGTTTATGAAACACTTTGTTGCAGCAATAATGTTTATAGCAAAAAAATTTCCACAAGTTTATGTTAATTGGAAAAAATTTTCCTTAAAAAAATAGAAGCCTCCAAATACTAAAAGTGGCCTTAAAATTATAAACTAATAAAAATTCGAAATTAAAAAAAAATGTATCAGCAACAATGTTTATGAAAAATTTTGTTGCTGCAACAATGTTTAAAAAAAATTATGTTGTGTAAAACAGTGTTTTTAGACAACTTTAGTGGCGAGCTGTGTTTATAGAAAAAAGTGTTAGCAACAATGTTTATAGAAGACTTTGACATTGATAATAATTTTTTGTATCGGCAACAATGTTTACTTAAAACATTGTTCTCTCTTGGTGTCTTCAAACATGTCCATAAGAAGTTTGTATCTGCAAATATCTTTACAATACAAATTTGTTTAATAAAACTTTGGAGTCAGCAAAAAACAGTTATGTGCAATTTTAGAGTCTGCAACAATGTTTATAGAAAACTTTTTTGTCTGAAGCAACAATTATAAGTAACATTGGTTTTATTAAGAATGTTTATAAAACAAAATAGTGTCTCCAATAATGTTTATACAGAATTTTGGTGTTTTAGAACAATGCTTATAGAAGAAATTAGTGTCTTCTAAAATGCCAAAATGTTTATAATATACACTAGTGTCTGCAACAATGCTTTCAGAAAACTTTGTTGTCTGCAGCAATGTTTATAAACACAGTTTTGTTTTTGTAGTTTGCAACAATGTTTTTAGAATACGTTGTATCGACAAACATTTGGCTAGATTCTTTCTACGATATTATTTTGACTATGTTACCGACTCAAGGTTTACCTAGTTCTGCATTATCAACCAGAGATATTAAGGACATATGTTATATCGACTACAAATATTAAAGGTAATCTTGTTATCGACTTCAAATGTCTATCATGTTATCGACCAGAGTTTTTTTTAATATCAATTTTAAAATCGACTACAGTTACTTATTATATTTGTAACATAATTTGTAATATTTACTACCGATCAATTCTTTCTTAAAGAAATACCGATATTTTGGCTTTATTACCAACTCAAGGTTTTCATTGTACTGTATTATCGACCTAAAAAATCGGATATACAAATGTTGAATTAAACTTTTTATTACCGATATTAATGGATTTACAAATTTCGTTATCGACTCAAGAAATTTTTATAACATAATTTGTTTTAAAAGTTATAAATTAAGCTTTTTAACTTTATTTTATTTTTTGACTATATTACCGACGTAAGTTTTGCATATCACTGCATTATCAATCAAAAATATTAATAACATAAAAAAGAAATTTGAAATAACAATTTTCTTAGAAAAATTTGCTATAGAAAAATGTTTGATACTAAAATTTTTCTATAGCAAAATTTTTGTTTAAAAAAGTTTCTTACAAAAAAAAAATTTGGATAAAAAATTTTGCTATAGAAAAATTTTTGATAAAAAAATTTTGCTACATAAAAGTTTTTGATACAAAATTTTTCTATAGCAAAATTTTTGATAAAAAAATTTTTCTAAAAAAAAAAATTTTATAAAAAAAAATTTTTGATAAAAAAAAAATCTACAAAAAATTTTTGATAAAAAATTTTGTATAGAAAAATTTTTGATAAAAAAAATTTTTTTAACAAATTTTTCTATAAAAAAATTTTCGATAAAAAAATTTCTATACAAAAATTTTCGATAAAAAAATTTCTATAGAAAATTTTTTATAGAAAATTTTTTATAGCAAAATTTTCTATCAAAAATTTTTGAAAAATTTTTCTATATAGCAAAATTTTTGATAATAAAATTTTTCTATAGCAAAATTTTTGATAATAAAATTTTTCTATAGCAAAATTTTTGATAAAAAATTTTCTATAGTAAAGTTTTTAATAAAAAAAATTTTCTACAGAAAAATGTTCGATAAAAAAATTTTGCTATCGAAAACTTTTTGATAAAAAAATTTTCCTATGAAAATTTTTTTTATAATAAAATTTTTTATAGCAGAATTTTTAATAAAAAATTTTCTACAGAAAAAATTTTTGTTAAAAAAATTTTCTACAGAAAAATTTTTGACAAAAAAATTTTGTACAGAAAAATGTTCGATAAAAAAATGTTTCTATAGAAAAATTTTTGTTAAAAAAAATTTTCTATAGAATATTTTTTTTTTGATAATAAAATTTTTCTATATCAAAATTCTCTATAGAAAAATTTTCGATAAAAAACTGTTGCTATAGAAAAATTTTTGATAAAGTTGATTTAGTTATAGAAAAATTTTTCTATAAAAAAATTTTTGATAAAAAAAAGTTTGCTTAAGAAAAATTTTCTATAGAAAATTTTTGATATAAAAATTTTTAATAACAAAAATTTTCTATAGAAAAATTTTTGAGAACAAAAATTTTTATAGAAAAATTTTTGAGAACAAAAATTTCTATAGAAAAATTTTTGAGAACAAAAATTTCTATAGAAAAATTTTTGATAATGAAATTTTCTATACACAAATTTTTGATAAAAAAATTTTTCTATAAGAAAAATTTTTGAGAACAAAATTTTCTGTAGAAAAATTTCTGTAGAAAAATTTTTGATAAAAAAATTTTCTATAGAAAAATTTTCGATAAAAAATAAAAAATAAAATAAAAATTTATGACATGAACCTGAGCCCGGATTCAAACCCACAAACTCTTAAAAAATTTTTCTATAGAAAAATTTTTGATAAAAAAATTTTCTATAGAAAAATTTTTGATAAAAAAATTTTCTATAGAAAAATTTTTGATAAAAAAATTTTCTGTAGAAAAATTTTTAATAAAAAAATTGTCTATAGAAAAATTTTTGATAAAAAAATTTTCTGTAGAAAAATTTTTGATAAAAAAATTTTCTATAGAAAAATTTTTGATAAAAAAAATTTTCTATAGAAAAATTTTTGATAAAAAAAATTTTCTATAGAAAAATTTTTGATAAAAAAAAATTTCCAATGGAAAAATTTTTGATAAAAAAATTTTCTATAGAAAAATTTTTGATAAAAAAATATTCTATAGAAAAATTTTTGATAAAAAAATTTTCGATACAAAAATTTCTGATAAAAAAGTTCTATAGAAACATTTTTGATAAAAAAAATTTTCTATACAAAAATTTTTGATAAAAAAACTTTCTATTTGAAGAACTTTTGATAACAAAAATTTTCTGTAAAAAAATTTTTGATTAATAATTTTCTATAGAAAAATTTTTAATAAAAAAATTTTCTAAAGAAAAATTTTTGAGAAAAAAATTTTCTATAGAAAAATTTTTGAGAAAAAAATTTTCTATAGAAAAATTTTTGATAAAAAAATTTTCTATAGAAAAATTTTTGATAAAAAAGTTCTATAGAAACATTTTTGATAAAAAAATTTTCTATAGAAAAATTTTTAATAAAAAAATTTCTATAAAAAAATTTTTGATAAAAAAAACTTTCTATTGAAGAACTTTTGATAACAAAAATTTTCTGTAAAAAAATTTTTGATTAAAAATTTTCAATAGAAAAATTTTTAACAAAAAAATTTTCTAAAGAAAAATTTTTGAGAAAAAAATATTCTATAGAAAAATTTTTTAGAAAAAAATTTTCTATAGAAAAATTTTTGAGAAAAAAAATTTTCTATAGAATATTTTTTTCTCAAAAATTTTTTTTTAGAAAATTTTTTTATTAAAAATTTTTCTATTGAAAATTTTTAATCAAAAATTTTTTTACAGAAAATTTTTGTTATCAAAAGTTCTTCTATAGAAAAATTTTTGATAAAAAAATTTTCTATAGAAAAATTTTTGATAAAAAAATTTTCTATAGAAAAATTTTTGAGAAAAAAATTTTCTATAGAAAAATTTTTGAGAAAAAAATTTTCTATAGAAAAATTTTTGATAAAAAAATTTTCTATAGAAAAATTTTTGATAAAAAAAATTTTCTATAAAAAAATTTTCTATAGAAAAATTTTTGATAAAAAAAATTTTCTATAGAAAAATTTTTGATAAAAAAAATTTTCTATAGAAAAATTTTTGATAAAAAAAATTTTCTATAGAAAAATTTTTGATAAAAAAAATTTTCTATAGAAAAATTTTTGATAAAAAAAATTTTCTATAGACAAATTTTTGATAAAAAAAATTTTCTATAGAAAAATTTTTGATAAAAAAAATTTTCTATAGAAAAATTTTTGATAAAAAAAATTTTCTATAGAAAAATTTTTGATAAAAAAAATTTTCTATAGAAAAATTTTTGATAAAAAAAATTTTCTATAGAAAAATTTTTGATAAAAAAAATTTTCTATAGAAAAATTTTTGATAAAAATGGAGTAGAAAACTTTTTCTTTTTGAAACATCTGAATTACACATTGAAAAAATACCAATTTTATTAGTTAAATATATAAAAAAAATCTGGTGATAAAAGTCCAAAAAAGAGACGTGTGTCTTCCACTTCTAATGGGACCCCAAAGATGCCACTGTTACAACCCTATTTGACCCGTTTTCATTAGATTAGTTTTCCTTTCATCCACTCCCAAACTTAGTCTGCTGAAGATATCAATTTGACTATGCTACCGACTTAAACTGTTTACAGGATACTGTATTATCGACCATATAAAAATCAGAGTTTTTTTTAACTTTTAAACCTTTTGACTTAATGCCTTTCCTAAAAAGTCTTTTATTTTTCATTTCTTATATACAATTAACCCTATTTGACCTGTTTTTATTTTATTAAGTCTCCTTTCATCCACTCCCAATTTAGCCCTTTGTGACTTTCTAAACTATTTTAGCCTTAAATTAAAGTTTCTGCTGTTTTTGTTTAGAATATTATTTACAATAATTAATATATTTACCAGGGTGTGTTGTTTTTTTGTTTTTGTAACATATCACCCACAAATTGTTTAACTCGAAATAATTGTATTTATTCTTTGGCTAAAAGGACTTTAAGGCTTCCAACACGCAATATTTTAATATTCATTTTCTATAATGATTTATATGGTTTTGATGGTGACTTTAATGGAGAATTTTTTTGCGTTTTTTTTATTCTAATAAAATTATTGTTTGTTTTAAATTTAGTAATTTTTGTTCTTGTTGTTTTCTTTGACTCCTTTTTCAAATAGAAGTTAAAATCGGAAATACTCTTAAGTTTTAAATGAAGCTCTTCTTACTCATTTTCTTTTGAAACTCTTACTCTCTTACTCTTTATTTTCTATCATACCATTTTTTTGCTGTTTTTTTGGTATTTATTTTTCACCTTTTCTATTTTCGTCCTTTTATCCTTTTGCCATAACTGAGTATGAATTTGTTTTGATGTGAGAATGTATTCGAGTTCTTTTTTTTTCTTTCGTTATATACATTTTGATAGATTCCTGGAAAAATTTTATGTGTTTTTTTCGTAATTTAAATAAAGAATTAAAAATGTCTGTGCAAAAATTGTTTATATCTAAATTTTAAAGTAAATTTTAAAAAATTCTAAAAAAAAGTCGGGTAAAACCTATAATTTTCTTTGTAAAGAGTCATAATTTTGTTATGGCAAAATACAATAAAAATGTCTTTTTTTAAATATTAATGACAAAATGAAAGGAAACCAAAACCCCAATGAAATAAATGAAAAACAATAACAGTGTCTGAGGTCGTGAACCTTAAAATGGAAAAATGGCAAAAAAAAAAACACACAAGAAAATTCTAAAAACGATGGAAAATAGATAAAAAAAAAACGGAAAAATAAATATTATACATATTATAACCGTTAAAATGAAAATTTTTTCGCCAGACAATATCATTACATTAAAATGTTAGACGTCAGACTGATTTATGTCATACCCAAACATAAGTAAATTTTTAAAACATATTCCTTTTATTGGTATTGGTGTAAACAAAAAAAGGAAAGTCTGTCAGTGTGTGTTTACTTTTAATTTAAATATTCTTCAAAAAAAAGGGTCTTGGAAAAAGACAAATTTTCTTTCTTTGTGTCAGTCATTGTTTCCTTTATTCTTGGAAATTTTGCACCCAAGTTTAAGTGAGTCTTGTTGATTTTGGATTTTTTTTTTCTCCCAACTTTTATTTTCCTTTTTCTATTCAATCAAGTGTCTGGGCTACAAATTTATAATAACTTTTCATTTTCCCAGAATTTTTTTTGTTAACCTCTAACCCTGATTTTGAATTTTGTGTACATATACCAGAAATAGTCTACAGTCTTGGGTGTTAATGACATGTTTTTGTCATAATTCTATTAAAAGTGATTAATGTTTTCTTCTTGGTATTACCGAGAAATAAAAAAAGTTCATAAGTTCATGCCTTAATTTGATTTTAAACAAATTTTGTGGTGTCTTAGGTCTTGAATCAGGATAAGCAAATTTTAGAAATTTTAAACAAAATTAAATTAAAGAAAAATCCTATTAGTTCTATATGCCCTAGGTTATAGAAATTTGATTGCAAAAAGTTATGTTTTTTTATTGGATAACTATTTTTGAGCAATTTTCCTTAAAATATTACAAATATTGAAAAATATCTGTGGCAATATGGAAGAGTAGCTTAAGTCGACATAAGAGAGAATTGAGTTAAGGCGTTTGGTGCATTACAGAAGCAAAGGCGCTTAAATGTGATTAGTCCGTTTTGCAAAATTATTTTTTTTTTTATCAATGTTATGAACGTTTATTTTTAGCTTAAGTTCTTTGAATCAATAATGTATTGCACAAAACAACTTATGTGCACATATCTTTGTTTACATATTCAGATTTTTCTTTTATCATATAACAATATCGCTTAACTTCACTTAAGCTCTATAAATGTTGACCTTAAAAAAAATAAAGTCATTGCATTCAAACAACTTATGTTTACATAAAACTTTATTTAAACAGAACCGCTTAAGGTTCAGTTCAACGCAAAATTTCAGTTTCCAAAAAGCGCTTAAGTAGAAAAAGCGTAAAATCTCAATTGTTTAAGTATTCATCCTTCTTTTCTAATAAACATGTTGCCAACTAAAGAAGAAAATTGATGATATCTCATAACTTCAATTTTCGACTTAAGCTACTCTTCCATATTGCCACATATATTTGAGATAAGAATATAAAATAAGGTAGATATGTTCTACATCAATGGAAAGGGAAATTTATATACTTTTAAGTGAGGTTACAATTTTTTCGCAGTTAAAAAATTCATTTAAGACTTTTATCAAAAAAGTGCAACAAAAATAAATTTACATAATTTTGCTATTACTTTTTTTTGCAAAAATCTCATAAACTAAACAAGGTATTAGGATAATTTTTAGACACAGTATAGATCAATATATAAGAAATTCAGAAATATACATAAATTTCAGAAATGGTTCTGAAATTTTAATAAAATTTTTGAATACAGAATACAGTACATTTTTATACCCTTCACCGCCATAGGTGGAAAGGGTAATATAAGTTTGTGCTGATGTATGTAACGCATAGAAATATTTGTCGTAGACCCACCTTTTAGTATACCAATAGTCTAAGAATCACTTCCTGAGTCGATTTAAATATGTCAGTGCGTCCGTCCGTCCGTCTGGACGGCTGGCTGGACCCCTATGTAAACTATGAAATCAAAGTACAGGTCGCAATTCTAAAGATAATTTGATTAAATTTGCCACAAATAAATTTTTTGATAGTGGCTATTGAAATTCGTCAAAATCGGTTCATTATTTATGGTACCTCCCATAAATCCCACTTCTCGGAATTGATATATTGGCCGCAAATATCAATATTTTTTTCATGCAATTTAAAGCAAATACTGCCTATTCAAACTAAAATTACGGTACCAAATTTCGTTGAAATCGGTCCACATTTGACCATAGCTCCCATACAAACTCTTCTGTCAAAACGCACTAAATGAGACAAAAATCACTAAAACGCTCGTAAATCTGAAGATAATGATAATTTTAAGTTTATTTTTTGCATACTTAATTTTTGTAGCAAGTGTAATTTAATTTAATTTGCCAAATTTCGAGATAGTAGGTCCTCATTTGACCCTAGCTCTCATATAAGTCCAAATGACGGAAACAGCTTAAATATATAAGTTTTGAGAAAATGTTTGTATGATAGCAAAATTTAGCAAATATTTGTCTTTATAAAGGAAAAAGAACACCTTTGACCTTAGCGTTGAAGGGTATCGGGCTTGACCGGCTATAGTACTTTCTTACTTGTTTGTACTTGTGAAGTTTTTGCAAACATTTTTTTCGATAACAAAGTTTACTATAAATATTTTTTGTCTATAAAATTTCAGTAGAGCTTTCGTAAACATTTTTATTTAATTTTTAATAATAACATTTTTTTAACATTTTTGTCGTTAACAAAGTTTTCTATAAATAGTTTTGTCTATAAAATTTCTATCGAGCTTTCATGAAATTGAAATTTTTAGAAGAATAGTTTATGATAATGAAGTTGAAGTGTAAGTGGTTCAATGTTTCTCGAAAATTTGTAGCCGTTAAAAAAGTTTTCTATATACAAATTGTTGTCTAAAATTTTTATAATATAGATAAGGCAGTTAAAAAACTAACTTCTAAAAAATTTTGTCGATATTTTTGTCGATAACGAAGTTTCTTGAAACATTTTTGCCGGTAACAAAGTTTTCTGTAAACATTTTTGTCGGTATAAAAGTTTTCTTTAAACATTTTGGTATAATAAGTTTCAACTAAACTTCTACAAAAATAGAATTAGATAATGCAAAAAATCTCTTTAACTAAACAAGATATTGGGATAAATTTTGGACACAGTATAGAAGAATATATTAGAAATTCAGAAATAATACTTTAAGAACGAGTTCTGAAACTTTAAAGAACATTTTTTAATAATACACTTTTTGTCATAATATTAAAAAATACATTACATTGTAATTTTTTCGCAAAAATCTCTAAAACTTAACAAGGTATTATGAACATGTTTGAACACAGTATGTTAAGCACGAATAAAGTCTTTTGGAAAAATTTTTCAAAAATTTTGAAATAACAAAGTTCCTTTTTTTTTTGAAAAAATGTAATTTTTCAGTACTTTTTTCGGTACATAAACTTTGAGGAATTTTTTAGGTGTTATAAACTTTAATTAAAAATTTTTTTCTTCTTATTCATTTAAAAAATTATTAGCAATCTTACATATTTTAACATTTTTCTTTGCACAAAAAATTTTTGGAATCAAATATCTCTTAAACTATATGAGAAAAGGTAGTACAGTAAGCATTTTTAATTTTTTTAAGAAGTTTTCGAAAATATAAAAATGTTTCGGATCGAACCAAATTGGGGAAAGCTACACGTACTTAAATATTTTAAATACCCGAGGTAAGCAACATTGCTGTAAAAGCCTAACTCCCCTTCTACTGATTCCAGTATTGAGTTGATACCAAAAAAAAACTTAATTTTCTTTTAACATTATTACCGACAACTAAGATTTGGAACCATATTATCAACAATAAAGTTATTTTAAATATTTGCTTCCAAAAAAAAAATATTCTTAAAAATGTTTACATTTTGTTATTTCAGCAAAAAAGTTATTTAAAAATATTTTTAGCGACAAGAAAGTTTTTCTAAAAACTGTATTATCGACAGTATAGTTTTTAATTAAAATTGTTCGTAACAAAGTTTTCCATGATAACAAAGATCTCTGTAATCAGATACAGTAACAAAAATGCTTGTAAAAATAATTAAAGACAGAACACTATTATCGACAAACTTTATTGTCTTGAAATATTTCTGCCAATACAGTTTTCATAAAAATGTTTAACGATAACAGAGGTTTTTTAATAACAAACTTCATTATAAACATTTTTTCTCAGCAAAAAAAAATGTTTATAAACATAAATTTCTTTAAATATATATGACGATAACATAGTTTTCCAGTAAGATTATTGTGGGTAACTAAGTGCTCTGTAAACTAATAAAAAATATTACCAATAACATTACTTAAAACTTATTATCGACAAAATTTTTTGCTATAAAAAATGTAGGCAACAAATTATTCTATAACATTGTTGCCAACAAAAAAAAAATCTTTATACATTGTAGCCAACATAATTTTGTATAAACATTGTTTATAAACATTCTTTCCAGCTACAAAGTTTCCTTAAAAGTTTTCTTTAAAATTTTTCCTAAAAATCTAAAAATTTTTCCCAAACTAAACATATACTAAATCACTTACTGCTATGGGTCTTACTGCCGCCGAAATTGTGTGTTTTTGGATTTTATTTAAAAGCCAGTCGTCGCCGTCTGCTTTCAAACAAAACCCAAAAATATGTGCAAAAAATTGTGAAATTCATAAATCAATTTCAATTAGTTAAATTATTTGCTAAATAGTTTCATACATTTAAGTTTTTCTTTTTTTTTTTTGCGCTGGCAAACATTTCTTTTTGAGATTTTTGCACTTTCGTCCATTTAGCATGACTGACTTGCTCAATTGCCTTTCGAGGTCATAGAACAAAATATTGCATTATAAATAAATATTAGAGATTGTTGTAGGGGTGAAGTGAAAAAGGGATTAAGTAGCAAATTTTTATGTGAAAAAATTGTATTACTTCCATGTTGGTAACAATGTTGATAACAAGGAAAACAAATTCACACGAAAAATTTATATTCCTTCCATGTTGGCAACAATGTTGATAAGACAATGTTTAAACACACAAAATTTGGTCAATAAAGAAGGTACTCGATAAACATTTTTTTCTTTAATACTTTTGCCTAAAAGGTCAGTTTTATACCTTAAAATAATTTCCAATTAACATTTTTATCAATGACTAAATCTCCATTAACATTTGTGTCGATAATGCAGTTTTTCATAAACACTTTATTATGTTAGTAAAAGTTGAGTTCTCTTTATATTTTTCGAAACCGAATAATGCAAACGATACAACGTTTACTATAAACATTTTTGCCGATTATAAAGTTTAATATAAACATTCTTTGTCTATAAACTTTCAATCGAGCTTCAATAAACTTTTTTGTTTCTTTTTTTCGCATCGATTACTCAGTTCAAAACTTATTTATAAAATAATAATTTTTTTAAACATTTTTGCCGATAATGATGTTTGTATAAAAATTTTTGTCGATATTTTTGACTATAGAGCTTCGAGCTTCCTTGAAGATTTTTGTTAAATTTTTCTGCATGAATAGATAAAGATAAAGCAGTTCAGAACTAACTTCTAAAAACAATTTTTGTCGATAACGAAGTTTTTACTATAAACATATTTGTCTATAAAATTTCAATTGTGCTTTCATAAACATTTTTTTTCTTTTTCCTATCGATTATGTGGTTCAAAACTAAGATAATGCTTTCTTTTTTTTAATATTTTTGTCGATAACGATATTTTATAAACGTTTTTGTCGGTTTCAAAGTTTTCTATAAATATTTTTGTCTATAAAATTTCTATCGAGCATTCATGAGGATTTTTGTTAAATTTTTCTACAAGAACGGATATAGATATGGCAGTTCAAAACTAACTTTTGTAAAATATTTTTGTCGATAACAAGGTTTAAACAAAATTGTCGGTAACAAAGTTTTCTATCAAAATGTTTGTCTAAATTTTTTATAATTTCAATACAAACATAGATAAGGCAGTTAAAAACTAACTTTTCCAAAAAAAATTTTTTCTGTAAACATTTTGTCGGTAACAAAGTTTTCTATAAACATTTTTTTCGGTAACAAAGTTTTTAATAAACATTTAGGTGTTTAAAGTTTCAACTAAACTTTATTTTTACAATAATAGATATAGATAATGCAGTTCAAAAGTAAGTGGATCAAAACTAACTTTAAAAAAAATTTGTCGATTAACAAAGTTTTCTATTTTTTGTCTAAAATTTTCATCAATCTTCCATAAACATATTTGTTTCATTTTTTTACAAGCAAAGTTATCGATAAGGCAGTTCAAAACTATATTTTATAAAATTTGTTTGTCGATAACGCAGTTTCTGAAACATTTTTGAAGGTAACAAAGTTTTCCATAAACATTTAGGTGTTTTCCAAATTTTTTAAATATTTTTCTAGATGAAATTTTTGTAGATTAAGAAAACTTTCTATAAAATTGTTTGTCTAAAATCTTTATCAATCTTTCATAAATATATTTGTCTCATTTATTTTACAATCAAAGATATTGACAACGCAGCTCAAAACTATATTTTATTTTGTTTTTGTCGATAACGCAGTTTCTATAAACATTTTTGTCGGTAACAAAGTTTTCTATTAACATTTTGGTGCTTTAAATTTTAATTAATTAAACAAGAATATATATAGATAATGCAGTTCAAAATTAAGCGGTTCAAAACTAACTTTTTTTTAATATTTTTGTAGATGAAGAAAGTTTTCTATAAATTAGTTGTCTAAAATTTACATCGAGCTTCCATAAACATATTTGTTTCATTTGTTTTACAATCACAGATATCGATAACGCAGTTCAAAACTATGTTTTCTGGAATTTGTTCGTCGATAACGCAGTTTCTTGAAACATTTTTGTCGGTAACAAAGTTTTCCATAAACATTTTGGTGCTTTAAATTTCAATTTAACGTTGATATTTCTAAAAAAATAGATATAGATAATGCAGTTTAAAAGTAAGCGGTTCAAAACTAAATTTTTTAAATATTTTTCTAGATTAAGAAAGTTTTCAATCAAAACTATGTTTTCTAAAATTTGTTCGTCTATAACGCAGTTTCTTGAAACATTTTTGTCGGTAACAAAGTTTTCCATTAACATTTAGGTGTTTTCCAAATTTCTTTCTTAACATTTTTGTCGATAACAAAGTCTTTTATAAAAATCTATAAAAAAAAGTTTTATAAATACATTGTTGTCGATAACTAAGTTTAACATCATTGTCTAAAACAATATTTTCTCTTCACATTGTTATCGACAAAAAATGTATCTCTTAAATGTTTTGTCGATAACCTTGTCTTCTACTGGTATTTAATTTATAAAACCAGTTTTACAATAATGGTAAATTTTCTAATTTTCCACATAAGTTCTTTTTCACTTGCCCTCTAAATTTCAAATATTTTACAGTGTCAACGACTGACACAGTGGCTCATAATCACGACAACAAACTAATAATTAAATGTTATTAAACGACAGTGGGTTGGAATCATATACAATCTGTTGATAATTTGAATATTCACACTCATTCATTAATAGAACGTAGAGCAAAAGTATCCAAGTGTTTAAGGTGTGTAATACCTACAATAATAATAATAATCAGAATGAAAACAGCAAAAATGGCCAAAAGCAAAATAAACAAAAATCTCTAATAAAAATTATAAAAAGGTGGCATTAATTAACTGACACCCGATTTTATATGTGTCTGGGTAATAAAAATAAAAACCACAGACAAAAAATCATTAATGAAAAAAATCGCTGGAATTCAAAAAATGTTGTATTCTCTTTTGAGTTGTCACAAAACGTTTTTCTGTTTTGGTTTCGCTGCTGCCATAAAACCTTTTAGGGATTTTTTATTATAGATTTTAATGAAAGTATTTATTCATGAATAAAATAATAAATAATTAAGTTTTTTTATTGAAATGTATAACAAGTCGTTCTGTGTGCCAACAATTATGACAGGAGAAATAAATATTTGAAATATTTATGCAAAATAAATGAAATTATTTAATATTAATAATAAAAAAAACCGGTGAAAATGCAGTTTTTTTTAACCCGTTTTTTATACAAATTCATTTTTGCAAATGTGGTAAATATTGTTCATAACTGAGGCCAATTTATCGACATTAACCATTTAAAGCAACAACAAACAATAACTCATATTTTCCTATTAAATAACTTATATTTATACATCTTGATATATACAAATTAACGCCCCTTTTCGTTGTAACTGTATAACTCAAGAACAGGCTTACCTAACCAAACCAAAAGTTTAGGCTGTTTTCCGACTATTTAGTAGATGGTTTATGCGAAGTTTGCTCAAAATTGGTCGAGCGGTTCTTCATTTATTACATATTTTTGTAACAAATTATTAGTATTTTTTAACAGATTTTCTAAAATCCATGGAAATTTTTTATATATAAGTGTTTTAAAATCCATGGAAATTTTTTATATTTACATATTGTATAACATAGTTTCCATATATTGTAGAAACTCTAAAAATTATCTTCTTCTTCTACTTCTATATATGTATATAAAAATGAAAGTTTGTCTGTATATCCTTTATAGGACTTGATCATGTTATGATCTAATCACAAATTATTAGTATTTCTTAAAAGTCTTTAAAATCCATGGAAATTTTTTATATATAAGAGTCTTTAAAATCCATGGAAATTTTTTGTATTTACATATTACATAACATAGTTTCCATATATTGTAGAAACTCTACAAATGATCTTCTTTTTCTATATATGTATATAAAAATGAAAGTTTGTCTGTATATCCTTTATAGAAATTGATCATGTTATGATCTAATCACAAATTATTAGTATTTTTTAAAAAAGTCTTTAAAATCCATTGAAATTTTTTATATATAAGTCTTTAAAATCCATGGAAATTTTTTATATTTACATATTGTATAACATAGTTTCCATATATTGTAGAAACTCTACAAATAATCTTCTTCTTCTATATATGTATATAAAAATGAAAGTTTGTCTGTATATCCTTTATAGAACTTGATCATGTTATAATCTAATCACAAATTATTAGCATTTTTAAAAAAGTCTTTAAAATCCATGGAAATTTTTTATATTTAAATATTGTATAACATAGTTTCCATATATTGTAGAAACTCTACCAATTATCTTCTTCTTCTTTATATGTGTATATAAAAATGAAAGATTGTCGGTATGTCCTTTATATAACTTGATCATGTTATGATCTAAGGCAATGTTGTTGCGCATGAGCAGACGAAGGCTTCTAAGTTGGTATGAACAATATCTGACAGGTGGCGACAATGAAAATTACTCTAAATATATTAAATCGTAAACAGTGCATTTAATCATGCTATGATCTTAAACAAAGAAGTTGCGATTAATTTCGGATAGATGGCGTAACTGATTCAAAACTATTTGGATATTTTTTTAATGTTTTTCCTTAAAATTTATTTAAGTTGATGGCGCTGCAACGCACGCATGGTACAGCTAGTACCTTATATTTTTGTTTTGAGAATTATTAAAAAAAAAAATAAATAAAAAATCCGAATTTCCATTATAAAAACTTTTGATTAATCATCTCATGTTTATTTATGTTCTTGACATTGAATGTTTGTTTTTTTTTTTTTTTTTTTTTTCTTTAACAACAAATATTTTTGTTTAACACATTTTCTTTTAGGAAAATTTTTTGAAAACTTCCGTTTTTTGATTTTTCACACACGCGTTCTTTTTTTTTGTGTTCTTGATCTACGCAAAATGACTTTTTTCATAATTTAAAATTTTTCAATGATTTTTTTTTTTATTTTTCTTATTATTCTTTTATTTATTTTCTTTAAAAATTTTGACTAAAATTTATTTATAATTAATGGCCTACAATTAAGAAAATATTTATGTGTGTTTGCATTCAATTTATAAACAATTTTTCATCTTTTACAAAGAAATTTTTTTGTATTGAAATTTTATTTTTTGTTTTCTTTTGCATTCCTTTTAAGAAAAAATCTTAACAATAAAAATTTCCAAATTATCGTGTAATAATGTCGACAATAAAAATAAAAGTCTTTAAGGAAATTTTAAATAAACTTGAAAAAGATTTCATTTAAGTTGTATATAAAAGTAAATTTCGTTAAAAATAGCTATTTTGGAATAATTTTAACAATAAAAAATAACATCCCAGGTCGATAACAAAGTTTTTTATTAGCATTTCATATTGACAACGTTATTGTCGATAACAGTGTTTTGTTATATGTAAATGCCATTGTCGATAACTAAGTTTTAAAAAAGATTGCATATGAGTAAGCCATATGAGGTTTTTTGGTATTAACTCAGCAATTTCTAAACTACTAAACGAATTTTGACAAAATTGGGAACATTAGTAGCAGAGGAGTTAGGCTTTAAGAGCAATGTTTAAGGATTTATCTATAGGTAACACAATGTGTTTTTCAGTGGAACAAACTGGCCCACAACGGGTATGTAAAACCTTTGGGTCCATATAACTTTGCTCAAAATCGGTCTAATTTGGTCCGATCATAAAGATTTTTACATTTCCGAAATCTTCTTAAAAAAATTAAGGAAAATACACTTGCTTTACTTGCCTTGTCTCTTAAAGTTTAAGAGATATTTGAATCCGAACTTTTGTTTTTTGTCATTACTTCTGGCCTTTTTGGTAAGACAGAATTTTTTTTAAAAAATACTATTAGATTGCTAATAAATTTCTTAATGAACTAGAAGAAAAAAATGTAATTATATAATTATGTAAATTTCTTACCCAAAGAAAAATTCTTAAAAGTTTGTGTACCGAAAAAAAATCTGAAAAATTTAATAAAAAAAAAAATAATAACTTTATAATTTCTATAGTACCTGGTAGACCGAGCCTTGCTCGGAGCTTTATGATAAGCATTTTGAGGAAAATTTTAAAGTTTTTATATATTTTATATTATAAAGTGCTAAAATAAATTTAGAGGAAAGACATTGTAGAAATATTCAGTTAATTTTGAATTATTTGATTTATTTTGTCCGACCAACACATAGTTTGCATAGTTTACAGTTTAACTCATTTTGAATAATTTTGTTAATTATTCATATCAACAGAAACCTCTGTCGACTCATGCGCAACAACTTTGCTAAAGATTATAGTCTGATCAAATGCACAGTTTACGATTTAATTCATTTTGAGTAGTTTTCTGTGGCGCCACCTGTCGGACTTTGCTTATTCCAATTCATAAACCTTCTTCGGCTTATCCGTAACAACTTTGCTGAAGATTATAGCATGATTAAATGTACAGCATACGATTAAATTGACTTTGAGTAAATTTCAGTAGCGCCACCTGTCGAAATTTCTTCATACCATCTAAGAAACCTTCGTCGGCTCATGTGCAACAACTTTGCTAAAGATTGTAGCATGATTAAATGTACAGATTACGATTAAATTGACTTTGAGTAAGTTTCTGTAGCGCCACCTGTCGGAAATTATTCATAAAAACTAAAAAGCCTTCGTCGGCTCATGCGCTACAACTTTGCTAAAGATTATAGCATGATCAAATGTACAGTTTACGATTTAATTAATTTTTAGTAATTTTTAGTGGCGCCATCTGTCGGAAATTAGTCTTATCAACTTTAAAACCTTCGCCGGCTTATCCGCAACATCTTCGCTAAAGAGCATAACACAATCAAATTCACAGTTTACTATTCTATAAAGAACATACATACAGAAAACATTCATTTGTTTAAAATAATACTAATTTTTCCCCCTTTTTATTCCCTAATTTCTAAAAGTTCCATATGTATATTTGGTACTTTTTTGGTGCCAATTGAATTCGGTACATTTTTTTAAAACGCGTTTTCGATTTTTTCCCCTTTTTACCCGTTTTTACCCTCTTAGAGGTAAAAGTTCCAAAAGTCCCTTCTTCTTCGACCTATACATCAAAAAAGATACCCACTGTCCAAATTTTATCAAAATCGTTAGAGCCGTTTTCGAGATAGCCATTCTATATATATATAATTATTGCTCGTTTAAGAATATAAGATTTTTGAAATTTTTTTTCAAAAGACTAAAATTTGTTTAATATTTTCTAAAAGATAAGGCTTCAGGGATGTGTAAAAACTTAATTTGGAAAATTTTAGACATGCACCCTACAACCATCAGAAATTTTTATAAAAAATTTTTAAATTTTTTGTCTGTAAAAAAATTGATTATGGATTTCAAAACTTTTGTTAAATTAATTGTATAAAGTATGATGTTATTAAGGTATGCGCAAAAATCTAATAGAGCTCGGCTATAAATAGGGTAACACAGCCCATTTTTTTCTTAAAAAAAATTTATTGTAAAGCATACTCTTCTGTATTCAAAAATGTAAAATAAAGTATCTGAACTCGTTCTGAAATTTATATTTCTGAATTTCTAATATATTGGTCTATACTGTGTCTAAAAATGGTCATAATACCTTGTTTAGTTTTAGAGATTTTTGCAAAAACTTACAAAGTAAAGTTAAAAAATTGCATACATTTTTTTACAAAAAGTATTCTCTTCTATATTCAAAAATTGTAATTAAAATTTCTGAACTCGTTCTGAAATTTATATTTCTGGATTTGTAACATATTGGTCTATACTATGTCCAAAAATGGTCATAATATCTGGTTTAGTTTTAGAGATTTTTGCAAAAAATTACAAAGTATGTATTAAAAAAAAATTAAATAAATTTTTTGTTATTGCGTTTTTTCGACAAAAGTCTTAAATTAATTTTTAAATTGTAAACAAATGTTAACCTCGCTATAAAGTATATAAAATTCCCTTTCCATTGATGTATAACATGTCTGTCTAACTTATTTTATTAAATACCTTAAAAAAAATTAATCATATTTTATAAATCGGTTATGCAGAATTTCCTAAAATTATAACTAACATTTTTCGGTATAAATTTAAACAATATTATTCCAACAAAATAATATTAAAGTTTTTTGTAAACATTGTCGTTGACATTATTCTAACCTATATTGAAGTTTTCTATAAACAATGTTGCCAGTATTAAATATTTCTATAAATATTGTTGCCAACATTGAAATTTCTATAAACTAACTTTCTAAGGAGAGGCAAAAAACTGTTAATTATTCAAAATATTTAAATAGAAGACAATTTTTCTACTACAATATGTTTAAGCCAAAAATTTTTAATATAGATTTATTCCCATTTTTATTAAAAGGGACATTACTTTTATAAAAAAAAGCTTGTTGCCAACACTTAAGTCTTTTTAAAAAAAATCGTTGCCAACATTAAATTCTTCTATACATTGTTGCCGGCATTGAAGTTAACAACAAAGTTATCTACACAAATTATTGCCCATAAAAATATTCTGTATTCGTATTGACATTTCCAATATGTTTTTAATTAATTTTGTTACCTTTAAAGTTAAAATTACAAAAAAAAAGGAAAAACAAAAAATGTCATCTTTCCTATAAAAATAAATTAAAATCAATTGGTTTGAAATATCAAACCAAGACAAATTTAAGTTAACAAAAAAAAAAATCATCATAAATTGGAAAATGTGTAAAAACATATGATAGCAATTGTTGTTCAATAAAACACAAACCTCATAGTAAAAGACACACACATGTCCAGCTCCGGCATTGACAGGTTACAACAGCCCTTCGAACTGGACAGACTATGTGAGGAAATTGTGAAAGATGAAATGTAAATATATAAAAAAAAATATTTAAAGGGATATACAAATCGATACTGAAACACTCGAACAGGAAGGAATACATATGTAACAAATATTGACATAAGTGGTTGTTCAATTTTAAATATTTACAATATTAATTGGCCAATCTCTAAAAATAGAATACACCTATATTCGTCTTTCTGTCTGTCTGACATTCGATGAATTTTAAGAAATATTAATTTGAAGTATCACGTTTTTTTAAATTTGAAAAAAACTGGAATTTTTTCAAAAATTTCTTATTTTTATAGGAAATTTTTCAAAAATTTCTTATTTTTATAGAAAATATTTCAAAAATTTCTTATTTTCATAAATTTTTTTTTCAAAATTTTGTTATTTTTATAGGAAATTCTTCAAAAATTTCTAATTTTTATAGATTTTTAAAAAATTTGTTATCTTTATAGAATTTTTTTTAAAAAATATCTTATTTTTATAGGAAATTTTTCAAAAATTTCTTATTTTTACAAGAAGTTTTTCAAAAATTTCTTATTTTTATAGGAACTGTTTCAAAAATTTCTTATTTTTATAGGAAATTTTTCAAAAATTTCTTATTTTTATAGGAAAATTTTTTTTATAGAAAATTTTTCATAAATTTCTTATTTTTATAGGAAATTTTTCAAAAATTTCTTATTTTTATAGGAAATTTTTCAAAAATTTCTTATTTTTATAGGAAATTTTTCAAAAATTTCTTATTTTTATAGGAAATTTGTCAAAAATTTCTTATTTTTATAGGAAAATTTTCAAAAATTTTTTACTTATATAGGAAATTTTTCAAAAATTCCTTATTTTTGTAAGAAATTTTTCAAAAATTTCTTATTTTTATAGGAAACTTTTCAAAAATTTCTTATTTTTATAGGAAAATTTTCAAAAATATCTTATTTTTATAGAAAATTTTCTTCAAAAATTTCTTATTTTTATAAAAAAATTTTCAAAAATTTCTAATTTTTATAGGAAATTTTTCAAAAATTTCTTATTTTTATAGCTAATTTTTCAAAAATTTCTTTCTATTTTTATAGGAAATTTTTCAAAAATTTCTTATTTTTATAGGAAATTTTTTAAAAATTTTTTATTTTTATAGGAAATTCTTCAAAAATTTCTTATTTTTATAGGAAATTTTTTTTTAAATTTCTAATTTTTATAGGAAATTTTTCAAAAATTTATTATTTTTATAGGAAATTTTTCGAAAATTTCTTATTTTTATTGGAAATTTTTTAAAAATTTCTTATTTTTATAGGAAATTTTTCAAAAATTTCTTATTTTTACAAGAAGTTTTTCAAAAATTTCTTATTTTTATAGGAAATTTATCAAAAATTTCTTATTTTTATAGGAAATTTTTCAAAATTTTCTTATTTTTATAGGAAATTTTTCAAAAATTTCTTATTTTTATAGAAAATTTTTCAAAAATTTTTTATTTTTATAGAAAATTTTTCGAAAATTTCTTATTTTTAAAAAAAATTTTTCAAAAATTTCTTATTTTTATAGGAAATTTTTCAAAAATTTCTTATTTTTATAGGAAATTTTGAAAAAATTTCTTATTTTTATAAGAAATTTTGAAAAAAAGTCTTATTTTTATAGGAAATTTTGAAGAAATTTCTTATTTTTATAGGAAATTTTTCAAAGTTTTCTAATTTTTATAGGAAATTTTTCAAAAATGTCTTATTTTTATAGGAAAATTTTCAAAAATTTCTTGTTTTTATAAGAAAATTTTCAAAAGTTTCTTATTTTTATAAGAAAATTGTTATTGTTATAGAGTATCTTTACAAAAAATTCTTATTATTAAAGGAACTTTTTCAAAAATGTTCTTAATTTTATAAGAAATTTTTCAAAAATTTCTTATTTTTATAGGAATTTTTTGCAAAACTTCATATTTTTTATATATTTTTCACTTTTTTGTTATTGTTTTGCTTTTGGAAAGTTTTCAAAAATATCTTTACTCTTAGGTCTCTACCTTGAAAGTTAAATATAAATTAATTTTTTTAGGTTTTTTATTTTAATTGGCATCTAATTATAGAAATAAATAACTGTAGCTATTCACTTTTCTTTGAAATTTGAAAGCCAATTTAACAATTTTGGTATAAATGTCATTTTATATGAAAAAAAGTATTGCCTACTTTTTGGCAGACCACTTAATTGTTATCCATTGCATACTCAAAGGCTGTTTAGAAAAATACAATGAATCAAAAGTAAAGGATTTGATAACTAATTTTTGTTTTATTTTAAGTCATCATCTTCTATCAAATGTGAAATTACATAACATGTATTTATAGCTGCTTTTATAGTCGGTTTGTATTATTTTTTTTGTTAGTACTGCACACTTTAGGGATTTATGGTTAATTAATAAAATGAGATAAGTTGCTGAGACTTATTTATTAATTGCGATGGAATTTTTGGGTTAAAATAACTTCATAAAAGCAAAAGCTACTGAGAATGATAAAAAAGTTTACGGAAGTAACAACACATATCGACAGACTTTGGTATGTTTGATATCGCGCTAATTAGGAAAAATTCTTGATAAATCCATACAAATATTTTGCTGAAGCAAAAAGATATCTCCAATTAAATATATCAATTAAAATAACATAAGAATTTTACTTTCATTCAAAGATAAGTAAAACATAAACATTTTCGTTTAATTGCCAACATTTATAAGAAGAGTTTAGCAATATAAATAATTTAAGTCAGAAAATACTTTCAAATTTTCATGACTGCGGATATAAGCACCTGATTATTTTTCCTCAAGACTGCCTTTCGCTTGTCAAAATTGAAATGAAATTTCATATAAAAATTGTCTCCACAACAATGTTTATACCAAACATTATTGTCGGCAACAATGTTTACAAAAAAAAAACAAACAAAAAATTCCTTAAAAATTTTTTTTCTATAGGAAAAATTTCGTTAAAAAAATTTTTCTATGGAAAAAATTTCGTTAAAAAAAATTTTCTATAGAAAAAATTTCGTTAAAAAAATTTTTCTATAGAAAAAATTTCGTTAAAAAATTTTTTCTATAGAAAAAATTTCGTTAAAAAATTTTTTTATAGAAAAAATTTCGTTAAAAAATTTTTTTATACAAAAAATTTTCGTTAAAAATTTTTTTATACAAAAAATTTTCGTTAAAAATTTTTTTATACAAAAAATTTTCGTTAAAAATTTTTTCCTATAGAACAAATTTCTTTAAACATTTTTTCCTATAGAAAAAATTTCGTTAAAAATTTTTTCCTATAGAAAAAATTTCGTTAAAAATTTTTTCTATAGCAAAAATTTCGTTAAAAATTTTTTCTATAGAAAAAATTTCGTTAAAAATTTTTTCTATAGAAAAAATTTAGTTAAAAAATTTTTTCTATAGAAAAAATTTCGTTAGAAAATTTTTTCTATAGAAAAAATTTCGTTAGAAAATTTTTTCTATAGAAAAAATTTCGTTAGAAAATTTTTTCTATAGAAAAAATTTCGTTAGAAAATTTTTTCTATAGAAAAAATTTTGTTAGAAAATTTTTTCTATAGAAAAAATTTCGTTAGAAAATTTTTTCTATAGAAAAAATTTCGTTAGAAAATTTTTTCTATAGAAAAAATTTCGTTAGAAAATTTTTTCTATAGAAAAAATTTCGTTAGAAAATTTTTTCTATAGAAAAAATTTCGTTAGAAAATTTTTTCTATAGAAAAAATTTCGTTAGAAAATTTTTTCTATAGAAAAAATTTCGTTAGAAAATTTTTTCTATAGAAAAAATTTCGTTAGAAAATTTTTTCTATAGAAAAAATTTCGTTAGAAAATTTTTTCTATAGAAAAAATTTCGTTAGAAAATTTTTTCTATAGAAAAAATTTCGTTAGAAAATTTTTTCTATAGAAAAAATTTCGTTAGAAAATTTTTTCTATAGAAAAAATTTCGTTAGAAAATTTTTTCTATAGAAAAAATTTCGTTAGAAAATTTTTTCTATAGAAAAAATTTCGTTAGAAAATTTTTTCTATAGAAAAAATTTCGTTAGAAAATTTTTTCTATAGAAAAAATTTCGTTAGAAAATTTTTTCTATAGAAAAAATTTCGTTAGAAAATTTTTTCTATAGAAAAAATTTTGTTAGAAAATTTTTTCTATAGAAAAAATTTTGTTAGAAAATTTTTTCTATAGAAAAAATTTCGTTAGAAAATTTTTTCTATAGAAAAAATTTCGTTAAAAAATTGTTTCTATAGAAAAAATTTCGTTAAAAAAATTTTTCTAGAGAAAAATTTTCGTTCAAAATATTTTTCTATATAAAAATTTTCGTTAAAAAAATTTTTCTATATAAAAATTTTCGTTAGAAAAATTTTTCTATAGAAAAATTTTCGGTAAAAAAATTTTTCTATAAAAAATTTTGGCTAAAAAATTTTTTCTATAAAAAAATTTTCGCTAAAAAATTTTGTCTATAGAAAAATTTTCGCTAAAAAATTTTTCTATAGAAAATTCTATAGAAAAATTTTCGCTAAAAAATTGTTTCTACACAAAAATTTTTGTTAAAAAATTTTTTCTACAAAAAAATTTTTGTTAAAAAGTTTTTTCTACACAAAAATTTTTGTCAAAAAATTTTTTCTACACAAAAATATTTGTTAAAAAATTTTTTCTAAAAAAAATTTTTTGTTATAAAATTTTTTCTACACAAAAATATTTGTAAAAAAAATTTTCTATAGAAAAAATTTTATCAAAAAATTATTTCTATAGAAAAAATTTCGTTAAAAATTTTTTTCTTTACAAAAATTGTATACAAAAATCTAAAATTTGTATTTATGTTATTATCCTAAAGATTAAATTTATATCAATCTTAGACTAAAGTTTACCAAATTAAAATAGAACTCGAGACAAAAATCAATAAAAATATACTACAAATATTTAGATTCTATTGTATATCACAAAAGCGAGAGGAGACAACTATGAAATCTTAAATACAATAATAATCCTCAAAGTATGCAACAATTCTTTTTATTTTGTCAAACCTTAAAGTATGCAATTAAATTATAGCTTAAGGTCATAATCCGTACACATGTAATTTCATACAAAAATTGTCAAAGAAAAAATGTTTGGGCACACTCCGCTTTATTAATGATATTAGTTTTGAGAAAACTTTGTTGCCGACAATATTTACAGAAAACTGTATTATCGATCATGTATGTATTTCTTCGAAATTTATTAATTATAATCAAGATTCAAAAAGTTATTTCGCCCCAACTTATTTACCTAATATTTGATGTTTAATAAACTTTTTTTTGCAAAAAATATCAATTTTAATTAAGTCTAATAGATACGTTCAAATTATTGTTATTAATTCCCATGGGATTGCTAATGGCAAGTCAATCAAACGATAAATTTGGCTAAAAACTTTCGCATTTATTATGATGGAACGGAAAAGTTTTTGCGACTTATGTTAAAGAGGAATATTAATTATAATTGATTGAAGAAATGACTCATTTTCGAGGACATTTTGTTCTGGCTTTTTCGTAGAGTGGTCAAAATTATTGGCAATGACCTTTAATAGACAAAAAGACGTCTTTGGAAAAATTGTAGAGGAAGGAGAAAAAATTAAACAAAAAAGAAAAATATATACAAAAAAGGAGCAAATTTTCTTTTGTGTTTTACAAACACGCAAATGTTAAATTGACAATTTTGAAGCCAGAGCATAAGCACTTTAATTTTAGACTAAGTGTCGGGAAATTAGCAAAAAATGTAAATGCAGAAAAAAAGGAAACGGAAAGAAGTTTGAGGTTAATGAACAGTAAAGTGAAAAGAAAATTAAAGGAATATTTAAAAGAGCCACAAACAAATTTAACAAAAACATTTTTAGAATGAAAAATTTTCTGAACAAAAATTATTAAAACGAAAAATTTTTTTTAGAAAAAATTTTTAGAACTAAAAATTCTTTAACGAAAGTTTTTCTCTAGAAAAAATTTTTAATGAAAAACTTTTTAACGAAAATTTTTCTATAAAAAAAGTCTTTAACGACAATTTTTCTAAAGAAAAAATTTTCTAACGAAAATTGTTCTAAAGAAAAAAATTTTTAATGAAAATTTTTCTAAAGGAAAAATTTTTTAACGAAAATTTTTCTAAAGGAAAAAATTATCTAAAGAAACTAAATTTTAACGAAAATTTTTTTAAAGAAATCTTTTTTTAAAAAAAGATTTTTTAGCGAAAATTTTTCTATAGAAAAATTTTTTAGCGAAAATTTTTCAATAGAAAAATTTTTTAACGAAAATGTTTCTATAGAAAAACTTTTTAACGAAAATTTTTCTATAGAAAAATACTTAAAAGAAACATTTTTTTATAGAAAATATTTTTTTAAGAAAATTTTTCTAAAGAAAAAAATTTGTAACGAAAATTTTTCTATAGAAAAATTTTTTCAACGAAAATTTTTCTATAGAAAAATTTTTTCAACGAAAATTTTTCTATAGAAAATTTTTTTCAACGAAAATTTTTCTATAAAAAAATTTTTTCAACGAAAATTTTTCTATAGAAAAATTTTTTCAACGAAAATTTTTCTATAGAAAAATTTTTTCAACGAAAATTTTTCTATAGAAAAATTTTTTCTACGAAAATTTTTCTATAGAAAAATTTTTTCAACGAAAATTTTTCTATAGAAAAATTTTTTCAACGAAAATTTTTCAACGAAAATTTTTCTGTAGAAAAATTTTTTCAACGAAAATTTTTCTAAAGAAAAATGTTTTCAACGAAAATTTTTCTAAAGAAAAATTTTTTCAACGAAAATTTTTCTATAGAAAAATTTTTTCAACGAAAATTTTTCTATAGAAAAATTTTTTCAACGAAAATTTTTCTATAGAAACATTTTTTCAACGAAAATTTTTCTATAGAAAAATTTTTTCAACGAAAATTTTTCTAAAGAAACATTTTTTCAACGAAAATTTTTCTATAGAAAGAAAAATTTTTTCAACGAAAATTTTTCTATAGAAAGAAAAATTTTTTCAACGAAAATTTTTCTAAAGAAAAATTTTTTCAACGAAATTTTTTCTAAAGAAAAATTTTTTCAACGAAAATTTTTCTATAGAAAAATTTTTCAACGAAAATTTTTCTATAGAAAAATTTTTTCAACGAAAATTTTTCTATAGAAAAATTTTTTCAACGAAAATTATTCTATAGAAAAATTTTTTCAACGAAAATTATTCTATAGAAAAATTTTTTCAACGAAAATTTTTCTAAAGAAAAATTTTTTCAACGAAAATTTTTCTAAAGAAAAATTTTTTCAACGAAAATTTTTCTAAAGAAAAATTTTTTCAACGAAAATTTTTCTAAAGAAAAATTTTTTTAACGAAATTTTTTCTGAAGAAAAATTTTTTCAACGAAAATTTTTCTAAAGAAAAATTTTTTCAACGAAAATTTTTCTAAAGAAAAATTTTTTCAAAAATTTTTCTAAAGAAAAATTTTTTCAACGAAAATTTTTTCAACAAAATTTTTTCTAAAGAAAAATTTTTTCAACGAAAATTTTTCTATAGAAAAATTTTTTCAACGAAAATTTTTCTGTAGAAAAATTTTTTCAACGAAAATTTTTCTATAGAAAAATTTTTTCAACGAAAATTTTTCTATAGAAAAATTTTTTCAACGAAAATTTTTCTATAGAAAAATTTTTTCAACGAAAATTTTTCTATAGAAAAATTTTTTCAACGAAAATTTTTCTATAGAAAAATTTTTTCAACGAAAATTTTTCTATAGAAAAATTTTTTCAACGAAAATTTTTCTATAGAAAAATTTTTTCAACGAAAATTTTTCTATAGAAAAATTTTTTCAACGAAAATTTTTCTAAAGAAAAATTTTTTCAACGAAAATTTTTCTATAGAAAAATTTTTTTAACGAAAATATAGAAAAATTTTTTAATGAAAATTTTTCTATAGAACAATTTTTTTAACGAAAAGTTTTCTATAAAAAAATTTTTTTAACGAAAATGTTTCTATAGAAAAATTTAAGAAAATTTTTCTTTTTTTAAAAAAGTTTCAATATTCAAAATTGTTCTAAAGAAAAACAATATTTTCTGTAAACATTTTGTAGGTTATGTTGCAGATAGAAACGTTTTGTATAAACAATGTTGCCAGTAATAAAATTTTCTATAAACATTGTTAAAGATGCAAGAGTTTTTGATAGACATTGTTGTCTTTTGTATATGCATAACCAAGAGTTTTCCTGATGGTTTAGACTACAACAAAAGTTTGCTATAAAAATTGTTGATGATAAGAAAGTTTTATATAAACATTGTTGCTGACAACAAAGTTTCCTATAAACATTGTTGAGGAAAAAAGTTTGCGAAATTGTTGTGTTTTTTATATACATACATTGACAATTGTTAAAAGAACATTTTTTAAAAATCTTTCTATAGAATAATTTTCGTTATAAATTTTGGCATTTGTCGAAGTCTAAACCATATTCAATTTTTCTCAACAATGTCTGTAAAAAACCTTATTGCTCAACAATGTTTATAGAAACATTTGAGATCTGGGTAGTAAACATTGTTGCGGACAAGAATGTTTCATATAAACATTGTTGCCAGCAACAAGTTTTTCTATAGACATTGTTGAGAAAAATCGTATATGATTTAGACTAAGACACATGCCAAAATTTTATAACAAAATTATTCTATGGAAAAATTTTTAGGAATTTCTTTGAATAAAGTTTTTCTAGAAAAAAAAATGTATCCAAAATTTTTCATAGAGCTTTCTTTGAAACTGTGTTGCCGTCAAAAAATTTTTTTTTTAATAATTGTTGGTAGTTTTTTTGTAAAATTAAGTTTTCTTAAGAAAAAATATTGTCGATAACAATTTTTTTGTCAATTTTTTTAAAAAATGATTGTCGGTAACAAAGTATTCTTGAGAAGGTTTTGTCGGTAACAAAGATACTTTTAAAATTATTTTGAAAAACATTTTTTTTTCTTGTGAATTTTCTGTCTGTACAGAGTATTCTTGTAAATTTTTGGTCGATAACATAGTTTTTTTTTTTATTTTGGTATTATTTTTTGAATTTTTATTTCCCAAAAATAGAGCTATTTACAGATTTTCGTAATTATTAAACGATTTATTATTAAAAAAAACAGCAAATAAATTAAAAATTATCTCAAACAATAATGAAAAATTTAATAACATAAACTATTCGGAAAGAAAACTTTATTGATAAGATTAAAACAAAACAACCAAGCCCCGCACAATTTTACCCTCCCAAATGCTTAAATATCGTAAAACAAACAAAAAAAGTTAAAAAAGCAAAAAAATGTGATAAGATGAAAAGAAAATAGTTTAATATAATTAAAACAAAATATCAAGCAAATTCAAAAAAAAAAAGTTTAGATTAAATTAAAAAAATGTAAAAAAAAATTATCTTAAATAGAAAATCGTAAATAAAATATTAATAAAAATTTTACTATAATCGTTATTTTAATAAGATTAAACATAATTTAATTAAAAAAGCAAATCGAAAACGAAAATTTTTGCAAAGCAATCAATATGCCCTTTTTAAAATATTTAACGAGAAAATTTTCAAAATGTTTGATCGAAAAAAAGGTGCTAAATGAATTTAATTTAAAATAAAATAAAATCTAATTATAAAATCAAATATAAAAATGAAATTTATCTCAGCAAAACAAATGATTTATAACAAATAATAAATGAAAATGCAAATATCAACAGCAACAACATCATCTAAATATTTAATAATAAATATTTACAATAAAAATAATAACAAATAATGAAATGATTATTAATATAATAATTCAATAAATCAACAGACATAAATGAAAGCCTTTCAATTGCTTTATTCTACAACAGCAACAGCAACATTAACAACTTTATTATCGACATATTATAAATGGCAGCAAAATCATCATCAACAGCAACATCGTCATCATTACCCACAACGTCATCATGATGAGTTTAGTCTGACATTGATTTTCAACGGCAAAACATTCACAAGAAAATTCTAACCCAGCCTGTGGTGCATTTATATAATTTTCCTTCCGTTTTTTTCTATAAAAATATGTCCTAAGATTTATATTTCTTGCAAAAAAACAGTATTTGAATAAATTCCTTAATTTTTTTTAAAACAAATAAATTTCTTACTAAAATTTAAGAAAAAAAAAAACACATCATGCTAAAATACTTATGACTGCCTCTTGGCCTTTACTTTTAACTTTGCCTACATCAATGTTCTACTACTCTTAGTTTTTCTACATATGTTTAACCCCACTCCTATTTAAACACACATTGACACTTTTCCTACCTATACCACCCCAAAACTACTACCAATAACTACATAAAAACAGCAAAATAAAATAGTCTCTAAGTGTTAGACTAAGAATCCTAGAAAATAATTCTCAAGAAGATTTCACAGTAACAGCCTCCTTCATTTACCTTTTTTTTTATCGTATTCTTTGGGAAAACGTTATAACGCTCTCCTTAGTCCTTTCGTTGGCATTAAGGTTGAGCTTTAAAAAAACTTTACGCTGATGATGGGATACATCATGGGTTGTGCTTGTTTTAAAGGTAAGATTTAAGAGATGACTTGAAAGTTTATATAATTTAAGAAATAATATAAAAATTCCTTCAAAAATGATTTTTTGAAAGTTATTGTCAAAAAATATTGCCTACCTTAAGGCTTTAAGAAATTTATTTAAATAAAAAATTGTTGATAGAAAAAATTTTCTATAGAAGAATTTTCGATAAAAAAAATTTGTCTAAAGAAAAATTTTCGATATAAAACTTCTTAGTAAATTATATAGAAAATTTTTCGATATAAACATTTTTCTATAGAAAATTTTTCTACAGAAAATTTTTCGATATAGAAATTTTTCTTTAGAAAGTTTTTCGATATAAACATTTTTCTATAGAAAATTTTTCGATATAAAAATTTTTCTATAGAAAATTTTTCGAAATAAAAATTTTTCGAAATAAAAATTTTTCTATCGAAAATTTTTCGAAATAAAAATTTTTCGATATAGAAATTTTTCTATAGGAAAATTTTTGATACAAAAGTTTTTCGATATAAAAATTTTTCTATAGAAAATTTTTCTATCGAAAATTTTTCGAAATAAAAATTTTTCTATAGAAAATTTTTCGAAATAAAAATATTTCTATAGAAAATTTTTCGAAATAAAAATTTTTCTATTGAAAAGTTCTCGAAAAATTTTTCTATAGAAAACTTTTCGAAATAAAAATTTTTCTATAGAAAATTTTTCGAAATAAAAATTGTTCTATAGAAAACTTTTCGAAATAAAAATTTTTCTATGGAAAATTTTTCGAAATAAATATTTTTCTATAGAAAATTTTTCGACCTAAAAATTTTTCTATAGAAAATTTTTTATATTTCGACAAAATTTTTGATAAAAACATTTTTCTTTAAAAAAATTTTCGATTAAAAAATTTTTCTATAGAAAAATTTTTTTTTAGAAAAATTTCGATAAAAAAATTTTCTGTATAAAAATTTTCGATATACAAATTTTTCATTAAAAAGTTTTACTGTAGTGTATTGCACTAAGATCCCAATTTATTACATTTATTTATTGTTGTAATAAATATGTTTTTGATGGTAGGTTATGTCAGGAGGATTATCCCGTATTATAGACAGAGCGAAAACCACACATTATATATTATTTTAGAGACAGAATAAATACGAATTATTATTGTGTCCAACAAATATCAACATAAAGCGCAGATTATCATCTGAACAGAAACACACAAACATTTTTCAGTTTTATCATTTCTTTATTTCCCACACTTTCGATAAAAAAAAAAAATTCTATAGAAAAATTTTCGATTAAAAAATTTTTTGATAAAAACATTTTCGATAAAAAAGCTTTTCTATAAAAAAATTTTCGATAACAAAGTTTTTCTATCGAAAAATTTTCAATAAAAAAATGTTTCTATAGACAAATTTTCGATAAAAATATTTTTCTATAGAAAATATTCTATATTTCGATAAAATTTTTCTATAGAAAAATTTTTGATAAAATTTCGATAAAAAAAATTTCTTATACAAAAATTTTCGATAAAAAAATTTTTCTATAGACAAATTTTCGATAAAAAAAATGTTTCTTTAGAAAAATTTTCGATAAAAAAATTTTTCTATAGAAAAATTTTCGTTAGAAAAATTTTTCTATAGAAAATTTTCGTTATAAAAATTTTTCCATAGAAAATTTTCGTTATAAAAATTTTTCTATAAAAAATTTTTCGTCATAAAATGTTTCTATAGAAGATTTTTCGTCATAAAAATTTTTCTATAGAAGATTTTTCGTCAAAAAAATTTTCTATAGAAAATTTTTCGTTATAAAAATTTTTCTATAGAAAATTTGTTGCTGTAAAAATTTTTCTATAAAAATTGTTCATTATAAAAATTTTTCTATAGAAAATTTTTCGTTATAAAAATATATCTATAGAAATTTTTTTCGACAAAAAAATTTGTCAAGAAAAAAAATTTTGACATGAAAATTTTTCTATAAAAAATTTTTCGATACAAAAATTTTTGCTATAGAAAATTTTTTTGAAAAATTAGGTTTCATCAGGCTTGAGTTCATTTAATTTTCAAATTATTAACTTTGAAAATTGGAAAGTAAATTATGGAGAAAAACTGAAAAAATTATTTTTGAACGCGGCTAGTGGATTGCAATTTCTGTCCCGCCACAGGACGTCATCAGCACTTAGCGCCCTCGACCACAGTCGAGTTGTCAAATTGCAGAGATAATCATCAATTTAACTCATTGAGTTTGATCGAACATCCCTACGTTTAATTGATTGTGTATTCTCCTATTACTTGTTTTGCTCGATCTTTTCACTTGCCGTTGGCATGTAGAGAAGAACAAGACTTTTTGGTTTGATGCTATTTTTAGAATAGTAACAATGTTAACAACATATGTATGTAAGTAAATTACATGAATGTATGTAAATGCAACGTGCCCTTTGCTTTTAATTATTTGGGAATTAATTATTCGAACTTTAGAATTAATTGAAAAATTAGGTTTCATCAGGCTTGAGTTCATTTAATTTTCAAATTATTAATTTTGAAAATTGGAAAGTAAATTATGGAGAAAAACTGAAAAAATTATTTTTGAACGCGGCTAGTGGATTGCAATTTCTGTCCCGCCACAGGACGTCATCAGCACTTAGCTGATGATTTTTATATAAAAATTTTTCTATAAAAAAAATTTCTATAGAAAATTTTTTTATATAAAAATTTTTATATCGAAAATTTTTTTACATAAAAATTTTCCTTTCGGAAATTTTTTAATATAAAAATTTTTTATAGAAAATTTTTTATAGAAAATTTTTTGATATCAAAATTTTTCTATTGAAAATTTTATGATATAAAAATGTTTCTATAGAAAATTTTTTGATATAAAAATTTTTATATACAAAATTTTTTGATATAAAAATGTTTCTATAGACATTTTTCGATATAAAAGTTTTTGATATAAACATTTTTCTATAGAAAATTTTTCTGAAAAAAATTTTTGTATTAAAAATTTTTCTATAAAAAATTTTTTTGAAAGAAATTAATTGAAAGAAATTAATTTTAGTTGAACCAGAATTTATGTTGATGGTCGTGGGTTCGAGTCGGGCTCAGGTTCATGTCATAAATTATTTTTTTTTTTTTTTTTAATTTATGATTTTTAAATTAGATGAATAAATTTTAGGAATACTGAAAAAACTATGTGACACTTAGCAGTGTGGAATGCTGCATTTTCTGTCCCGCTACGGACTTCATCAGCACACTGTGTCACCAACTGTTAGATGCCAGTAGTTAAGATCATCTATTTAACTGAATTCTTAAGCGAAATTGAAAACGAGAATTATATTAACACTCATTTCTATTTCACCTATGACCATATGATCGATTCAGTTAGACGAACTTATCCACCATAGTTTTTTCCTTTATGTTTTGTATTCCTATCCTTTATTAATCTACATTTACTTTGTACTTTAACCAACTATCAGCTGGTAATGAAGACAAAGATTTTTGTTTTGACAAGTTTCTGTTTATTCTTTTACGTTAATGCAAATTTGAATTTAGTATCAACTTGAAAGAGTTAATGAAAACATGTAAATCGCGGTGCCCATGCAATTTAATTGAAAGAAATTAATTTTAGTTGAACCAGAATTTATGTTGATGGTCGTGGGTTCGAGTCGGGCTCAGGTTCATGTCATAAATTATTTTTTTTTTTTTTAATTTATGATTTTTAAATTAGATGAATAAATTTTAGGAATACTGAAAAAACTATGTGACACTTAGCAGTGTGGAGCCCGACTCGAACCCACGACCATCAACATAAATTCTGGTTCAACTAAAATTAATTTCTTTCAATTAAATTGCATGGGCACCGCGATTTACATGTTTTCATTAACTCTTTCAAGTTGATACTAAATTCAAATTTGCATTAACGTAAAAGAATAAACAGAAACTTGTCAAAACAAAAATCTTTGTCTTCATTACCAGCTGATAGTTGGTTAAAGTACAAAGTAAATGTAGATTAATAAAGGATAGGAATACAAAACATAAAGGAAAAAACTATGGTGGATAAGTTCGTCTAACTGAATCGATCATATGGTCATAGGTGAAATAGAAATGAGTGTTAATATAATTCTCGTTTTCAATTTCGCTTAAGAATTCAGTTAAATAGATGATCTTAACTACTGGCATCTAACAGTTGGTGACACAGTGTGCTGATGAAGTCCGTAGCGGGACAGAAAATGCAGCATTCCACACTGCTAAGTGTCACATAGTTTTTTCAGTATTCCTAAAATTTATTCATCTAATTTAAAAATCATAAATTAAAAAAAAAAAAAAAATAATTTATGACATGAACCTGAGCCCGACTCGAACCCACGACCATCAAAAAATTTTTTTGTAGAAAAGAAAGAATTTTTACTCAAATGTTTCTATAGAAAATTTTTCGATATAAAAATGTTTTTATAGAAAATTTTTTGATATAAAAATTTTTCTATAGAAAAATTTTCGTTAAAAAACATTTTCTGTAGAAAATTTTTCGATAAAAAAAATTTTCTATTGGAAAATTTTCGATAAAAAATTTGCGAAAAATTATTATTTATATTTTCTAGAAATTTTTCCAAAGAAGAAATTTTTCCAAAGGCAGGCAAATCTTTTTCAGTTTTATTATATTGACATTCTCTAACTTCTACATTTTTCCATGTCCTTTGATGTAAATTTTTCTAATAAAATTTTATTGTTTCTTTACTTTCAGGTGAGTTTCTAAAATTACTTCTGCCAACTTTTAAAATCACTTATTTGTAAGTATAATAAAGTTGAAGTTAGTTTTATAACTTAATACATATAAATAACATATGAGTTTTTAAGGGAGAATTATTTAATTTATAATTGTAGTGCACTTAATTTCCAGAGCTCATATTTTAGTTCCTGCACTCCATTTGGCTGGTTTTTTGTCAAGTATAAACAAAGAAAGAAAAGATTTAATACACCATTTTTTAATCTATCTCTGATATAATGCTAGTAGCTATCCTCACTATCCGCGCGTCGAGCATCCATTTCTAGAATATTGTATTGTATATTCTTAGGAGTCCTAAAACAAATAATTTATTTAGTTCTTTACAGTCGACATTGATTGTTGGAAATCATGTGTTTAAATAAACATTTCGACCGATGAATTCAGGGGCCAAATTACCGCATTCGATATCGATCAAAAACTCAGATTTTTAAGCAAATATTGTGAAGTATACTTTAGGGATGTTCAAAATTACTTCGATGCAAAAAGTTGATTAAAATTTGATATCCATTGATTCGTTTTAAAAACATATAGTTCAATTAAAACTCTTTTACTATTGGTCATCTTTTGGTAAATAACTACAAAAAAAAAAAAAGTAAACTGAGCATCTTTTAAATAATTTTAATTATCCTTAAAGTATGCTATACATATGTTTTGTAAATATCTAAGATTTCGATCGATATCGAATGCGGTAATTTGGGCCCAGTTTGATTTTATTATAAAATATTTAATATTTAACCTCCTAAAAGTATGCAATGAAATTTCATATGTTATACCGTTCATTTTGATTTAAGTCGAGTGCGAGCATTTGACTTATTATATAGCACAATAATATTTTATTTTTATAAATGAAATTTATACTAAAAGTTTTTGTCCTCTTGTATTAACTTTAATCCAGCCTAAAATTAGATTTTTTTAATTCTTTTTATTATGTATGTTAGTGATTCCTTCTGTTGGAATTATGTCGATGAAAGTTGGGTATAAAATAAGGCATAAAAGAATCAATAATTTAAAATAAAACTGGAAAAGTCATCAATCATTTGTTGTCTATGAAAAACCATAGACTATTTTTAGGCTTTTAAACAAGAATTTGGGATATATTTACATACTTACATTTTAAATGATAAAAATCAATTCTTAGTTATTATCTAACAATTTTTTTTGACTCTTGTAAATTTTTACTTAAAAATACATAAATTTATAAGTTTTCTAAAAATATTTTATGTTGCCTACTTAAGGGCTTCAACATAAGAGTAGTTAATCCTTATCATTTTAGGCTCTTTAAAATATCATGGTAAATTAAGTTTTTGCTTAAAAGTAAAATGAATACAAACAAAATTGAATAAAATCCTTATATTTAAATTCATTTATTATTGCCTACTTTAAGGATTTTATATAAAAACTTTTTAATCTTAAGCTTCAAGTCCTTAACAGTAAAACCATAAGATTTAATTTTCAAACTTTTTTTTTGTTGCTTCTTTCTTTCTCTTGCATTATTTTATTATTGTATTTTAAATATTTACTACATCAAATTGTAGCCCATTTCTAACGCCAGTCTATTAGCTGACTTAGATGGCTTTTACTTACCACCACCTTGATCCAAGAACTTTCTACTTTCTAACTGTGTAATCAAATTGTATCTTAAAATAAATAACACAAAAGACCAGAGACAGACAAGAGGAAGGGTGGGGGAGCGAAGAATGGACCGGCGGTCTGGCTGACTGCATTACGAGTAGATACATACATATAAGTGGCAGATGCTGCTCCCGTTCAGTGTCAGTGGTTCTGTTTCAAATTTTCTACTACTTTCAGCTTTTCTTTTCCAAATCTATTTTTGTATAAAATCTCGTTTTTATTTTGTTGGTATTTTTTTGTTGTTGTCTGTGGCTTGTTAACAGAAATTTATTTAAATCTCTTTACAAGTTATTTGCTTCTTTTTTTCTTTTTCACTGTAATATTTATCTGTTTTGTGTGATTTCATCTTACTCACATCCATTTACAGTCACTCACACACTCATCCAAAGATTTCTGTTCATGTAAACATATTTTTATTTTCTGAAGCATAGTTTCAGGCTAGAGGTAGATGAGGATTTTTTCTTCTTCTGTTATAAAATATACGTATGTAATTTTTTACAAATATCAAAATAAATTGTTTGTGTATACATATTCATATACATACTTACATACATATACATTTATTTTTGATATTTTTTTTTTGTTATTTTTCATATTGTTGTCAGTTTATTTTTTTTTACCTACCTTTCCTTTTTTTTAAGCAAATTTCTTGTAAAATTTTAGGTGTGTTTGGGTGAAAATTTGTTAGAAAACAACAAAACTGAATGTTTTTTAAATGAAATATCACATTTTGGGTATGAGTAACTATTTATTTTTAAATTAAATAAAATTGATTAAAAAAATCTTGTTTATTTAGGTTTCACTGAAATCAACAAAATTTTTAATATATTTTTGTGAAAAATAATGGTAATAGGTAAAGGTAATTTTGTGTAAAAATATTTTATACAAGATATAAAAAATTATATTATAATTTTATAGACAATTTTAATATAAAAAAATTTTTCTATAAAAAATTTTGAATAGTAAATCTTTTGATATAAAATTTTTTCTTTATGAAAAATATCAAAAAATTTTCGTGTATAAATTTTTTCCACATAAAAATTTTTTTATACAAAATTGTTCGATATCAAAATATGTATTTCTATAGATCATTTTCTATATAATACAAAAACAAATTTATAATAATATACAAATTTATAATAATACAAATTTTTACATTAAAAATTTTGTTGTATAAAAATTTTTCTTTAGAAAAATTTTCGACATCAAAATTTTTCTATAGACAATTTTTTAATATAAGCATTTTGTACAGGAAATTTTCCCATCTAAAAATTTTAAGATATACAATTTTCATGTAGAAAATTTTTTGTGTCGAAAAATTTTTTCGATATTAAAACTTTTCTATAGAAAAATTTTTCGATATAAAAATTTTCGTATAGAAAATTTTTCGATATAAAAATTTTTCTGTAGCAAATTTTTCTATATAAAAATTTTCGTATAGAAAAATTTTCTATGTAAAAATTTTCGTATAGAAAATTTTTCAATATAAAAATTTTCGTATAGAAAATTTTTCCATATAAAAATTTTCGTATAGAAAATTTTTCGATGAAAAAATTTTTCTATAGAAAATTTTTCGATATAAAACTTTCATAGAAAATACCATAACATCATTTTTGTACAGAAAATATGTCTTTAGAAAATTTTTTGATATAAACATTTTCTATACAAAATTTTTTGACATAAAATTTTTTTTTTATAGAAAATTTTTCGACACAAACATTTTTCTAGATAAAAATGTTTCTATAGAAAATTTTTCAAATTACAAATTTTCTATAAAAATGTTTCTCTATATAAATTATTCTATATAAAAATGTTCAATTTAAAATTTTTCTATAGAAAATTTTTTGATATAAAACTTTTTTAATATAAAAATTTTTCTATAGAAAATTTTTTAATATAAAAATTTTTCTATCGAAAATTTTTTGATATAAAAATTGTTCTATAGACAAATTTTTTTATAGAAAACTTTTCTATATAAAAATTTTTCTATAGAAAATTTTTCGATTTAAAAATTTTTTTATAGAAAATTTTCGACATAAAAATTTTTTGACACAAACATTTTTGCATAGAAAATTGTTCGATATTAAAGTTTTTCCATAGAAAACTTTTTGATATAAAAATTTTTTTATAGAAAATTTTTTGATATAAAAATTTTTCTATAGAAAATTTTTTTGATACAAAAATTTTTCTATAGAAAAATTTTTTAAGGTAAAAATGTTTCTATAGAAAATTTTTGTCTATATAAATTTTTCTATAGAAAATTTTTTTAAATATAAATTTTTCTATACATAATTTTTCGCCATAAAAATTTTTCTAGATAAAAAGAAAAATTTTTCAATGTAAAAAAATTTATATAAAAATGTTTGTCTATATAAATTTTTCTATAGAAAATTTTTCGATATAAAAATTTTCTAAAGAAATTTTTCGATATAAAAATTTTCTAAAGAAATTTTTCGATATAAAATTTTTCTAAAGAAATTTTTCGATATAAAATTTTTTTATAGAAAATTTTTCGATATAGAAATTTTCTATAGAAAATTTTTCGATATAAAAATTTTCTATAGAAAATTTTTCGATATAAAAATTTTCTATAGATAATTTTTCGATATAAAAATTTTCTATAGAAAATTTTTCGACATCAAATCTTTTCCATAGAAAATTTTTTGACACAAAAATATTTGCATAGAAAACTTTTCTACACAAAAAATTTTGCCTTGAAAATTTTTCGACACAAAAATTTTTTGATGCTAAAATTTTTCTATAGAAAATTTTTCGATATACAATTTTTTCTAAACAAAATTTTTTTGTAAAAAAAATTTCCATACAAAATTTTTCGATATAAACATTTTTTTTTTGTAAGAAATTTTTCTATTTAAAAATTTTTTAAAGAAAATTTTTCTACACAAAAATTTTTTTATTGGGACTTTTCTATAAAAAATTTATCGATATAAAAAATTTTCTGTAAAAAATGTCGATATAAAAATTTTTCTATAGAAAATTTTTCGATATAAAAATAGAAAATTTTTCTATAGAAAAATTTTCATATCGACAAATTTTGTATCGGAAATTTTTTTTTATCAAAAAATGCTTTATAGAAAAATTAAAATTTTTCGATTTTTCTATAGAAAATTTTACGACATAAAAATTTGTCTATAGAAAATTTTACGACTTAAACATTTGTCTATAGAAAATTTTACGACGAGAAAAAAATTTTCGTAGAATAATTTTCGACATACAAATTTTTCGAAGAAAATTTTTCGACTAAAAATTTTTCATAGAACATTTTTATATTTCAATTTTTTGCGTCTCCTACAAAGTGAAGCTATATAATTGCCAGATTGAATAAATATTACTAAAAATATTTTTATTATTAAATATTAAAAAGGAAGCGATATTAAAAAAAAAATTTTTCTCTATATTATTTAGAGCTATATATCTTTTTACACTATAATTCGATTTTTTGATGTCTTCTTACAAAATTAGGTTTGAAATGTCACATTTTAAATAAGCCTTAGTATTGCCAGTTCCAAAGAATATTACTCAAGATATTGTATTTTAGAGACATCTATCGACAAAATAAAAACAAGACCTAATTTTTTTAATTATTTTTTTTTTCGTATTGTTTAGATCTGGGCCCTATTTCACTAAGCTACAAGTTTACAATTACAAGTGTTTTTGCCTGTAAAATTGTGAACTTGTAAATAATTGTGTTTCATTTAAATACAATTACAAGTTTGTAGTTACAAGTGATTTTTACAATTCACAAGTTTACAAGTCATACTTCTACAAGTGGTTTTGTTTCACTCAGAGACCGGAGATCGTTTTATTTTTTAAATCCATCAAGTATAAATATCATTGCCGATGAAAATTTATTTTCATTTCGATCGAAAAATAAAAAAAGATGGATTTATATTTGAAATATAAATATCCCTCTTGATGAAAATTTTAAATATCTATAACGATAAATATCCGGACAGAAAAATATTTTATTGATTGTTTTATTTTTGAACTTCTGTTTTGACTTTGAAAAAATAAAATGTTTATGAAATTTTAAAATTTTCAACAATGAATGTATGAATGTTTACAATTTATTTCAATTTTTTAGGACATTGAAGTTAAAGATAATAGTTCTAATGGGAACTATTGGTGGTTTCTTTAATTCGCGTCGCTATTTCCAAAAACAAAATAACTTTTAAAGGTTTTAAACGCACTTAGACAACGAACATTTGTTGCCCAAACCCATTTCAATAAAAAATTTGCAACAATAATTGAATTTATTGCTATTTAAAAGTCCTAAAGATGTTTTATACACGGACAAATACAGAAATAAAATTTGAATTTTTTCTATCAAAATTTATTTTCATCGGATGAAAAAAGATGGAAATAATTTTGAACTGTACTGATAAATATCCCAAACGATTTTTTTATATTTTATTTTCATCGGATTGAAAAAAGGAACAAAATTTTTGAACAAATAAAAATCATGAGGGATTTTTAATATTTTTTTAAACTTCAATGATTGTTTTTTTATGGATTAAAACATGAAAATATTGTTTTAAAAGTATTAAAATCCGGTCTCTGGTTTCACTAATCTAAATTTGTACTTGTACACTTGTAGAATTGTAGAAAAAAAGCATAGGGTCGACGAAAAAAAAAATTTACAAGTTACAAGTGAATGATAAATTAATTCAAATTTGTTTTTTAACAATTTTTTTAATCAAAATTAGTTAAAATTAACACAAAATCAAATCAATATTAATTTGCATTTATTTATGTGGTCCATTACTTAGTGTTCCTTGACGAATTTAGTGTACTTTGACGAATTTTAATAGCCATGGTCACACTACCAAAAGAATTGTATGTGCCAAATTTAATCAAATTAAATCGACTCAGGAAGTAATTCTAAGTCTATTGGTACGCTAAAAGGACCAATATTTTTATGCGTTACATACATCAGCCCAAACTTATAATACCCTTTCCACCTATAGTGGTGAAGGGTATCAAAATATAATCATGTATGCAGAACAAGGGAGATCAATTATGTCCTTTACTCAACGATATCTCAAAAAGCATATCTTCTATTTTCTTTATCACTCTCTAGTGTAGACAACAAAATATGAAAAACAAAAAAATGGGCCCATGGTGGATCGGAAAACAAAATACTTTTTTCTAAAACAACTCATAACATTTCAGTTCTAATTTGAATCTGAATATAAGGTTAAATTTTTTAATTAAAAGAACATAAAACTACATATGAGCCTAGTCTTATAAAAATCTGAGAACCGTATCAAAAGTTATAGGCATATAAAGTGGATATGTTTCGGAAAAAATCTTGAAAAAACGAACTTTAAACCGCCATAAAATCTAAACCAAAGCGAAATTAAAAATATTGAAGAAGTGTAAAATTGTCTAGGCCGAAGGAATATATACAAAATATACAAAATATATACAAAATTTCATGAAAATCGTAGATATATGGTTCAGTACGAGTTCAACATTTTAAATTTCACTCCATATATTTATCAAAATAATTTATTTTATTATAATTGTAGAAATTGTAATTTTAGAAATTGTAATTTTAGGAATTGTAATTGTAGTTTACAAGTCCAAAAAGCTACAATTGTTGTGAAAATTTTAATGAAACCAATTGAACAGCACTTGTAAGAATTAGACTTGTAATTGTAACTTATAAACTTGTAGAATTGTAGTTTAGTGAAATAGGGCCCTGAAAACCTTTTCTCAATATAATTCGATCTTCTTTATGTCATTTTACAAAATGAAGTCTAAAATATTACATTTCAAAAAATGTTTAGTGTTGCCAGTTGCAATTAATATTAGGTTAGTATTAAATTTATCTTTTCACAAATTGTTAAAATTTTCTAGTTTATTCTTTCTTTTAACATTTTCAAACTTTAAGGTGGTAATTTGCTTTAAAATAGTCAAAATTTTCTTTTATTTTTTCATTCTTTTATATTAACTTACTTCTTTGTTTTTTTGGGTTCCTCAGTATGAATTTCTTTTGAATTTTTTCCAACCATGCTGGTACTGGTACTGGTACTGTTACTGGTGCTGGTGCAATTCATCTTTTTTTTTCTTCTTTCAAACCCTCACATGCAACCGAAATTGAAGGGTTTTATTCTTAGTTTTTATTTCATTTAAATGCGGTCTGTTTTCTTTTACTGGAAAATATAAATTCTAATTAAGAAGGTATTTAGTAAAGTTTACAAAAAACAAAAAAGAAAAACCAGAAGAAAATGTATAACATTTCTAAGAAAATCTTTAAAGTATTTAAACTGGGAAAATTTAAAGACTAAAGAATAAAAGCGGTAATAAAACGAGATTAAAATTTTGGATTTTGTTTAACACTTTCGTACCTAAGTTGCATTGATAAAAATTAAGACAAATCCTTAATGGAGGTTATATAAATAGTTCTCAAGCCAAACTTTTGGTGCCGTTTATCCGCTCCACTCCGCACTTTGTTCAAAAAATAATAAGAAAGACTGTTACATTCGTAGGAATTGAAGTATAAATTAAGGGTCTTTCTTTGATTCTCAATGTTCGCTTAAATTGGCTTCCAATATATTTTATTGAAGATGCAAATGAGCCTATCTGACGATTGCTAGAACTTATAAATTATCTTCTTTTTTCATAAAAAAAAATCGTATTTCTACAACAAAATTTTCATAATTTCATTGAGCGATTATCCTTCAATTGAATCCCCAAACGTTAATATGGAATGCAATAAGTTGACTGATATCGCTGAATTCACAAAGTTAAAATACCTGCAGCGTTTTGATTGGTTTCTGTACATTTTTTTATACTAGATTTCGCTGATAATGTGAGTAAAATCCTGTGATTTTCTAAACCTTCCTGCTGTTGTATTCTGCGGTAAATTGTATATTTTTACACAAAAAATTCTCGACTTTTTCCCATACACAAAAAAGAATGCAGAATATTTGGCATGCATGCAATGTTTAAAAATTTCATGTTTCTCTATTACTTGATGGAAATGTCAAAACGAGGGGTGCCCGAAAAGGCTCTTCAAAAAATCGAAAAAAGGAAATTTTCTATAAAATCATGTTGCATACTTTAAGGAGGATCAATAATTCTATATTTTTTAATAAAAAAAAAATTTTCGATATAAAAATTTTTCTATAGAAAATTTTTCGATATAAAAATTTTTCTATAGAAAGTTTTTCGATATAAAAGTTTTTCTATAGAAAAATTTTCGATAAAAAAATTTTATTATAGAAAAATTTTCGATAAAAAAATTTTTCTATAGAAAAATTTTCGATAAAAAAATTTTTCTATAGAAAAATTTTCGATAAATAAATTTTTCTGTAGAAAAATTTTCGATAAAAAAATTTTTCTATAGAAAAATTTTCGATAAAAAAATTTTTCTATAGAAAAATTTTCGATAAAAAAATTTTTCTATAGAAAAATTTTCGATAAAAAAATTTTTCTATAGAAAAACTTTCGATAAAAAAATTTTTCTATAAAAATTTTTCGATAACAAAATTTTTCTATAGAAAAATTTTCGATATAAAAATTTTTCTATAGAAAAATTTTCGATATAAAAATTTTTCTATAGAAAAATTTTCGATATAAAAATTTTTCTATAGAAAAATTTTCGATATAAAAATTTTTCTATAGAAAAATTTTCGATATAAAAATTTTTCTATAGAAAAATTTTCGATATAAAAATTTTTCTATAGAAAAATTTTCGATATAAAAATTTTTCTATAGAAAAATTTTCGATATAAAAATTTTTCTATAGAAAAATTTTCGATAAAAAAATTTTTCTATAGAAAAATTTTCGATACAAAAATTTTTCTATAGAAAAATTTTCGATAAAAAAATTTTTCTATAGAAAAATTTTCGATAAAAAAATTTTTCTATAGAAAAATTTTCGATAAAAAAATTTTTCTATAGAAAAACTTTTGATACACAAATTTTGCTATAGAAAAATTTTCGATATAAAAATTTTTCTATAGAAAAATTTTTGATATAAAAATTTTTCTATAGAAAAATTTTCGATATAAAAATTTTTGTATAGAAAAATTTTCGATATAAAAATTTTTGTATAGAAAAATTTTCGATATAAAAATTTTTGTATAGAAAAATTTTCGATATAAAAATTTTTGTATAGAAAAATTTTCGATATAAAAATTTTTCTATAGAAAAACTTTTGATATAAAAATTTTTCTATAGAAAAATTTTCGATATAAAAATTTTTCTATAGAAAAATTTTCGATATAAAAATTTTTCTATAGAAAAATTTTCGATAAAAAAAAATTTCTATAGAAAAATTTTCGATAAAAAATTTTTCTATAGAAAAATTTTCGATAAAAAAATTTTTCTTTAGAAAAACTTTCGATATAAAAATTTTTCTTTAGAAAAACTTTCGATATAAAAATTTTTCTTTAGAAAAACTTTCGATATAAAAATTTTTCTTTAGATATAAAAATTTTTTCTATAGAAAAATTTTTGATAAAAAAATTTTTCGTTAGAAAAATTTTCGATAAAAAAATTTTTCTATAGAAAAATTTTTGATATAAAAATTTTTCTATAGAAAAATTTTCGATATAAAAATTTTTCTTTTTAACAATTTTCGATATAAAAATTTTTCTGTAGAAAATTTTTTGAAATAAAGATTTTTCTATATAAAATTTTTCGAAATAAAAATTTTTCTATAGAAAATTTTTCGATATAAGAATTTTTCGATTAGAAAATTTGTGTAAAATTTTTCTATAGAAAATTTTTCGGTTTTGAAATTTTTCTATAAAAAAATCTTTTGATTTTAAAATTTTTCTAGAGAAAGTTTGTCGATATAAAAATTTGTCTATAGAAAATGTTTCGATATAAACATTTTTCCATAGAAAATTTTACGATATAAAAATTTTTCTTTAGAAAACTTTACGATATAAAAATTTTTCTATAGAAAATTTTTCGATATAAAATTTTTTTCTATATAAACATTTTTCTATACAAAAATGTCACATTTTGAGTAAGTTAGATGCATTTAAAATTACTAAAGATTTAAGTATCCCTTGATTCGAAAGTTTAGAAATTTTTTATCTATAAGGTTTTTCAAAGAAATCATATTGCATACTGTTAGGTATTACAAAAATTAAGAAAGTTCCTAAAAATTAACTTTTATGTTTCTCGAAAATCCTTTCATCCAAACTCTTTCATTTATAAACTTATTTTAGAATACGTGTATTAATTACCTCAACAAAATCTTGGGTATCCCTCACGTCGAATTCAGAGAGATTTTCCAGAAACTTATGTCGTTGATATTTAGGAGTTTCAAAAATTATGGATTATATAGAAAATCATTCAGATTTCTATATTTATCAAAATTCAGAAATCAAATTTAAACTTATGTTAAGGAGCATTCATAATTTACCTCAAATAACTGGGTATTCCTTAGACCGATATGAATTTCAATAAAATTAGGTTGCATAGTTTTAGGAGATTTGGAAATTCAAATTGTACCAACTCGATTTTAAAGCAAATCTTAAAAATTTGAATTCTTTACAATTCACATGTTTCTACTAGATTGATACAAATTACCTCTAGTAACTCCTAGGTTCTCTGTCCTATGAAAAATAAAGATTTAAACATGATGTATTTTTCCAACATGTTTTTCTGCAGAAAAACATGCCCGTATTTTTTTTTTTTTTTTCTTGATAAGGGCAAATGTGCATCATATATTCTATGTAAAAATGTAGTTTTATCTATGTAATTATACACATTCACTACATTTGTAGGTATGTATGTTTTCAAATTTTAAACATGCATCGGCATGCCTTAACATTTTACTCTGGGTAAAAGTCCAACAAAAGCAATTCTCGCTTAATTGTTGTTACGTTATTTGCAATATAGTTGTTTTTTTTTTCTTCTTTTGGTTAAAAATTTTATGTTTTTCCACATGTTTTTATTCTCATAAATTTACGAAGTCATTGTCATCAACAACATCAACAATGATATCCTTTTAAGGATGTTTGTTGTTGTTATTTCTATCTAATGCAACGTCATTAATTTTACTCACACTTACTTTAAAAAAAAAGAAACTCTAACATTAAAAAAGTTAACATAAGGATTTTTTGTTATCTCTTAGTTGTCTTTCTCTCGTCTACTCTCTTTTTTTCTATTTTGATTTTCCAAAAGGATGTCTAAGGATAATTTGTGACGATTTTATATTGAAGGAATGTGTATACTAAAAGATACTGGCGAGTATAAATAATTCTCTGTGTAAGAGAATTTTGTTAAAAGAAGAGAGAGAGAGAGAGAGAAAGAAAGAAAAAAAGAGTAGTCAAGCCTGCCAGATTTGCCGATTTATCGGCATTTTGGCGACTTTTAATATGAAAAATAGTAAAGTTCCGATATGCAGATTTTGACTACAAAATTAGCGTTTTATGAGATTATATGAAAGTGAACCGCCGTGGTATAGTAGGTTAGTCATCCGCCTAGCATACCAGAGGTCCTAAATTCGATTCCCGGTCAGACCCACTTAAAAAAATAAAGAAAAAATGTGGTTCACCTCATAAATCTGCTTGCCACTGGTTATTGAGTATTAGGCTAAGTACTTCTCTAGCTAATGCATTTGTCGTTTTTTTTTAGTGAAATCTTCCATTGAAATTTTTTTCTGTCGAACATTTCCCTATAAAAATTTTTATGTAAAGAAGAATTTTTCGTATCCAATTTTTTTTTTCAGAAAAATTTGTAATGAAAATTTGTGCTATATTTTTGGACAATTCCGATTTTTTGACGATTTCTGAAAATTTATTGCCGATTTTTTCGAAATATATGCCGGTTTTTCAAAAAAAAATTCTGGCAGCCCTCGCTGTAGTGTTTTTCTTAAAGCTCAAGTGTTTTTCTTTTCTTAAATTTATTAAGTGGAAAAAGTGTTGCCACATAGAAAATATTTTAGAAAAAAATGTTAGATCATATATATTTTCCGATGACATTATAGGGACATGGAATGATTGTGTTGCTCTTAATGTTGATTACTTTAGTACTTTTCAGCCCAAGTCTGATGCCCGATAAAATTGTGAACAATATAAATTTGGACATATCAAGAACTTCGATTTTAATTTGTGTTTAAGGGATTCATAAACATTATGGGGGACTACAAAGAAAAATTTTAAATATATAGGGGACAAGAATGAATAAAATAAAAATAATAAAACAACAATGAATGAATAACAATAAAAAAAAATAAAAATTTATCAAAAAATTTCTAGAAGATAAAAATTAAAAAAAGAGAACATTTTCAAACAATTTCCTAATTATAAAATTTTCTATAAAGAAAATATTTCAAAATTTCTTTAATATTGAATTTACTGAAAATTTATTTTAGATAAGTTATATTTATAGATACTCGCAGATAGAAAATTTGTAATATCTACACACACTTTTCTATAGAAAAACTATTATACATATACTTTTTGTATAGAAAAACTGTTTTACAGACACTTTTTCTATAGAAAAACTGTTAGACATAAACTTTCTAAAGAAAAACTGTTATACAGATACTTTTTCTATCGAAATACTGTTAAACAGACACCTTTTTTATTGAAAAAATGTTATACAGACACTTTTTTTATAGAAAAACTGTTAAGCAGACAATTTTTTCTATAGAAAAGCTGTTTCTATTGAAGAACTGTTATACAGACATTTATTCTGTAGAAATACTGTAATACGGACACCTTTTCTATCGAAAAACTGTTATACGGACACCTTTTTTATATATAAACTGTTATACTGGCACTTTTTCTATTGAAGAACTATTATCCAGACACTTTTTCTGTAGAAAAACTGTTATACTGATACTTTTCTATAGAAAAACTGTTATACTGACACTTTTCTATAGGAAAACTATTATACCAACACTTTTTATAAAAAAAAAATGGTATACTAACAATTTTTCTATAGAAAAACTGTTATACAGACACTTTTTCTATAGAAAAACTATTATACAGATACTTCTCTATAGAAAAACTGTTATACAGATACTTTTTCTATCGAAATACTGTTAAACAAACACCTTTTTTATTGAAAAACTGTTATACAGACACTTTTTCTATAGAAAAACTGTTAAACAGACAATTTTTTCTGTAGAAAAGCTGTTTCTATTGAAGAACTGTCATACAGACACTTTTTCTGTAGAAATACTGTAATACGGACACCTTTTCTATGGAAAAACTGTTATACGGACACCTTTTTTTTATATAAAAACTGTTATACTGGTACTTTTTCTATTGAAGAACTATTATCCAGACACCTTTTCTGTAGAAAAACTGTTATACTGACACTTTTCTATAGAAAAACTGTTATAATGGCACTTTTTCTATATGAAAACTGTTATACCAACACTTTTTCTATAAAAAAAACTGTTATACTGACAATTTTTCTATAGAATAACTGTTATACAGACACTTTTTCTATAGAAAAACTGTTATACAGATACTTTTGTATAGAAAAACTGTTATACAGATACTTTTTCTATAGAAAAACTGTTATACCGACCCTTTTTCTACAAAAAAAAAACTGTTATACCGACACTTTTTTTTGGAGAAAAATTGTTATAAAGACATTTTTTCTATAGAAAAACTATTATACAGGCACTTTCTCTATAGAAAAGCTATTATATAGACACTTTTTCTATAGAAAAGCTGTTATACAGACAGTTTTTCTACAGAATAACTGTTATACAGATACTTTTTCTATAGACAAACTGTTATACTGACACTTTTCTATAAAATAACTGTTATACTGACACTTCTTCTATAAGAATACTGTTATACCAACACTTTCTATAAAAATAGTAATGTTATACTGACAATTTTTCTATATAAAAACTGTGTACAGACACTTTTTCTATAAAAAAACTGTTATACAGATACTTTTCTATAGAAAAACTGTTATACCGACACTTTTCTATAGAAAAACTGTTATATAGACACTTTTTTGTAAAAAAAACTGTCATTCAGACAGTTTTTATACAGAAAAACTGTTATACAGATACTTTTTCATAGAAAAACTGTTACACAGACACTTTTACTATAGAAAAACTGTTATATAGGGACTTTTTCTATTAAAGAACTATTTTCCAGATATTTTGTCTATAGAAAACTGTTTTAAAAAAACATTTTGAGTAGAAAAACTGTTATACAGACACTTTTTCTATAGAAAAACTGTTATTCCTGACACTTTTTTCCAGAAAAATTATTATACTGAAACTTTTTCTATAGAAAAAATGTTATACAGGCACATTTTCTGTAGAAAAACTGTTATATAGACACTTTTTTTATAGAAAAGTTGTTATACAGGCTCTTTTGCTATAGAAAAACTGTTATACAGACACCTTTTCTTTAGAAAAACTGTTATATAGACACTTTTTTTTATAGAAAAACTGTTATACAGACATTTTTTCTATATAAAAAATTTTATACATACATTTGAATTTTGATTGAGTTTTTAGTAAAAAAATTTATATTTTTATTTAAATTTGAATTTTTAATAAAAGAGTAATTGGCAACTTTTATTAAAACGTCATTTATTGCTAAATAACTTTTAGTTTTTCTCTTTTTTGTTTAACGCACATGCTCGCAAATTTAACTCTACTCTCTTAAATAAACTTAAATAAAGAGCTTTTGCCTAATACACTCTCATTTTCCTTCTTCCTTAAATCGGCACTTTTGCTATAATTTCTTTTGTTAGATTTTCGTGAAAATTTGTGCGATTTCGTGCCGGAAAATGTTGTTTGTAATTTTATATTTCTTCTTATGTATTTTTCATCACATTTGTTTTCCATCATGTTTTCATACTTCTGTGTTTTCTTTTTAATCTATTTGTATTTGTTTATTATTTTTCGCCTTATATCCTTATTTTTTTCTCTCCTTTTCTTATGACTCTTCTTTGTTTATTTTTGTTTTGGTTTTTTATAGTATTTGTAAGTTTTTGTTGTTCTTGTTGTTGCCTTATTTATTATTATTTTTGCTGATTTTTCTAATATTTTCATTCTTCGCTTTGATAAAGTGTGTGTGAATTAATTTCTATTATATGTATTTCCTTCCTTATTGACTTGTTTAATGTCTGTGTGTGTTTGACTGTGTCTTTGTGTTTTTTGTTGCATTTCCTTTGTGCTTAAATTTCTTCCTTGCGCTTTATCTTTAGTGATTTCTGTGCAAATGTTTGTAAAACAACGGTTAAGTTTATTTAAATAGGTATAATGGTGAAAAAGTCAAATGTTTACATAATTATTTGATTCAAAATTTTAGAAATTATTGTGGTGTATACTTTTGGTATGCTCCACATGAATTGTATTATATTTTTGTTTTACAAAATGTCCTTTTCAAAGAAATTTATTTTATTTTTATTTTTATCGTTCACCAAAAAATTCTAAATTCGGTTGGAAAATATCAAGAGTTTACTTAAAATGATTTTTCATCTCGAGAAAAAAAATTAGAAATTATTTTTAATTCTTTATTCATTTGCTAAAATTTTAATTCCAACTGTCCAGCCTTACCAGTATTACTTATTTTTATGACTCTCTGCTCGTACGGATATGAACTTCGCTCTGTATTTAAACAGCTGCATTTGTATCTGTTCACACTAGTATTTTATTTTTTCAGCTGTTGTTGTATTTGTTCATTAAGTATTTGTTGCCATGGCATTTTTCCCCATTTAGTAAAATTTGCTGTTGGTTTTATGCCACTTCTACTACTACAACATTTTATTGCATGCCATCTATGCATTTACACTTTTTGCATTTCATACAAATTCCTTCTTCTCTCTGGATGTTTTTTTCTCATAGCTTTGATTTTTATACACTGTTGCTTTTTTTCTCGTCCGTTTTTTTGCTGCAAAAACTTCCGTTTATAATGATTATACTTAAGAAGAAAGAAATACCTGTACAATGAATATTTAAATATGGCTATGAATGTGAGTAGAGCAAATGTGTGTCTGTTTAACACATATAAACGGTTATAATTGGAATGTTTTGAATTTTGTCCCAGCAGTTCCAATATACGGGCATTTCCAAACTAGGGACAAACTGTTATACAGCACTTTTTCTATCGACAAACTGTTATACTGGCATTTTTTCTATAGAAAATCTAGTATACCGACACTTTTCTATAGAAAAACTGTTATATAGACAGTTTTTCTATTAAAAACTGTTATACATATACTTTTTCTGTAGAAATTCTGTATATGTATAAACATATATACATATACTGTTATACGGATACCTTTACTATACATAAATGTTATACAGACACTTTTTCTATAGAAAAACTGTTTACAGACACTTTTTCTATAGAAAAACTGTTTACAGACACTTTTTCTGTAGAAGAACTGTTTACAGACACTTTTCTATAGAAAAACTGTTATACAGACACTTTTTCTATAGAGAAATTATTATACAGATACTTTTTCTATAGAAAAACTGTTATACAGACACGTTTACTATAGAGAAATTATTATACAGACACTTTTTCTATAGAAAAACTGTTATACAGACACTTTTTCTTTAGAAAAACTGTTATACAGACACTTTTTCTATAGAAAAAATGTTATACAGACACTTTTTCTATAGGAAAACTGTTATACAGACACTTTCTATAGACAAACTGTTCTACAGACACTTTTTCTATAGAAAAACTGTTATACAGACACTTTTTCTATAGAAAAACTGTTATACAGACACTTTTTCTATAGAGAAATGGTTATACAGACACTTTTTCTATAGAAAAACTGTTATACAGACACTTTTTCTTTAGAAAAACTGTTATACAGACACTTTTTCTATAGGAAAACTGTTATACAGACACTTTTTCTATAGGAAAACTGTTATACAGACACTTTTTCTATAGGAAAACTGTTATACAGACACTTTTTCTATAAAAAACTGTTATACAGACACTTTTTCTATAGAAAAGCTGTTATACAGACACTTTTTCTATAGAAAAACTGTTATACAGACACTTTTTCTATAGAAAAGATAGATACTTTTTGGATAGAAAATTTTTTATACAGACACTTCTTCTATAGAAAAACTATTTTACGGATATTTTTGATTTCGAAAAACTGTTATTCAGAAACTTTTTCTTTAGAAAAACTATTATACAGACACTTTTTCTATAGACAAACTGTTATATTGACACTTTTTCTAGTTTGTTTGTCGATCCTTTTGTAACTACTGGGATATACCCCTCATGTGAATATATTGATGTTTGCAAAATTTGATTGTGTTTTTCTTGCTTTTGTTGTTATTTTTCTTATTTTACATTTCACATTACTTGACACTTTTTTCAACTCATTAGATTTCAATTGTATTTTATTTAGTTTGGAATCATTAAGTATGTTAGAATTTTTATTTCCATACAAAACGAGAAAAAAGTTACAAAGTTTTTAAAGGTTTTTAAAAGTTTGAAACAAATTTAAAATGTTAAATAAGTGGTTGGAAATTAAGGTTTTGAAAATTGTTACATATTTTCAGGCGTAAAATAGAAAATTTTTTAATGCGAAAAACTTTTGGGAAAATTTAAAATAATAATTATTTCTAATAGAATTTAGAAACATTTAAATTGCTTATTTCTCAATAAAACAAAAAATAAAACACTTGAATAAAAAATCACATTTAATGCAAAAATCTTTAAACACCTTAAAGTAGACTACATTTACTGTGCCAACACTCCTTGTATTGTTACTTTTGTTTACATTTCATTCAATAATGCATGTTTATACATGCCAATTTGTCTATATTATCGTTTATATACATTTCTAATATATTCATGTTTTTAGATTTATATCGATCTTGACCTTTTCTGTTATAACTGCATTTACACAAATGTCTCTTGCTCTTTGAATGGTTCGAAGTATGTCTGAGTATGTCTAGGTTTCCTTTTCATTTTCAAACAATAAATCACTGATTATTTTATTATTTTTTTTCTTTACTTTTTTTTGTACGGCCTGCAATTTATGCACAGCAGCATCTCATACAATGACAATATATTTTCCTTATAAATAATAAAATCATGTAAGAATAAAAATTGCGTCATATTTTATCTTAAGATGTGAGCTTTAAAAACTTGTTGCTGGTGATAAGAAATTTATTTATTATGAACAAACAAAATTATATATTCATAAACATTTATAAATTATATCATATTTTTAATCGTTAGACCGCAAAAGTGTTTGTATAATAGATTTTTTTTCATTGAAAAAATATCAGTTATATTATAAAATAACTTTAGTATAATAGAAAACGTCACATTTTTTCTATAAAAACGTGTCAGTATAACAGTTTTTCTGTAGAAAAGATGTCTTTATATCAGTTTTTCTATAGAAAAGTGTCTGTATAACAGTCTTTCTATAGAAAAAGTGTCTGTATAACAGTTTTTCTATCGAAAAAGTGTCTGTATGACAGTTTTTCTATAGAAAAAGTGTATGTATAACAGTTTTTCTATAGAAAAAGTGTCAGTATAACAGTTTTTCTATAGAAAAAGTGTCTGTATAACAGTTTTTCTATAGAAAAAGTGTCTGTATAACAGTTTTTCTATAGAAAAAGTGTCTGTATAACAGTTTTCCTATAGAAAAAGTGTCTGTATAACAGTTTTTCTATAGCAAAAGTGTCTGTATAAAAGTTTTTCTATAGAAAAAGTATCTGTATAAAAGTTTTTCTATAGAAAAAGTGTCTGTATAACAGTTTTTCTATAGAAAAAGTGTCTGTATAACAGTTTTTCTAAAGAAAAAGTGTCTGTATAACAGTTTTTCTATTAAAAAAGTGTCTGTATAACAGTTTTTCTATAGAAAAAGTGTCTGTATAACAGTTTTTCTATAGAAAAAGTGTCTGTATAACAGTTTTTCTATAGAAAAAGTGTCTGTATAACAGTTTTTCTATAGAAAAAGTGTCTGTATAACAGTTTTTCTATAGAAAAAGTCTCTGTATAACAGTTTTTCTATAGAAAAAGTGTCTGTATGACAGTTTTTCTATAGAAAAAGTGTCTGTATGACAGTTTTTCTATAGAAAAAGTGTCTGTATGACAGTTTTTCTATAGAAAAAGTGTCTGTATAACAGTTTTTCTATAGAAAAAGTGTCTGTATAACAGTTTTTCTATAGAAAAAGTGTCTGTATAACAGTTTTTCTATTGAAAAGTTGTCTGTCTAACAGTTTTTTTTATAGAAAAAGTGTCTGTATAACAGTTTTTCTAAAGAAAAAGTGTCTGTACAATAGTTTTTCTTTAGAAGAAGTGTGTGTATAACAGTTTTTCTATAAAAAAAGTGCCTGTATAACAGTTTTTCTATAGAAAAAGTGTCTGTATAACAGTTTTTCTCTAGAAAAAGTGTCTGTATAACAGTTTTTCTATAGTAAGAGTGTCTGTATATCAGTTTTTCTATATAAAAACTGTCTGTATAAAATTTGTTTTAATAGAAAAGGTGTCTGTATAACAGTTGTTCTATAGAAAATGTGTCTGTATAACAGTTTTTCTATAGAAAAGGTGTCTGTATAACAGTTTTCTATAGAAAAAATGGGTGTGTAACAGTTGTTCTATAGATAAAGTGTCTGTATAATAGTTTCTCCATAGAAAAAGTGTCTGTATAACAGTTTTTTTATAGAAAAAATGTATATGTAGCAGTTTTTCTATAGAAAAAGTGGCTGTAAAACAGTTTTTCTATGGGAAAGGTATCTGTAAAACAGTTTTTCTTTGGAAAAAGTGTCTGTAAAGCAGTTTTTCTATGGAAAAAGTGTCTGTAAATCAGTTTTTCTATAGAAACAAATTTCCTCTACCTTCCTGATATTTTATTTTATCTTAAGATGTGAGCTTTAAAAACTTGTTGCTGGTGATAAGAAATTTATTTATTATGAACAAACAAAATTATATATTCATAAACATTTATAAATTATATCATATTTTTAATCGTTAGACCGCAAAAGTGTTTGTATAATAGATTTTTTTTCATTGAAAAAATATCAGTTATATTATAAAATAACTTTAGTATAATAGAAAACGTCACATTTTTTCTATAAAAACGTGTCAGTATAACAGTTTTTCTGTAGAAAAGATGTCTTTATATCAGTTTTTCTATAGAAAAGTGTCTGTATAACAGTCTTTCTATAGAAAAAGTGTCTGTATAACAGTTTTTCTATCGAAAAAGTGTCTGTATGACAGTTTTTCTATAGAAAAAGTGTATGTATAACAGTTTTTCTATAGAAAAAGTGTCAGTATAACAGTTTTTCTATAGAAAAAGTGTCTGTATAACAGTTTTTCTATAGAAAAAGTGTCTGTATAACAGTTTTTCTATAGAAAAAGTGTCTGTATAACAGTTTTCCTATAGAAAAAGTGTCTGTATAAAAGTTTTTCTATAGCAAAAGTGTCTGTATAAAAGTTTTTCTATAGAAAAAGTATCTGTATAAAAGTTTTTCTATAGAAAAAGTGTCTGTATAACAGTTTTTCTATAGAAAAAGTGTCTGTATAACAGTTTTTCTAAAGAAAAAGTGTCTGTATAACAGTTTTTCTATTAAAAAAGTGTCTGTATAACAGTTTTTCTATAGAAAAAGTGTCTGTATAACAGTTTTTCTATAGAAAAAGTGTCTGTATAACAGTTTTTCTATAGAAAAAGTGTCTGTATAACAGTTTTTCTATAGAAAAAGTGTCTGTATAACAGTTTTTCTATAGAAAAAGTCTCTGTATAACAGTTTTTCTATAGAAAAAGTGTCTGTATGACAGTTTTTCTATAGAAAAAGTGTCTGTATGACAGTTTTTCTATAGAAAAAGTGTCTGTATGACAGTTTTTCTATAGAAAAAGTGTCTGTATAACAGTTTTTCTATAGAAAAAGTGTCTGTATAACAGTTTTTCTATAGAAAAAGTGTCTGTATAACAGTTTTTCTATTGAAAAGTTGTCTGTCTAACAGTTTTTTTTATAGAAAAAGTGTCTGTATAACAGTTTTTCTAAAGAAAAAGTGTCTGTACAATAGTTTTTCTTTAGAAGAAGTGTGTGTATAACAGTTTTTCTATAAAAAAAGTGCCTGTATAACAGTTTTTCTATAGAAAAAGTGTCTGTATAACAGTTTTTCTCTAGAAAAAGTGTCTGTATAACAGTTTTTCTATAGTAAGAGTGTCTGTATATCAGTTTTTCTATATAAAAACTGTCTGTATAAAATTTGTTTTAATAGAAAAGGTGTCTGTATAACAGTTGTTCTATAGAAAATGTGTCTGTATAACAGTTTTTCTATAGAAAAGGTGTCTGTATAACAGTTTTCTATAGAAAAAATGGGTGTGTAACAGTTGTTCTATAGATAAAGTGTCTGTATAATAGTTTCTCCATAGAAAAAGTGTCTGTATAACAGTTTTTTTATAGAAAAAATGTATATGTAGCAGTTTTTCTATAGAAAAAGTGGCTGTAAAACAGTTTTTCTATGGGAAAGGTATCTGTAAAACAGTTTTTCTTTGGAAAAAGTGTCTGTAAAGCAGTTTTTCTATGGAAAAAGTGTCTGTAAATCAGTTTTTCTATAGAAACAAATTTCCTCTACCTTCCTGATATTTTATTTTTACTAGTTTAGATTTTATTCTAATATAACACTTATTTAATTTTCTTTATAATAACGATTATTCCAGTATTTATTACAATAATCTTTTAAGAACATTTTCCTTTTCTTCTTTTCTCCATTTATTTACTGGTAATAGTTAAAAAAGAAGTCACATTCATTTGTTTGTCTCTTGTAAACTTTAAAATGCAAATATATTCATGAAATATGACTAGAAGTTTAAAACAGCAGGGGTGCATTTTGTATGCTGGGTAAATTATGTAGAAAAATTTTAAATAAATTGAAGTGTAATTTTAATCTTCAACAATGCAGTTCTGCTCAAAACAAGGGAGTGAGAAGAATTTTATTTATATTTTACTCGTTTTAGTAAATTATGAAAACAAAAGAATTTTATAAATAAAGTTAGTAATTCAAATATTTCTGAGTCATTGCTGTAATGCATGATTTTCTAAATGACCCTTATTAAAAATAACGAAATAAAAAATCATGGTAATGTGGTTTTTAGCGTGCTAAAATTATTTACAAAAAAGAAATGATTTAAACATGAACTCAAACACAATCAAATTGCAAAAACGTGACAATTTATAAATTTGTTTAGTTCAAAAAAGGTTTTTGTTAATATTTTTTTATAGAAAATGTTAAAATCAATTTAAATTACTTCAAAACTACATGACGTATAATTGATATTAATTATTTGATATGAAAATTAATTAAATATACATAACTCATACGTTAATAAAATTTAAATTTATCACAATTTAAATCCATTTTTTTTAAGTTCTTTCATATATTAGCCATATTTCCCCTTTTTCACATCTAATACTTATTTCAACAATTTATTACCACTTTTATTATAAACTCCTTTTAGTTTCAATTACTTTACCATCACTTTATCTTACTCCTAAGTCAAAACTTGCTCAAGAAACAATTTATTTTGCCAACTATTGTTTGTGTACATCGCTTCTTTATTATAAGTTAGAAAGAATCCCCTTTTGGTTTTATTTCCTCTTAAATAAAATTGATTTTTCTGGCATCACGTTTTCTTTTTTATCCTTAAGAAAAATGCATTTAATTTTATTTTTCTCACTTTACTGCACTTTACTTACAATTAAAAGAGATGGGTTCTTTACCCGATACCCCTCGTCGGTCAGACTTTGTCGGTCATTTAAATGAAATAGTTTTTAAAGTGAAGAATTTTTTCACCAACACCAAGAATATCCATTTTACTTATACTCATGTAAATGTGAAAAGTTACTTACCAACAAAATTAAAACAATTTTGCAAAATTACTTTACACGCATGTAATCTTTATTGCTATGAAAGCACTTGCAGGCATACAGACATGCATGTGCAGGCACTTGGTATTGTCAGAGAAGAGAGGACTAGGGTATAAGAGCCAACAAAAACAGAAGTTTTGCAGAGTAAATCGTGTGTAAATAAGACTAGAACAACTATAGAACTCATCAAAACACAATTAAAGCCACTTTCAACTACAGCAACATGTTTAGAAACATGTATACAAACATATTATTATATGTTGCAAAAAGTTATATAAGGCCAAAGATATCTTAAGAAATTTTGTTTGATCTTTAGCTTTATCAAATTCTTTATAAAACATCTTGGTCATTGACTTATCTTATACTTGGTCATTATACTTATCTGGAAAAGAGTTAAAGAATTTACTCAAAATGTTTATAAACATGTTGCTAATGCTTGTACCTCTTAGAGCCGAAGAAAAGGAAATAAGGGCCAACAAAGAAAAAAAAATATAATAGAAATAGCTTAGAACAATCACAGATTAAATCTAAACACAATATGGGTATAGCAACATGTTTAGAAACATTTTAACAAAAGCCATTTTTATTAAGTTGAAAAATGGCTTTTGTTATCTTAAGAAGTATAAAAAACGTATGACTTAATTATTTATGTCAACATGTTTATATACATGTTGCAAAACTTTGTATCTGTCAGACAGACAAATGAGATGGAAACTAGAGCCAACAAAAACTGAAGTTATATAGAGTAAATTATATGTAAATGAATCTTAAACGACACATTACAAATAATAGCACTATTGAAAACATTAACGTTCGCAGCAACATGTTGATAAACATTCTAGCAGGTATTATTAATACATATTTTAAAAGGAAGTTAAAAAAGACTTAAGATATCTTAAGAGTTATATATTCAACACTAATTTGTAACGATTTAAAACATTATCAAAGGCTTATTGTTGAAATTTTGTATTGTAAACTTGATGCTTGAGTAAATCAATTTTGTTTGTAAACATGTTGATCATCAACATGTTTGTTTGCTAAAGTTTTAATACAAAAGTCGTAAAAAAATCTATAGTCTTAGATAACTTCTTTGCAACATCTGTTCTTTCTCAAAAAAACTCTATATATTACAGCTTTAGCTATTATCATCGTTACCTAGATATCTTTGCCTCCTTTTCATTGTATGAATTGATGACATTTGGCAACATGAGTATAAACATGTGTATAAACATGTGTATAAACATATGTATAAACATGTGTGTGAACATGTGTATGAACATGTGTATAAACATGTGTTTAAGCATGTGTATAAACATGTGTTGTTAAAAGCTTTTTCTTTTAAATCTGTCATTTGTCGCTTGTCGTAGTAATTGTGTTCCGAGTAATTTATACACAAACTGACACAAAAACTGTTTACTTAATAAAAACGGACATACTATTTTAGTAAATCACATCAATAGCAATTAAAAAAAATCTATGTACAAAAGTTTTTGTACACATTTGAGTTAAATTCGAGAAGACAGGAAAACAAATATCAAAAGCAATTTATGTTTTTGAAATTGTCTGGAAATTATGATGAAAGAGAAAAGTTAAATAACTATAAAGTAACAACTGTAGTTAAAAGTTAAAATGTAGTACTTATTTGGGTTATAACGAATTTGAGATGCCCTTTAAAAGTTTTCATATAAACAAATATAAAAATTTTTTTTTTATTATGATCTTCTGATCGCGAAATGGCGGTGGGTAGGTCACATTAAAGCACATTTTTTTAAAGAGAAGTTTCAGTCGGGCGGGAGCCTGAGTTTTTTTTTATCAAAAATTTTTCTATAGAAAATTTTTTTATAAAAAATGTTTCTATAGAAAATTTTTTTATAAAAAATGTTTCTATACAAAATTTTTTTATAAAAAATTTTTCTATAAAAATATTTTTTATCAAAAATTTTCTTCTAGAAAATTTTTTTATCAAAAATTTATTAAGATCTTCTGAACGCGAAATGGCTGTGGGTAGGCCACATTAAAGCACATTTTTGTAAAGAGAAGTTTCAGCCAGGCGGGAGCCGGAGTTTTTTTTATCAAAAATTTTTCTATAGAAAATTTTTTTATAAAAATATTTTTTATCAAAAATTTTCTTCTAGAAAATTTTTTTATCAAAAATTTTCTTTTAGAAAATTTTTTTATCAAAAATTTTTTTTCTACGAAATTTTTTTAATTTTTCTCTAGAAAATTTTTTTTTGATCAAAAATTGTTCTATAGAAAATTTTTTTATCCAATTTTTTTTTTTCTAGAAAATTTTTTTTATCAAAAATTTTCCCAGAAAATTTTTTAAATTTTCTTATCAAAAATTTTACTTAGAAAATAAAAAATATTTTTATCCAAAATTTTTCTACAGAAAAATATTATCGAAAATTTTTGTAATTTTTTTCTTGAAATTTTTTTTATCAAAAATTTTTATATAGAAAATTTTTTTATCAAAAATTTTTCTCTAGAAAATATTTTATCAAAAATTTTTCTCTAGAAATTTTTTTTCAAAAATTTTCGTATTGAAAATAAAAAAAAATATTTTTATCGAAGATTTTTTTACAAAAAAATATTTTTATCGAAAAATATTTTTATAGAAAAGTTTTTATCAAAAAATTTTCTATAAAAAAATTTTTTATCGAAAAATTTTCTATAGACAAATTATCGAAAAATTTTCTATAGAAAAATTTTTACATCAAAAAATTTTCTATTGAAAAATTTTTTTATCGAAAAATGTTTATATCGAAAAATTTTCTATAAATAGCGAAAAATTTTCTATAGAAAAATTATTATATCGAACAATTTTCTATAAAAAAATTTTGATATCGAAACATTTTCTATAGAAACTTTTTTATATCCAGAATTTTTTTTATAAAAAAATTATTATATCAAAAAATTTTCTATAGAAAAATTTTTATATCGAACAATTTTCTATAGAAAAATTTTAATATCGAAAAATTTTCTATAGAAACATTTTTTATCGAAAAATTTTCTGTAGAAAAATTTCTTATCGAAAAAATTTCTGTAGGAAAATTTTTTATCGAAAAATTTTCTATAGAAAAATTTTTTATCGAAAAATTTTCTATATAAAAATTTTTTATAAAAAAAATATTTATAAAAAAATTTTCAACAGAAAAAGTTTTTATCGACAAATTTTCTATAAAAAAATTTTTTATCGAACAATTTTCTATATAAAAAATTTATTTTCGAAAAGTTTTCTATAGAAAAATTTTTTATCGAAAAATTTTCTATAGAAAAATTTTTTATCAAAAAATTTTCTATAGAAAAATTTTTGATCGAAAAATTTTCTTCAGAAAAATTTTTTATCGAAAAATTTTCTATAGAAAAATTATCTATAGAAAGATTTTCGATAAAAAATGTTTCTATAGAAAAATTTTTGATAAAAATTTTTTTCTAGAAAATTGTTTTATCAAAATTTTTTGAAAATTTTGTTATCAAAAATTTTTCTCTAGAAAATTTTTGTATCAAAAATTTTTCTCTAGAAAATAAAAAAATGTTTATCAAAAATTTTTGATGATAAACAAAATTTTTCTCTAGAAAAAATTTTATCAAAAATTTTTCTCTAATAAATAAAAAAATGTTTTTATAGAAAAAAATTTTTATCAAAAATTTTTGTTTAGAAAATTTTTGTTCAAAAAAAATATTTTTAGCGAAAAATATTTTAATCGAAGGTTTTTCTACAGAAAAATATTTTTATCCGCAATTTTTTTACAGAAAAATATTTTTATCGAAAAGTTTGCTACAGAAAAATATTTTTATTCACAATTTTTGTTCAGAAAAATATTTTTATCGAATTTTTTTTTTCCTAGAAAATTTTTGTTTAGAGAATTTTTGTTCAAAAAAAATATTTTTAGCGAAAAATATTTTTATCGAAGGTTTTTCTGCAGAAAAATATTTTTATCCACAATTTTTTTACAGAAAAATATTTTTATCGAAGAGTTTGCTACAGAAAAATATTTTTATTCACAATTTTTGTTCAGAAAAATATTTTTATCGAATTTTTTTTTCTAGAAAATTTTTTTTGTAAAATTTTCGTTATCATGAAATTTTCTATAGAAAATAAAAAAATATTTTTATCGAACATTTTTCTACAGAAAAATATTATTATCGAAAACTTTTGTATAGAAAAATATTTTTTTCGAATATTTTTTTTACAGAAAAATACTTTTATCGAAATTTTTTTACAGAAAAATATTTTTGTCAAAGATTTTTCTATAGAAAAATATTTATATCAAAATTTTTTCTACAGAAGAACATTTTTATCGAAAATTTTTCTACAGAAAGATATTTTTATCGAAATTTTTTTTTTTAATATTTTAATCGAAAATTTGTCTGCAAAAAAATTTTTATCGAAAATCTTTCTACAGAAGATATTTTTGTCTAAAATTTTTTTATAGAAAAATATTATTATTGAAAATTTTTTTATAGAAAAATATTTTTATTGATACATTTTCTATAAAAATAATGTTCTATAGAAAAATTTTTTTTCGAAGAATTTTATAGACAAAAATCTTTTATCGAAAATTTTCTATAGAAATATTTTTTATAGAAAAATTTTTTATCGAAAAATTTTAAAGATGATATTTGGTTATTCGTGATATTTACGAAAATTACAAAAAGTCTTCGGCTTCTGGTGGTATGGTTTGTCTACGCCTCATCATAATTCTCTTCGGTCTGTCGAGAATCATACAAAATAAATATGAATTATAGTGTCTATGCAAAATATCAAAATAGAATTAAAGACACCAGATTCATCAATTTTATATTTCATTTATATCCCACACTTTTGTTGTTACTTTTTTGGGTACTAAAGACAAAAGCTCTGTTAAAGAGTCTCAAAAAAGGGTAAAAATACAAAAGTTTTTTTTTTATTGGACCTGCCGGATTTATTAAAACTTTGTATTTTATCGATTATAAAGAAATTTTTCTATTTTAATAATTTGTTATATATTTTTTTGGAAATTCTTAGAACATTTCTTTTTCCATTGTAGACATAACCAACAGCTTGACCCTTCGACATTACCCTAACGACTCATGTTAAAGAGTTTATAAATTATAAGAATGACATGTCCGAACTATGTAAAATACATCTGAAGTAACACACAATTAAACTTATACACACAACATTTTAATTGTAAGTGTAAATCTGTACTTTTTTACATGTATGTGTATTCCTGTGTGTAACCAGATGAATTTCTGTTTTACTGTGGTTTTGACTTGTGTCCTGTTGAGATTTTCACAAGTTCAGTTCCTGTTTGTTTTAATGATTATGGTTATTTTATGAGTAAGTACTTGGGAAGTAATGGACGAAAAAAAAACTGCAGGAGTAGTTGTGATCATTTAAATTTAGTTTGACATAACAATTTGCTTAGAAGTGACCCACAGAGCGTATGAGTAATAGTAAATGTTACGAAGATAATTGTTACTCATGCGTTTAGGAATTTACTTAAGTCTATAACTGCTTGAGTAAAGAGGATAATAGGAACCGGAAATAAGAAATTTAAGAACTGAAAATAAATGTATTTTTGTGTAAGATCATTAAGAGTTTGTTGGAACAGATGAATTTCTGTGTAGAAAATCTCTAAATGATAAAGAAAGAAAACATCTGCAAAAATTGACTACACAACGTATAAGTAATTTTTGAATATTTCACAGGAAATTGTTACTCATGCGTTTGGGTGTTTTGTAATAGCGTTTTCACAAAAATTACTTTAAATGTTCTTAGTTTTAAATCTATATCTTTTTAAATAGCTATAATTTTATACAAACTTCTTTATCATTTACTTTGCTATTAAAATCTTTCTTTTTAGTGCAAATGCCTCTTTATTGCCTTAAGTAAAACATTTATAAACACGAAAAAATTATTAAACAATATTATCATCTTTTGATGTAGTTTTTCTTCTATTTATTCATTCTTTTCAAAGACTTATCAATGTTCATTGATTTGAGGTTGATTTTCTCTATTTGTTCTTTGCCACAATTTATTTGTTTTATCATAAACAAATTAATTCGATTCACTGAAAGACTAACCAACGACTGGACGAACGAACGTTCCCTCTATAAGTCGTCTCTTCTGACTATTAAATAAATATTTTTATGTAAACAATTAGTTTTTATTTGTTTAACAATTATTCTTTTGAAATTACATTGATTTATAAGATGAGGAGTATTGACTGACGGTTGATTGTTTGTATGTCATTATTACGATGTTTTTGTTAATGGAATCTAATTTATAGCTTTTAGATTGAGTATAACGATTTTATTTGCTGACATAGGAATTGCAAATAAAAAAATTTTATTGATTTGTTACATTTTTATAAGATAATCTTTATTGATTTCTTTTCAAATACAATAGATTAATAATTTCTTTTCTTTCTTTTTCTTGCAGGTGAGTTGAAAATTTTAATAAAACGTCTGAATTAAAGTAAGTTGCAATTAGAATTCTTAGCAAATTATAATCATTTTTTCTGAAATTTTTTACTTATAGTAAATTTTTTTATCTCTTGAATTTTGTATTTATTCAAAATTATCAATAAATTTTCTATTTAGAAAATTGGACAAAAATATTGAACAATTTTGATTTGCTATGAAATTGTTTATAATTTGGTCATTTATAAAAATATTTTAACAAATATTTTATATGGTGTTTTTTTTATAATTTTTTTTTTTAAACTATGTCCGATAGGGGGTAAAAAAGGGTAAAAGTAGTTTTTTTGGTACTTTTTTAACCCACTCTTATATTTTAAACCAAAGAATATAGAAAGAAACTTTGTACTGCAGTCAATAGATGTGAAAGAAATATTGAACACGTGCTTGGTACTTTTTCGATTTTGGGGCCAAAATGGGTAAAAAAGGGATAAAATGATAAATTAACATCTCAAAAGTAATATGAATAGGAATTATGTTAACTGCGTTTTAATAAAATGTACCGAATTCAATTGGTACCAAAGAAGTACCAAATAAGCTTAAGGAACTTTTTGAAAGTAGTGGATAAAAATTGGAAAAATGAGTAATGTTATAACTTTTAAACAAATGAATGTTTGTATGTATGTTCTTTATAGAATAGTAAACTGTGAATTTGATCATATTATGCTCTTTAGCGAAGATGTTGCGGATAAGCCGGCGAAGGCTTTTAAGTTGGTAAAACTAATTTCCGTTAGGTGGCGCCACTGAAAATTACTAAAAATTAATTAAATCGTAAACCGTATATTTGATCATGCTATGATCTTTAGCAAAGTTGTAGCGCATGAGCCGGCAAAGATTTTTTAGTTGGTATGATTAATTTCCGACAGGTGGCGCCACTGAAATTTACTCAAAGTCAATTTAATCGTAAGCTGTACATTTAATCATACTATAATCTTTAGCAAAGTTGTTGCGGATATGCCGACGAAGGTTTATTAATGGGAATGACCAAAGTCCAACAGGTGGCGCCTCTGAAAATTACTCAAAATGAATTAAATCGTAAACTGTGCATTTGATCATGTTATAATCATTAGAAAAGTTGTTACGCATAAGCAGACGAAGGTTTCTTCTTCTTCTTCATCTTCTTATAACTTTTAAACAAATGAATGTTTGTATGTATGTTCTTTATATAATAGTAAACTGTGAATTTGATCATATTATGCTCTTTAGCGAAGATGTTGCGGATAAGCCGGCGAAGGCTTTTAAGTTGGTAAAACTAATTTCCGTTAGGTGGCGCCACTGAAAATTACTAAAAATTAATTAAATCGTAAACCGTATATTGGATCATGCTATGATCTTTAGCAAAGTTGTAGCGCATGAGCCGGCAAAGATTTTTTAGTTGGTATGATTAATTTCCGACAGGTGGCGCCACTGAAATTTACTCAAAGTCAATTTAATCGTAAGCTGTACATTTAATCATACTATAATCTTTAGCAAAGTTGTTGCGGATATGCCGACGAAGGTTTATTAATGGGAATGACCAAAGTCCAACAGGTGGCGCCTCTGAAAATTACTCAAAATGAATTAAATCGTAAACTGTGCATTTGATCATGTTATAATCATTAGAAAAGTTGTTACGCATAAGCAGACGAAGGTTTCTTAGTTGATATGAACAACTTCAGGTGGCGCCACTGAAAATTACTCAAAATGAAATAAATCGTAAACTGTGCATTTGATCAGGCGATAATATTTAGCAAAGTTGTTGCGCATTAGCCGACGGAGGTTTCTGTTGGTATGACCAATTTCCAAAATTTTTCAAAATGAGTTAATCTGTAAACTATGCAAGCTATGTGTTGACCGGAAAAAATAAATAAAATAATTCGAAATTAACTGAATATTTGCACAAAATGCTTATCATAAGGCTTCGAGCAAGGCTCGGTCAAACAGGTACTAAAAATGTTATACACAAAAATTTCCCATATTAAAATTGTATACTAAATAAAACTTCTGTATAAAACTTTTACACTTGAAAATATTCTATATAAAAATTATATACTCGAAAATTGTTTATACAAAAGTTTTATAACCGAAAATTTTTCATAGAAAAATTCTATACCCAATTATTTTTAAATGTAAGTTTTTAATTTCTAAATCCGAAAATTTTCTTTACAAAAATTTTACACTCAAAGTTAATTTTAAAAACTAAAATTTCTAAACTTTTTTTGTACAAAAATTTTATTTTTTAGATAATTTAACAAAAATTTGTAGACATTTCTTTTGATACAATGATGAACCTTATTGAAGTCGAATAAAATACCTCTCATTGTATTATATATACCCAATATCTTCTCGGAATATTCACATTTGAAATTAGTATTTGAAGCTCATCACTAATATTTCTTATTACAGCCAAAAACTTTGTTATTTTAAAATCAGTAACATAAAAACATAGTTATTTTAAAATCATAACAGTTTGTCTGAAAAGTTCGTGGACATTTGTATATGATACAACTACTGAAGCCGTCATACAATTTATCAATTGCATTTTAAGAGTAAAACTTGTCCTTAGCCTTAAAATATGGCTCAGTTTTACAGCGACTACATTTTCTTTGACTGGCTGATAATGGACTAGACTACGGTGTCTAATAACGACGCAAATACCCTTAGCATTATCATTTTGTATTTTTTGTGATCGATTGTAAGCTTTTTCTGTAGCCTCTGATTTGTTTTACGATATTGAAAATGTATTAAAGGAGCGTGGATATCTCCTTTGATATCTTTTCGTTATTATACAAAATTATTTCTTGGACTTCCTTTAAAACTTGGTAAGCAATAGCCTCTTTTGTGTGTCTATCATCATGCAGCGTCGTCCTCTGTGCTCAGTTTGTCTCGTTAAAACTTAGCAAACTACTTCGTAATTCTTTTCTTTTCCTAGACCAGATACCAATAATATTAAGCCATACCTTGGCCATAAAACTATTTTTTATTAAAGAGCAACATTTTATTAATGCAAGAAATTCCATTGCTTTCCTAATCAAAAAAGCTGCTTCCTCAAAGTGTTATATATCACAAACTAATAGACCGACAGCCATTAAAAGACTACTAGTAGCGTCATCTATATTCAGCCTATGAAATTTTCAGCCGAAATATTGAGATGAACTGAGTATTTATTATTTTAATTTAAAAATTAAGTCGTTTCCTTGTGCTTATGTTATTATTATTATTACATTTATATTTTCTTTTAATTTTTTTCCCTAAATGCTTTTAAGTTTCATTAATTTCTAAATCTGGCCACCTTTACACCCAATTTCTTACATTCACTGTTAAGTTCTAACAGGAGTTAAAGCTTTTGAAAAGCTTTTGTCTGTTATGGAAAAATTAGCACAGGGTGATTTGTTATATTACCAAACTTTAAATGTAAAAAAACATTGCAAACAAACTTTTTCGCATTTGTATAACAGTTTTATACTGACACTCTGTTAAAAGCTCTATTAACATAGAATGTTAAATATAACAGTGTTGTTTGAATATTTGAACTTAAAATTTTAATAGGCAGAGTATGTTAGCTCGTTTCATCATACATCTATCGGCAATCATTACAAATTCCCATGTAGATTAGAAAATTTAGTGGAGGATGTTATGGGTCCGATAAAATCGAAATTTCAGCTTCAGTGTCGTAGAACAAATAGGCACAACTATTAAAAAACGAAATGTATTTTAAAGTTTTTGTCTACTAATATTAGTTTATCGATCCCATTAAGTACTTAATATTGTTATTTTACCAAATTTTCTATTCTTTTGATGAAGGTTTCTAATTTCTCAAAAAGTAATTTGTTTGATTATTTCAAAAATAATTCGTAAATTTTCCAATTAAAGGAAATAAATTAAAAAAATCTTTTACATTTTTACCCAAAATTATCATAATGAAAACATTTGCTTATGTGAAAAATTTTAACTTAAAGTCAAGTACGATTTTTTTTAAACAAAATTCAAAGTTTTCTAATAAAAGCATCTACGTTCTTTAACAATTTTACTTTTTTTGTTCTTAAAGCTATTTTTTTATTTTTTAGTAATAATAGTAAAATAGCTTTTGTTAACATTTTATTTACTGTAAAAAACCTCAAACTTGAAGTTAAATTTAATTAAAATTAAACACTTTCTCGAGTATTTCTACTAATTTCACAGTTTCTACTGCCTGCTGTTGCAATTAAGAGCTTAATTGTTTTAAAACTTTATTTTATGAATTGTTATACATTTCCAATTTTTTTTCTTCTACTTTGTGAGGAAAAGTTCTCAACAGCTGGAAACTTTTTTAAATGTAATTCATATTTGTTGCCCACCAGGAATTGTTGATATGTTTAATGTGGGTTTTTGAAATTAAATCCTGGGAAGGAACAACAAAGAACTTGTTGAATGAGGAAAGTTTGTAAAATATTATGAGCTGAAGGATAACTTAGAAGAGTCATTTGGAAAAATATTTAAGAAAAAATTTCGTTCTGAAAAATTTCTTTCAAAAAGTTTTTGTTATAAAAAAATTCTTAACAAAATTTTTCGTTAAGAAAAAATTTCTTTAGAAAATTTTTCACTAAGAAAAAATTTCTTTAGAAAATTTTTCCTTAAGAAAATTTTTCGTTAAGAAAAAATTTCGTTAAGAAAATTTTTCGTTAAGAAAAAATTTCGTTAAGAAAATTTTTCGTTAAGAAAAAATTTCGTTAAGAAAATTTTTCGTTAGGAAAAATTTCGTTAAGAAATTTTTTCGTTAAGAAAGTTTTTCGTTAAAAAAAATTTCGTTAAGAAAATTTTTCGTTAAGAAAAAATTTCGTTAAGAAAATTTTTCGTTAAGAAAAAATTTCGTTAAGAAAATTTTTCGTTAAGAAAAAATTTCGTTAAGAAAATTTTTCGTTAAGAAAAAATTTCGTTAAGAAAATTTTTCGTTAAGAAAAAATTTCTTTAGAAAATTTTTCGTTAAGAAAAAATTTCGTTAAGAGAATTTTTCGTTAAGAAAAAATTTCTTTAGAAAATTTTTCGTTAACAAAAAATTTCTTTATTAAATTTTTCGTTGAGAAAAAATTTCTTTAGAAAATTTTTCGTTAAGAAACAGTTTCGTTAAGAAAATTTTTCGTTAGGAAAAAATTTCGTTAAGAAAATTTTTCGTTAAGAAAAAATTTCGTAAAGAAAATTTTTCGTTAAGAAAAAATTTCGTTAAGAAAATTTTTCGTTAAGAAAAAATTTCTTTAGAAAATTTTTCGTTAAGAAAAAAATTTCGTTAAGAAAATTTTTCGTTAAGAAAAAATTTCGTTAAGAAAATTTTTCGTTAACAAAAAATTTCGTTATGAAAAAATTTCTTTAGAAAATTTTTCGTTAAGAAAAATTTCTTTAGAAAATTTTTCGTTAAGAAAATTTTTCGTTAAGAAAAAATTTCGTTAAGAAAAAATTTCGTTAAGAAAATTTTACGTTAAGAAAAAATTTCGTTAAGAAAATTTTTCGTCAAGAAAAAATTTCGTTAAGAAAATTTTTCGTTAAGAAAAAATTTCGTTAGGAAAATTTTTCGTTAAGAAAAAATTTCGTTAAGAAAATTTTTCGTTAAGAAAAAATTTCGTTAAGAAAATTTTTCGTTAAGAAAACATTTTTTTAGAAAATTTTTCGTTAAGAAAAAATTTCGTTAAGAAAATTTTTCGTTAAGAAAAAATTTCGTTAAGAAAATTTTTCGTTAAGAAAAAATTTCGTTAAGAAAATTTTTCGTTAAGAAAATTTTTCGTTAAGAAAAAATTTCGTTAAGAAAATTTTTCGTTAAGAAAAAATTTCGTTTAAAAAATTTTTCGTTAAGAAAAAATTTCTTTAGAAAATTTTTCGTTAAGAAAAAAATTTCGTTAAGAAAATTTTTCGTTAAGAAAAAATTTCGTTAAGAAAAAATTTCGTTAAGAAAATTTTTCGTTAACAAAAAATTTCGTTATGAAAAAATTTCTTTAGAAAATTTTTCGTTAAGAAAAAATTTCTTTAGAAAATTTTTCGTTAAGAAAAAATTTCTGTAGAAAATTTTTCGTTAAGAAAAAATTTCGTTAAGAAAATTTTACGTTAAGAAAAAATTTCGTTAAAAAAATTTTTCATCAAGAAAAAATTTCGTTAAGAAAATTTTTCGTTAAGAAAAAATTTCGTTAAGAAAACATTTCTTTAGAAAATTTTTCGTTAAGAAAAAGTTTCGTTAAGAAAATTTTTCGTTAAGAATTTTTTTTAGAAAATTTTTCTTTAAGAAAAATTTCTTTAGAAAATTTTTCGTTAAGAAAAAAATTCTTTAGAAAATTTTTCGTTAAGAAAAAATTTCTTTGGATAATTTTTCGTTAAGAAAACCTGAGTATAAAAATATAGTATAAGTGTAAATATGAGGTTCTAGACTAAGTTTAGGAGTCTGTGTTTAAAAAATAACTTTAAAAAATTCTCTTCCTTTGCATCAAAATTTTGTTCCATTCGTCTTTGAAAGCATTCCCTAAAGCCTAAATAGTTTTGTTTTTATCTCTGTTTCTTTGCCAACATTTGTAAAATTTTAGATTTTTTTTAAGAGACATGGCTAAAAAGAAAGTATAAAGTAGACAAATGTAAAAAACTTGGGTAAAAATTAAACCCAAGGCGAAACCACAACAAATTTGAAGGTTGAACATAAAAGATTTTAAGTTAAATAAAAATGAGAAACAAAGAAATTGGAGGCCAATTTCAAATGAATAAAAATCAAATTTAAAATCAAAGACAAATTAAGAATTGTGTAAAATAAAATGTGCAAAATTATATAGCATACTTTGAAGTTTCGGTATTAATGAAAAAATATTGCATATTTTAAGGATAATGAATATTTTGTTGAAAATCTAGTGGTTGACTTTACGTTTTTGAATAATATATATGTACAAAATTTTGCTGTTATTTACAAAATATGAAGTATGTCCTTAAATTTTAATCCTTTCAGCCTTGTTTTCGTTCAACCTTTACCAAACTTTTGCTCCTGACCTTTCTCAAACCTGAAACGTTGAGCAAAAATTCCTGTAGCCTTGAAATCCTTGAACATTAAAAGAAAAATTCATCAAATCCCATTACAAAAGTTAACATTAAAATGTGAAAATAACACCAGTGAATTATATTGTATATAGCCAGCTCCCTTTCCTTAAGCACTCAAGGATAAGGTTAAGGCACGGAATTGATATTCCAATAACAACTGCCAGTGTAACCAAGTAGAAAAGTAAAGAATATTACATTATAATAAGCAACTGAAAAACTGACTTAAATACTTACTTACATTTGTTATAAAGGGAAAAGGTTTTAATTTTTTTTAAGAAAAGCTGTCAATTCAGCAGAAATAAAATAACACAAAGAAGTTATATTTTTGAAAAAATTACACACAACCATAAAGACACAAAAGGTGTAAAATAACCTTAAGCTGTAAATATCCGGTTTAAGTAAAAATATCTATAAATGGAAGGAAAGTAAAACCTCTTAAAAAGTTGGAAAGCCAGATACTTTTTGTTCTTTAAAGGAACTTACGAGTGTCATATTTAAGGAAAATTTAAAATAAATATTTTTTTTTTGCACTAGAATTTTTTTAATTTTTAATGTTTCTTTACCTAAAATGCAAAAGGGCGTAAATGACAAGAAATTTTAAAATTGACTTTTTGGCAGATTTTGAAACCAGGAAAAAAAAAATTTAATTTGTATATCACTTACCCTATTTTTCATTATAGATAAGGAATTGCATTTTTTTTTAAATTATGTATAAGGTTTTTAAATATGTCAAAATATTTCTTTAATTACTAAACTAACAGCCCCTATTAAATTTCTTCTGTTTTTTGTTTATTATTTGTAAATTTTGTGGTATTATAAGAAAATTTAAATTTCTTAAAGTTTATCTTTGTAAATGATAAGGGCTTGGAGCAAAAAACAAAAACTCGCATATGTTACACCTATAGACATATTATTAACATGTTTACACCTCTCCTAGGAAAATAAAACTTTTTTTAAATTTCCATCAGCAGGAAAAGTTGTAAGAAAAAGAAACAAGAACTCAGCAAATTTTTCTTAATTCAACAAAAAAAAGTTTAAAAAAGCTATAGGAAACTTAAGGATACCTTAATTTTTAAAAACACACTAGATAAGCTATAAGAATTGAATAAGATCTTATTTGAGTCAAAATTTAGTTCTTTATGAAAATTTGAAATTTTAGCGAAAATTAAAACGTTTAGTAAAATTTTAAAATTTAGGTTTTTAGTGTTAATTAGAATTTTTAATAAGGATTTGATTTTTAGTAAAAATTTTGATTTTTTAGTGAAAATTTTAATTTTTAGTAAAAATTTGAACTTTTAGTGAAAATTTTAAATCAAAGTGAAAATTTGAATTTTTAGTGAAAAATTTTGAATTTTTAGTGAAAATTTTAAGTCTATATGAAAATTTCAAATTTTAGTGAATATTTAAATTTTTTTATGAAATTTGAAGTTTTAGTGAAAATTTGAATTTTTAGTGAAAATTTTAAATCTATATGAAAATTTCAAATTTGAGTGAAAATTTTGAATTATAATGAATTTTTAGTGAAAATTTTAAATTTATGCTAAAATTTTGAATTAAGTGAAAATTTAAATTTTTAGTCAAAATTTAATTTAGTGAAAAATGAAATATTAAGTGAAAATTTAAGTTTTTATTGAAAATTTAAAATTTTTGTTAAATTTTGAATTTTTAGTAAAAATTTTAAATTTTTTATAAAAGTTTTGAATTTTAATTCTAAAAATTTTCCTTTTTACTAAATTCCTTTTTTAATTTATAATCAAAAATTAAATTTTAAGTCAAAATTTGAATTTTCAGTGAAAATTTTAAAATTTTGAATTGTAGTAAAATTTAAAATTATAGCTAAATTTTTATTGTTTTTTTAATTTAAATTAAAATTTTAAATGTTGGTAAAAATTTAAAGTTTTTAGTGAATAATAAAAGTTAAATATTGAGTGAAATCTTGAGTTTTAGTTAATTTAATTCAAGTGTTTAGTCAACGTTTGAATTTTAAGTAAACATTTTTTTATAATAAAAATTTTAAATTGTACTGAAAATTTTAAATTTTTGTGGAAATTTTGAATTTTTAGTGAAAAAAATTGACGTAAAAATTTTGAATTTTTAGTGAAAAAAAAATTGACTTAAAAATTTTTAATTTTTAGTGAAAATTTTAATTTTTTAGCAAAATTTTGAATTTTTAGTGAACAATTAATTTTTAAAAGGAAATTTGAATTTTTACTTGAAAACCTAAAATTTTTAGTAAAAATTCAAAAATTTTAGTGAAAATGTAAATTTTTTATAAAATTTTAATTTTTTTTTATAAAATTTTAATTTTTTTATAAAATTTTAATTTTTTTATAAAATTTTAATTTTTTATAAAATATAACAATTTTAAATTTTTGTAAAAACTTTTGATTTTTAATAAAAATTTTAAATTCTAGTAAAAATTTTTTATGAAAATTTGAGTTTTTAGTAAAATTTTGAATTATTAGTGAAAATTTGCATTAAAAATAAAAAATTAAATTTCAAATGGAAATTTGAATTTTTATTAAAAATTTTAAATTTTAGTAAAAACATTGAATTTTTAGTGAAAATTTGAATTTTTTATCAAAATTTAAAATTTTTGTGAAAATTTTAAATTTAAGAGAAAATTTTAAATTTGAGTAAAAATTAAGGATTCTTAGAGAAAATTAGAATTTTTGGTGAATTTTGGTATTTTTAGTGAAAATTTTTCATTTTTGTAAATATTTTATTTTTTAGTAAAAATTTGAATTTTAAGAGAAAATTTCAATTTTAAGTAAAAGCTGTAAGTTTAAGTAAAAATTTTAAGTTTAAGTAAAATTTATAATTTTAGTTAAATTTGGAATTTTTTGTGAAATTTAAATTTTAAGTGGAAATTTGAGTTTTTAGTGAAAATTTTTAATTTAAGTGAAAATTTAAAATTTTTTATAAAATTCAGATTTTTTGTAAATTTTTTTTTTGTTTTTAAAATTTTTTATGAAAATTTTATTTTTTATTCTTATTCATTATTTTTAGTGAAAAATTAAATTTTGGAAATTTGAAAACTTTGAATTTTGAGTGAAAATTTAATAAAAAATCTTAAATTTTAGTGAAAGTTTTAAATTTTTTGTTAAAATTTGAATTTTAGCGAAATTTGAAATTTTTAGTGCAAAATTTTAAGTGGAAATTGGAGTTTTTTGTGAAAATTTTAATTGAAGTGAAAATTTTAAATTTTTTGTAAAATTTTGAATTTAAACTTTTTAGGAAAATTTTGAAATTTTTTAGTAAAAATTTAAATTTTTTATGACATTTTGTATCTTTTTTAATTTATAGTAAAAATTAAATTTTAGGTGGAAATTTGTATTCTGAGTGCAACTTTGAATTTTGAGTGAAACTTAAAATTTTGAGTAAAGCTTTGAGTTTTTAGAGAAAAATGGAATTTTTATTAACAAAATTTAAATTTAACATGAATTTTTAGTGAAAAATTAAATTTAAAATTAATTTAAATTAAATTAAATTTAAGTTTTTAGTGAAAATTTTAAAATTGTAGTAAAATTTTAAATTTGTAGTAAAAATTTTAATATTTTAAGAAAATTTTGAATTATAATAAAAATTTTAATTTTTTTTTGAAAATTTTAAATTTTTTTTAGTAAAAATTTTAATTTTTTATGTAATTTTGATTCTTTTTTTAATTTAAAGTAAAAATTAAATTTTAGGTGGAAATTTGTATTCTGAGTGAAACTTCGAATTTTGAGTTTAACTTTAAGTTTTGAGTTAAACTTTAAGTTTTTTTTTGTGAAAAATGGAATTTTTAGTAAAAAAAATGTAAAATATGAGTTTTTAGTGAAAAATTAAATTTTAAGTGGAAATTTGAGTTTTTAGTGAAAATTTTAAATTTTTGTAAAATATTGAATTTTTAGTAAAGACTTTAAATTTTTGAGAAAATTTTCAATTTATGTAAAATTTTGAATTTGTAGTAAAATTATGAAATTGTAGTAAAATTTTGAATTTGTAGTAAAATTTTGAATTTGTAGTAAAATTTTGAATTTGTGGTAAAAATTAAAATTTTTTATAAAAATTTAAAATTTTTAAAGAAAAATTAAATTTTAAGTGAAAATTTAAATTTTAAGTGAAACTTTGAATTTTGAGCGAAATTAAATTTTTAGTAAAAAAAAAAAAAAAAAACAAGTTTTTAAGTCAAGGTTTAAATTTTTAGTGAATATTTAATTTTATTATAAAAATTTTAAATTTAAGTGAAAAGTTTTAATTCTTGTGAACATTTTAAAATTGAGTGAAAGTTTTAAATTCTAGTGAAAATTTTAAAATCTATTTAAAATTTTAATTTTAAGTAAAAATTTAGAAAATTGTTAATAAACTCTACTTTAAGAAAATGGCTTTAATGTAAAGTCCTAATCTCTCTAGTTGCAGTACTTGTATTAGATTTAGTAATAGATTCTAATTCGAGACTGTTATCGGTCTAAGCAAAGACTCTTTAAAATAAAGATGTTGCCCTTCTATGCTTCCATTTGTCGTATGGTCGTTTTGAAAAGTCCCATAAAAAATAAAGTAAACCGCTTTTACTCTAATTCAGAAACATCTAATGGAGACGATGAGAGAGATCTAAGGCACACACACGTGCTCGTTAAATGTTCGTTTGTTTGTGCGTTTATGTGTTTTTCATTGTTTTTTATCCACTTTAATAAAATATTTTGATATTATATTGCCTTTGGTCTAAGTCTAGTGGAGTATGACCAACCATCGAATATAACAATATTTTTTAGTTTTATTAAAAATCTATTTATTACAATAAAAAATAATCATAATAAATTGGAAATCTAGTGCAATACACTTATATAAAACTGTTTAATGAAATGTTTGACATTTTTAAAAACCCTTTTAATTGTGATTGTTGAAAGATTTAAGCTATTGGCAATAGTGCTGCCAAATATAAATAGTACCCCTCGTATTAGATTTTAATTTATAAGTAAGACTTAAGTTTGAGTATAATAATTTAGTCTAGTTATAAAATTTAAATTTTAGTATGTATAAGATGAAACTCTGAGTATATTATTGTGGATACAACTCTGGGACATTATACATGATGTAGTCTCCTGAGTATCATAAGTTTCTATTGACAAATTGATGGCCATCAATGTCTAGGAACCCACTACCACTACCTACTCCCACCTGAGTTACAAAACTAATTCAATATTGAAGACATTTCCCCAAGCACTATAGCAAAACTGTGTAGCAAGAAAAAACTGTATCCTTTATCAAAAAGAATTTTTTTTCTAAAAAAAAATATTGTTTCCTAAAGTTTGATAAACCTCTTGAGGTTTCAAATGCTGCTGCTGTTGATTCTTTTTTTATTCACATTTTATACTTTTTTAAGTGAAATGCTCACATTTTGCGTCATGATGGCAAAACAAAAAAAAAAAAAAACTCATACAAAAAATGAAAGAAAAACTTTAGAAAAAACTAAAAATTCCAACATGCACTTGATTACGTAGAAAACGATAAAAGTTATGAGAAGAAAAAAAACCGAGGTAAAATTTATCCTAACAGGTCAGCAGGATCTAAAAACACAATGTTTTTCTGTTAGATAATATAAAGGTTTTACAAAACAAAAAATAGAGATTGAAAAATGAGCAACCATGAAAAACAAATGTAACGCACATTTAACGCGATATTTGAATGTCATCAACAACGAAAATTGTTCGCTTTTCAAACACATTCACTCGGTGACTTCCGTTTCCTCCCTCTACTCATAGTGTCATCGTTAGATGATATCGTTGGGTATTGTTTTTTGGGGTTTAATTTCTATTCTTGTTCAGAACATTATTGTAATGGAAAGGACAACGCCTTGAAATTAGAAAACAAACACAAACAAACAAAAGAAAATTTTCAAACAGAAAAAAAAGAACAAAAGCTGGGAAGAATAACAAAGGAGACAATGAAAATGAACAGAAAAATGCTTGACAGCAACACAAAATACAAGACTCTTGGGTAACATCAAGGAACATCTGAAAAAAAATGTAGTCCAAACTTTTGTCCCTTTACTTGGCTCTGCCTTACACATATTGTCTACTTCTAGTTTTACAAGTTCATACTTATACAGACACGAATAGGAAGGACATAAATGTAAGCATGTATTTATGTGTGTAAAAGTATGTGTGTGTTTTGTTTTCGAGGGATTAAAATTAGCCACGATTTTATTGCGTTTTTTGTACATTTTCGCTTAGTTTTTGAAAGACATTATGTTGAGGTTTCTCAACTGTTTAATATTTAACTCAAAGAAGAGGGTTTTTCTGTTACTACCCAGTAAAAATTTTGCTTTCAAAAAAATTTTTCTTTAGTAAAATTTTGACCAAAATTTTTCTTTAGTAAAATTTTGATCAAAATTTTTCTTTAGTAAAATTTTGATCAAATTTTTTCTTTAGTAAAATTTTGATCAAAGTTCTTCTTTAGTAAAATTTTGATCAAAATTCTTCTGTAGTAAAATTTTGATCAAAATTTTTCTTTAGTAAAATTTTGATCAAAATTCTTGTTTAGTAAAATTTTGATCAAAATTTTTCTTTAGTAAAATTTTGATCAAAATTTTTCTTAAGTAAAATTTTGATCAAAATTTTTCTTTAGTAAAATTTTGATCAAAATTCTTCTTTAGTAAAATTTTGATCAAAATTTTTCTTTAGTAAAATTTTGATCAAAATTTTTCTTAAGTAAAATTTTGATCAAAATTTTTCTTAAGTAAAATTTTGGTCAAAATTTTTCTTTAGTAAAATTTTGATCAAAATTTTTCTTTAGTAAAATTTTGATCAAAATTTTTCTTTAGTAAAATTTTGATCAAAATTTTTCTTTAGTAAAATTTTGATCAAAAGTTTTCTTTAGTAAAATTTTGATCAAAAGTTTTCTTTAGTAAAATTTTGATCAAAAGTTTTCTTTAGTAAAATTTTGATCAAAATTTTTCTTTAGTAAAATTTTGATCAAAATTTTTCTTTAGTAAAATTTTGATCAAAATTTTTCTTTAGTAAAATTTTGATCAAAATTTTTCTTTAGTAAAATTTTGATCAAAATTTTTCTTTAGTAATATTTTGATCAAAATTTTTCTTTAGTAAAATTTTGATCAAAATTTTTCTTTAGTAAAATTTTGATCAAAATTTTTCGTTATTAAAATTTTGATCAAAATTTTTGTTTAGTAAAATTTTGATCAAAATTTTTCTTTAGTAAAATTTTGATCAAAATTTTTCTTTATTAAAATTAGTAAAATTTTGATCAAAATTTTTCTTTAGTAAATTTTTTATCAAAATTTTATTTTTAGTAAATTTTTGATCAAAATTTTTCTTTAGTAAATTTTTGATCAAAATTTTTCTTTAGTAAATTTTTGATCAAAATTTTTCTTTAGTAAATTTTTGATCAAAATTTTTCTTTAGTAAATTTTTGATCAAAGTTTTTCTTTAGTAAATTTTTGATCAACATTTTTCTTTAGTAAATTTTTGATCAAAATTTTTCTTTAGTAAATTTTTGATCAAAATTTTTCTTTAGTAAATTTTTGATCAAAACTTTTCTTTTGTAAATTTTTGATCAACATTTTTTTTAGTAAATTTTTGATCAACATTTTTTTTAGTAAATTTTTGATCAATATTTTTCTTTAGTAAATTTTTGATCAATATATTTCGTTAGTAAATTTTTGATCAAAATTTTTCTTTAGTGAATTTTTGATCAAAATTTTTCTGTAGTAAATTTTTGATCAAAATTTTTCTTTAGTAAATATTTGATCAAAATTTTTACTTTGCTAAAATAAAAATTTTTTTTATGTAAAATTTAGGATAAATATTTTCTTCAGATTAAGGACATTTTACCCATTTTTTTCTGGGTAATAAAAACAAGGACCCAATCAACCCAAAATAAACTTTATTTTTTAAAAAAGAATCTTCTGCTAACCAAGACAAAAACTTTTCGAGTTTATTTTCGCTTATAATGAGATGATAATTAAAATAATCTTGATAAAATGGTTTTAATGTTAAAAGGGGAAAAAGTTTCTTTCTTGTTAAAATTTCATGTTTAAAGGAAGGAAAATGGTTAGGATTTAGAGTTAGTTAAAGTTGATAAAGTAGGAGGAGATTTTATGAGTTTTGAAAATGAATAATGGTTTGGTAATTTCGCAGTTGTGATACGGTTCCCGGATGAGTTTTAAGCGGGCAAATGAAAAAGGATATAATAAATCATTTTAGCGGTAATTATAAGTAATAAAACGATGAGTTTTAAAGCAACAAAAAGAAAATGTTTTAGAACTAAATAAACTAAGCATGCAAACTTAAACCCTTTTCATTGAAAGGAAACTATATTTTTGTCCTTAGGGACATCCCCTAAAATTAAGATTTTTTTCAATACCTTTTGAAGACAAAAACTGAAATTTGAAAATTGGTGTTTTCTCTATATGAGAAATCCTCAAAGTAATATTATAAATTTTTAGTTTGAAGACTAGAGTAAAAATGGAAATTAAGGTAATAAATTGTTGTTGTGAAAAATTTATGTTTTTTGTCAAAAATTAATTTATTTCTGAAAAATAAATTTTTTTGTGAAAAATTAAAATTTTTATGAAAAATTAAAATTTTTATCAACAATTAAAATTTTTATGAAAAAATTATTTTTTTTGTGAAAAATTAAATTTTTTAGTGAAAAATTAAATTTTTTAGTGAAAAATATTTTTTTTTTTTGTGAAAAATTAAATTTTTTAGTGAAAAATTAATTTTTTTAGTTTAAAAAAATTTTACAAGTTTTCCTTAAGTCCTTAAGGGACATACATATACTATGTGCTATTTTTTAAAAATTTCGAGATATGAATAGATGTATATCATTTCCGGCTAATGGCCTGATATGAGAGCTGGGGTAAATTGTGGATCGATTTTTACCGAATTTCGGTTATCGGTTTATATATACAAAATATTTATCAGTGCAAAATATAACAATAAAATTCAATTATCTTTAGATTTATAAGATTTTTTTAGACTTATAGAAGACATATCATCCTTTAACCATACGCTGGACCTAGATTTTTCATATCATCTTCTACATATCGGCCCGTATCTCCTCAATGAATTCTTTAATATTGGTTTCTTGAGCATCTGTCACTATCGAAATGAGCCATAACATAGTCCGAAAATATTGTCACGAATTTTTAAGTTATCCGCCCCATTGTGCAAAGTACACTATTAATGTTTCCCCTAGTTTTCTAGAATGTTTCTGTTGATGTTGTTGTTATTCTGTTTATATCTATAAGCAGAGCAACATGTTTCTCTTATTTGCTGTAAAGAGTATAGCAAAATTTTTCTCTTGTATCTACATTATCTCTGTCTCTCTGCTGCTGTTAATTGCAGATAATCTATTTGGACAACGTATGTGTAAGTGTGTTCTTGATCATGTGAGAATGTATTGGAACATGCATGAACTTTCGTAAGCCACATTGTTAGTGTAATCAACGACAGCAACAGTTTACGTCTGCAGAAAATGCTAGAAACTCTCTTCTCTATTATCTGAGGCAGATGAACGAATATTGTGGGAACAGTTTTTATTGAGACTCGTATAAGAGAACAGTGTGGTTATGATGGTTATAATAGTGTAACAATTTACCTGCACATTTTTCAAATCGCTTTAAATTGGCTTTAAAATGTTTTCTCAAAAAAACCTTTAGTTGTGATATTCAAAATTTTCTCAAATGAACCCATGGAAGCACAACACATGTATCATGTGAAGCGTTAAATCATATTTTTATCGGACAAAAACTAAAAAATTTACTAAACTAAAAGCAAATAGCTATACAATATTTCCCGCACTTCCACTATCTTTTTGAATTCGTTTTTCGAATATTTCTTTATATTAAAAATTTCCATACATTTTTATACATTTGGGATCTCATTACTATAATACAAAAAAAATATATATATTGGTAATAAGTCTGTCTTACTCAATACTCTTATGACTTTGTTAAAAAGTTCTTTTCTTACTTTCTTTTTTATTCTTGTGCCTTTTGAGGCATTTATCATCTTGTTAAAGAATTTTTCAGGTATTTTTATTGTGTGATTATTATTTTATATTACATATTTCTTTCATGTCTTTAGCATTCATCTTTATTATAACTTATTTTCTGGTATCACATTATAATATCCTTGCTAAGGATGGTAATAAAACACGTGTGTGACTTGTAGGCTGAACGGTTTTTAAATGATGGGTAGTAGTTTGCTTAAAATTGAAACTCTATTCTACTCTTAGGAGTGATAAATAAGTGAGAAATTAATGAAATGTAGATTTTTTTTTTTTGGTTTTGAAATCCATTTTTTGGAATTCAATTAAAATTTTGAAAACTTTTTTTCATAATATTAAATTTTTACAGTGTTAAGTGTTTGATTACAAAACATCAAATCGATTGGCCAAGAATTTTTAAAGTTATAAGCTTTTTAGTGTTTCTGAAATTTTGAAAAAATTTTAAAATTTTTTAAGATTTTTTTTTAAGTTGCAGAATTTTCCATATATAGTATATGAACTGACTCCCTATGTATATGTATGTAGCCTTCAAAATTTACTTTTTGCATATTTTGTTTTCAGCTTTATTCTGGCAGTTTCTCTCTTAAATATTTTCTTTTCTTTTTCTATCTTTAGTATGAAAATTTTACTAACAAAATCTTTGTAATTTCTGTCTTAATAAGCCACTATTTACCACGTTTACTATATCAGCCATATTTCCATATATTACTATATCATTTATATAGTAGACTTTCTTTCTTTACTTTTTCTTTACTTTATTAAAAAGTTTTCGAAGGAAAAAAAATATAAAATAAAAAATTCTTTTGTATTTTGCTTGAAAATTTTCTATTGAGGTTACTTTATTTTATATTTTATGTGAAAAACTTGTATGTTAACATTCAGTTTTTCACAAAAGTTAAACCAAAATTTTTCTATTTTTTGAAAAGAATTTTTCATACATAATTTTTTCCATTTTCTGTCATAAACTTTTGTCGTATGAATCATTTGATTTTCTTTTTTATGTTTAATCGATATTTTATGTAAATTCGCCAGCAAAATTGAAATGATATTGAATTTGACTATTCTTTTGTGTGAAAATAAATTTTGAAATCCAGGCGAATAGAGAGTAATAATTGCCCAATTCACAAGTTTGTTGTATTTCCTTTCCGTATGAATATATGTTGTATACGTACACAAGTACAAGAGTACGTGTTTGAAGTTGTATAAATGTTGTTGTAAAATTTAAATTTCTAACAATATACAACTGATACAAAACCTTGTGAATTGAACAAATATTACTTTCTTATATCGGGTGAACTTTTAAGAGCTTTCAGATTTGATTACAAAAAACACATACAATTTCGAGAAAAATGTTTCATACGATAAGTCCACTTTTGACATACTTTCTCCACACTATTGGCTGGTATCTCAAGAATATTTTTTTTTTAATTGTCTTGCATTGCGCCAACAGTTACGGACTTGTCCCTATATATTTCAGTCTTAACATAGCCCGACAAAAATTTTCTAGAGGCTTTAAATTAAACTATCTAGTGGGTACAAATCGTCTACTAAACATAACATATTTTGTGTGCCCGGGTTCGTGCTCCAGTCACGTCAACATCAATTTCTACAGTATTAACACGCCGTCGATGTAAAAAGTAATAAAATGGGTGTAGAACAAAAAACTTAAAATAATGCGTCTAAATAACAGTCTCCTGTCTCTACTATCACATCTTCAGACAATTTTTGCTAGAGTGTTGTTTCTCTTTATAAAATATCATCATCCAACTTTGCTACCTCCCATTTATCAAAAGTAAGTCGTTGTGATAGGTCGTGTGTCTTCAATCCTTGCACCAGCTCATTAAGAACCACACGGATCTTTGAAGATGATCGACCCAGAAGTAACTTTCTCTACTGTCAAACAGGTCAGAGCAATGGAATCTTCTTCTCAGCTCTCACACAATGTTCTGTCATGAATTCATTCTCTTTAGCAGTATGAGATTGCAAGTTGCTACAGATTTTGCTTCATCTGGAATTTGTTAGCTGATCCCAAGTCTTTCTAACTCGCCTGCTCTGCAGTGGCCTGCACTTTTGAGTCATCTCGTTGAGTGATCTGTGGCAATTCTGACCATTTCCTTTAATTCATTAAGAAAATTTAATATATTTGTCTTTATTGTTGTGATGCCTCCTCAATGGCAAGATTTTTGGTCTAAGAAACACTAGAGTGCGATGTAGCTGTGGGTCTTCTGAGTCATCTTGTTGAGAGATTTGCGGCAATCCTGAGCTATTTTTGAATTCAGGAATAAAGTATTTATACCTTTATGTCTTATCCTCTTAATGTCCACAGAAACACTAAAGTGACTCAGTAATTTAGCTGATATATAGCTATAGGTCTTCTGAGTCATCTTGTTGAGAGATCTGAGTCATCTTGTTGGTTTGATGCTGAATTCTGAAAGGAAATAGAATATATTTATTTATTAATATATTTTTTGAGGGCCAAAATTTTGGTCTGAGAACCATTTGAGTAATCCTATAATTTGGGTGCGATGTGGCTTCTGAGTCATCTTGTTGAGAGATCTGTCGCTAATGTTGAATGCAGGAAGGAAATTTTTTTATTTCCATTGTTGTGCTGCCTCCTTAATGGCCAGATAAAAACAAGAGTGATCCGGCAACTTAGGCAATATAGCTGTAGGTCTTCTGAGTCATCTTGTTGAGAGATCTGATGCAATCCTAGACTGATGTTGAATTCAGAAAGGGAATAGAATAAATTGATGCATCTATATATTTATTTATATATATTTTGAGGGCCACAATTTTGGTCTGAGAAACATTAGAGTGATCCGGTAATTTAGGTGTGATATACCTGCTGATCTTCTGAGTCATCTCGTTGAAAGCTCTGAGGCAATCCAGGACTGATGTTGAGTTAAGGAAGTAAGTAGAATTTATCCCCATTGATGCACTCTATCTTTTTAATGTCCAGAAAAACACTAGAGTAAACCGGTAATTTGGGTGTGATATAACTGTAGGTCTTCTGAGTCATCTCGTTGAGAAATCTGAGGAAATCCTGGGCTAATGTTGAATTCAGAATGAAAGTAAATTTTGTCTGAATTTTGGTCTGAGAAACACTTGAGTGATCCGGTACTTGAGTTACGTTATACACATGAATATGGTAAAGTGGGTAAACCCGATTATAGAGTCGAAAGCTATCAGCGTAGGACAAAGATAGTTATCGGAAAAGAATTTAAAGCTGTTGTATACTCGTAAACAATCTACAGTAGAATTAGTCAGTAGATTGTCTTGTTGAAGAAATTATACAAATCTGTTTACAAAATCCGAAGATATAGTCAAAAAAGTAAAAGCGCTTTTTGCTAATGCGTTAATTACACTGTGCTAGTTAAAAAAAAAAACGACAATAGGGAGACCTAGTGGGTTTTTTAGGCTAGCTCTAGTTTTCGAGAGCCAAGCTAAAATTTTTTTTTTTTGCAAACAAAAAGTTCCTGAAAGAAAATTTTGTTGTCGAATTTCAGTTTTTTTACTTAATAGTTTTCGAGTTACTCGAATATTTATTGCGCAACCTCCTCCATTTTTTTTATAACGCTATATCTCGAAAACACAATTAGCACCCATGAATTTAGCATTTTTGATTTAGTTTTACCCACTAGTTCCCTCGTTTGTCGGGAAAAAAAAGTTATCCAAATCGAGCAGAGTGTTATTATAGGACAGACTAGAGGGGCGAAGAGCTTTTTGAAACATACGTTTTCTTCCTTAATAGATTTTAAAGTTGTAACAAAAAGTCAATAGTTTTATATCTTTAGAGGAACTTTGTTGATGAAATCATTTAAATCGGATTTTAAATTAATGAGATATGAACAAAAAAAAAAGTAAAAATATTATAAAAATTAATATCGGTTGTTTTTTATTGAGGTATAGAACTTTAAGTTGGCATCACTTTTTTAACTGGCACCCATTTTGTCAGCTGTCAAGTGATTAATATTTAGTTTGGTTTGCCATTTCATCATGAACAGGTTGACAAAAGAACAACGCTTGCAAATCGTGCAAATTTATTTCGAAAATAATGGTTCAGTTCGCGAAGTTTACCGCAAGCTCCGTCCATTTTATGGTCGACATAATCGTCCATCAGAGCAATTAATTCGGTTAACCATGGATCGTTTTCGCACTACGTTTACTCTATGTGATAATACGCATCCGCAGCGACGTCGAATAGTGCGCACCGAAGAAACAATTGCCGCTGTAAATCAAAGTGTTGAAGAGGACCCGAATGAATCGATTCGCCACCGTGCACTGCAATTGGAGCTTTGTCCATCAACTTTATGGAAGATTTTGCGCAAAGATCTTAGCTTGCGACCTTACAAGATCCAGCTTGTGCAAGAATTAAAGCCGCGAGACCGTGCAATGCGTCGTGATTTTGGTGTATGGACCGAAAATGAGATTGATCTCGATGCTGAATTTCATCGCAAATTGGTCAATTGGCCACCAAGATCGTGCGATTTGACACCACTGGATTATTTTCTTTGGGGATATGTGAAGTCGCTCGTCTACACTAACAAACCAGAAACGTTAGGGGACTTGGAAGCCAACATTCGTGGCGTTATTGCCAACATACGGCCCCATATGCTCGAAAAAGTTGTTGAAAATTGGACCTGTAGAATTGGCTTTATTCGAGCCACCCGCGGCGGCCACATGCCCGAAATCATATTTAAACATTAATGGCATAAAATTATCCTTCCAATAAAGCCAAATTGATGGACATTAAAACGATTATCTTGTGTTTTATTTCAATTCAAAGTTCTATACCTCTAAAAAAAACACCCATTATAAGCACAATTCATAACATATTGTATGATTTAAATAAATGTTCTTATATATTATAGCAATACATTTTATTATTTATTATACAACATTAAATCTAGTAATTAATTTAAATTCATTAAATGCTTTATCAAAACTTCATACAACCCATACGACGGCTTGTGAATTGTGCAAAGGAATTTTCCATAAACTTCAAAAAATGCAGGAAATGTTGTGGAAAAATCTGAAATTAATTTAATGATTGTGGCTGGAGGATGAAAATTAAAGTTTTATGGATTCAAATTTTAAAAAGGAAGGAAAACTAAAGAAATCCAAATATTTTTCATGTGATCATAGTTTATTATATCACAGAGAATATGAGAAAAAAATGACAGTAGAAAATTTTTCTTAAATTTCTTCTAAACATTTTTCCTTTTTCTTTTTAATATTTCTCCAAACATTTAACTTTCAAACGTTGCTAGAAAAATATTAACTTATACAATTTTTTCTCCTTCGTTCGTTTCATATTTAATTTATATTGCCTTCAACCATTTAAAATATGATCCATGTCATGTCATTCATTGTTTGAGCATAACCTTACAAATGCATCACAAAAGGAAGAAGAATTTAATATGCAAAACACAACAAAAAAGCTAAAAAATATATATATATATATGAAGAAAAGTTTATAAACAATTTATAAACATACGTCAACATCTTGAAAAAAAATTTAAACAAAAAAATTGAGAAACAAAGAAAGATACATTCATATACATTTTGTATGACGCCTCCTGCTATGCATCTGGATGTATAGTATCCTTTTGCTTTTGTTTGTATAAGTCAAACTATAACAGAGTCAGACTGAGAGAAAGAGACATTCTAAAATGAGTAGTAAAGAGGCTCATTTAAGGTTCTCGACTTTTGAAGAGCTTTATTAAGTTAATGAACATAAAATAAAGCTATATCAGTCTTCATTAAGACCCCGACCGCGGTCGCTTATACTATTTTACTATATTATTATATTTTACAAAATATTACAAAGTAAAAGAGAAATACTGAAAAATGGCAAGAGAAGAGACTCAGCAAAGAACTGCCCGTGGGCGCTTATACGTTTTTCCTCTCACATATTTGCTCATAATCGAAGTTGAGACAAAAATCTTGAAGCTGCCGTAAAATCTAGAGACAAGCATTATTCGAAGATCTATAGCCTAATTTCTCTAGATTATCTTTGCTGAAGAAATCATTTATATCGGTTTATTAATTATAAAGATATGAACATTAATACAAACACGCTTAGGGATAAAAATTACACTCAAACAAGTTTTGATCAAAATCATGGTTAGGGGAAAAATCTTAAAGCTGCTATAAAAATAAGAATTTTTTTAAAAATGTTCTTTAAAAACAAGAAATTTTTCTATAAAAATTAGATATTTGAAAAATTTTCTTTAAAATTATGAAGTTTTTTGAGTTTTTTTTTTTTAATTAAGAAGTTTTTTTAAAAATGTCCTTTGAAAATAAGAAATTTTTGAAAAATTTTCTATAAAAATAAGAAATTTTTGAACAATTTTCTAAAAAATAAAAATTTTAAAAAATTTCCTTTATCAAACATTTTTATGTAAAAATTTGTCTATCAAACATTTTTCTCTACAAAATTATTTTATCAAAAATGTTCCTGTAGAAAATTTTTTTATCAAAAATTTTTCTATAGAAAATTTTTTTATCAAAAATGTTTTTATAGAAAATTTTTTTAAAAACTTTTCTATAGAAATTTATTTCTTTTAATTTTTCCATAGACAATTTTTTTATAGAATTTTTTTTTTATCAAAAATTTTTCTATACAAACTTTTTATCAAAAATTTCTCTATCGAAAAGTTTTTTTTATAAAAAATTTTTCTATCGAAAAGTTTTTTTTATTAAAAATTTTTCTATCGAAAAGTTTTTTTATCAACAATTTTTCTATAGAAAATTTTGTTTTTATCAACAATTTTTCTATAGAAAATTTTGTTTTTATCAACAATTTTTCTATAGAAATTTTTTTATCAAAAATTTTTCAATTCAAAATTTTCTAAAGAAAAAATTTTTAATAAAAAATGTTTCTATTAAAAATTTTTCATCAAAAATTTTTCTATAGAAAATTTGTTTATTCAAAATTTTTTCTTTAGAAAATTTTTTTATCAAAAATTTTTCTATAGAAAATGTTTTTATCAAAAATTATTTATAGAAAATTTTTTAATTAAAAATTTTTCTATAGAAATTTTTTTTATCAAAAATTTTTCTATTGAAATTTTTTTATCAAAAATTTTTAAAAAATTTTCTATAAAGTTAAAAAATTGTTAACAAATTTCTTTTAAAAATAATACATTTCTATAAAAATAAAAAACTTTTGAAAAAATTCCTATAAAAATAAGAAATTTTTTAAAAATTTCCTATTAAAATACGAAATTTTTGAAAAACTTCCTGTAACAATAACAAATTTTTGAAAAATTTCCTATAAAAATAAGAAATTTTTGAAAAATTTCCTATAAAAATAAGAAATTTTTGAAAAATTTCCTATAAAAATAAGAAATTTTTGAAAAATTGATTATAAAGATAAGACATTTTTGAAAAATTTCATATAAAAATAAGAAATTTTTTAAAAATTCCATATAAAAATAAGAAATATTTGAAAAATTTTTTATAAAAATAAGATATTTTGAAAAATTTCCGCTAAAAAAATAATTTTTGAAATATTTCCTATAAAAATAAGACATTTTTAATAAATTTCCTATAAAAATAAGTAATTTTTGAAAATTTTCCTATAAAAAAAAAAAAAAAATTATTGAAAAATTTCCTATGAAAATAAGAAATTTTTTAAAAATTTTCTATAAAAATAAGAATTTTTGAAAAATTTCCTAAACAAAATAAGAAATATTTGAAAAACTTCCTAAAAAAATAAGAAATTTTTGAACAAATTCCTAAAAAAATAAATTTTTCATTAATTTATTAATAAAATAAGAAATTTTTGAAAAATTTCCTGTAAAAATTATAAATTTTTGAAAAATAAGAAAATTTTGAATAATTTCCTATAAAAGTAAGAAAATTTTTAAAAATTTCCTTTGAAAAAAAAAAATTTTTTGAAAAATTTTCTATAAAAATAAAAAAATTTTGAAAAATTTTGTATAAAAATAAGAAATTTTTGAAAAATTTTCTATAAAAATAAGAATTTTTTGAAAAATTTCCTATAAAAATAAGAAATTTTTGAAAAATTTTCTATAAAAATAAGAATTTTTTGAAAAATTTCCTAAAGAAATAAGAAATTTTTGAAAAATTTACTAAAAAAAATAAATTTTTCAATAATTTCCTACAAAAATTAGAAAGTTTTGAAAAATTTCCTATAAAAATAAGAAATTTTTGAAAAATTTCCTATAAAAATAATAAATTTTTGAAAAATTTCCTATAAAAATAATAAATTTTTGAAAAATTTCCTATAAAAATAAGAAATTTTTGAAAAATTTCCTATAAAAATAAGAAATTTTTGAAAAATTTCCTATAAAAATAAGAAATTTTTGAAAAATTTCCTATAAAAATAAGAAATTTTTGAAAAATTTCCTATAAAAATAAGAAGTTTTTGAAAAATTTCCTATAAAAATAAGACATTTTTTTGAAAATTTCCTATAAAATGTTACGCGCCGGTTTTATGTTTACAAATAATAAAAATTCTGATAGATATGTTTTAGAGGTAAATGAAGGTTTCAGCGGCATGATAGCTTGAGTCCGGCTAGAATATTAGTGGCAGTGGTTCTTAACCCATTTCCCTATGCGCTGTAACATATAACCCACTCCTCATGCCAAATATAACTACCAAAGAGTGGGCCAAAAATAGTTGAATTAGAAAGTATCTAGATATATTTCAATAAAAACCATGGCAAGGTATGCGCCATGTAGGGTACACTCATTCCCACCCTTGTCTTCACACCGTGACAACCAATATACCCTGAGCTTTTGAAAGTTGTCCCTAAGATTACATGACTTTACCTATTTGTAAGTAAACCTCATTGTTGTTGTTATTCCCCAAAAATTTAACAATTTAAAGATTCATTTTCTTTCTAGTAATTCAAAAAGATAAAAATTTATTGATATGAATGAAATTAATAATAATAATAAGAAATAATAATAACAAAATAGGTAAGCTACATATTTGAGCAAGACTAACTTTATGACTGATTATAACAAAATATTAATGATATTTAAAAGAGCATTATGGGACAATATAAAATCGGACTGACTTGGACAGAGAGTAATTAAATTATAAAAGTAAATTCAATAATAATATTGTTTTTGTTATTACTTACAAAACTTGAATTTTTATTTGGTTGTGTTCCATTCACTAGTTCCTCTTGGTGGGCCCAGCAACATAGGAAATCCGTGATGTGATGTTTTCTTTTTTCTGATTTTTTTGTTTAAGTTTTGAATATGTTTTTGTAAGTAATATGTTAATATGTATGTAAAATTTTAAAGATATGTAAAAATTTCAGATACTTTATACACTCGAAAAAAAAGTTAGTGATAATTAATAAGTATAAGGTAGTTTAATTTTTTGTTAAAAAATATTTAGTAAATAATTTTAGATAATTTTTGTATATAAAAAAAAATATTTATGTATATGAGTCGAATGAAATATTTTTATACAATAAATATTAAAATTTTAAGTATTTACGAGTAGTCTCAGAATTAACTTAGCAATTTAAGTAGTTCTTATCGATTACGAAATGTAATAATTAGCAAAATAGTTAATATAAATTAGATTTATAATTGGTAAATAGGAAAATATAGTAGTTTTATACAACAAAATTTAATTGGTTTCGGGTACTAATAATATTTTAAGAAAATGTTCCTGATTAAAGGTAAAAAAACACGTGATTTGATGGCTATGCAATTTGAAGTCCAATGCGACAACTCACAACCAAGGTTATGTTAGGGACGTCACCATATATAACTTCATTAGGATAAAGGAAACGGCCTCAATCTGGAGCCTAGCTCCAGGACAACCAATTTTTTTTGCCTTAAAGCAAAACCTTTTACATGTGTATGATGCGATCCTGAATAAATTGGTTTTATTTTAATTTTAAAATTTTCACAAGAAATTATATAATACTAATTAATACCTTTTGATTTTTTTTTTTACTTCGCTCTATGTTCGGCAATACTGCACAAAATTATAAAAATGTGTTTTAGCACTTAGGTAATGTTTAATATTAATGTTTTAATATTAAGAATTTTTCAAAATTGTAAAAAAAAATTCTCCGTAATTTTTTTTTTTTTGTTTAAACGCTATTGACTGTACACTGATAAATGATCTTGAATTTGTGGATAGACAAGAATTTGGCTAAATATGACCTCTAAAAAGGTGATGATTTTGGGTACAAAATCAATGAATTAAAAAGAAATGTTTAATTATTTATGATACTCAATTGTCTTTCTGTTTGCAAAATAAAGACAAAAAATTTTAACTAGCGGTAACTGGTATCTCTCTGAGCATATTGATATCTTACTACAATTCAGGTACACGAAAACGGTTGTAGATGTGACTGCAAAAGAAATATATCGCATGCGATATCAAAAAAAAATGCAACCCAATGAACAATACAAATTCTCGACAAAAATCGTTACAAAACTGCTTTATTTTTATATTTATTAATGTAAAAATGAACAGGAAAAAAAAAATTTTTGTGACATAGAAAGAAGGCAAAAGAATAATTTACTATAATTGGAAAATAGAACTGAACTTAGCCAATACGCAGGATACAATAACAATAAGGATTACAATGAAATGCAATTTTTATTATTTGATGATTTAACCCTGTGTGGCACGACCCACAAAAGCCGGGCTAGACTAAGCTTTGATATCTGATGCATGGTATTTGCCAACATATTTACCACTTAGATCTTCTATTTCATATAATGAATTACCTAGTTTTTCGCGTATCCTACATTTTATGTATTTCGGCATGAATTTTTTATTTATTCTTTTAGATAAATCACTAAGGACATAATTTTTTCTAAATACTATTTGTCCTTTAAGAAAAGATATCGGCCTTGTTCTAAGATTATAATTCTTACTAGCTTTCTCGTAAGCCTCATTTAGATTGAGTCTAACTTTGTCTCTAATTCTGTTTATTTTATCTGCCTTATCTAAAATACAAACATCTTCGCCTTTTATACATCCAAGTCTATCCAAAATGGTGTATGTATTTCCATGATGTATCATGTTTTGACCGAAGGTTGCGTAATAGGGAGAGCATTTTATAGAGGAGTGGTAATCACTCCTTAAAACTGAAAGGATCTGTGGGATGTATTCATCCCAATTACTGTGATCTTTATGGCCTGCTAAAAAACTCCTAATCTTTGCTATGATCTCACGATTCGCTCTTTCTGAGGCATTCGATTGCGGTGCGTAAAATCCAGTAGTAATATGCCGTATGTTGTACATTTTCATAAAATCTTTCATCTCTCGAGAGGCGAACTGTTTTGCGTTGTCGCTGTGGATGCATCTAGGTACACCGAACATTGGGAAAATTTCTTGCTGAAAATACAATATAACGTTGGCTGATGTTGCAGATTTAAGGGGTTTTAAAAATAGAAATTTTGTCAAATGATCGAGACATATAAAAATTACAGAATTTTTTGCTTTTGTGTGGGGATAAGGGCCCAAGAAATCACAATATAACCTCTCAAATGCCCTATTAGTGAAAAATTGATTCCCCATTGGGGGTCTGGAAATACTATTATTAGGTTTAATAACCTTACACATATCGCAATTTTTTACATAATTTTTTATATCCTTAGCCATGGTGGGCCAAAAATACTTTTGTCTGACTCTTTCCAAGGTTTTCTGAAATCCACCGTGGCAAGCTGCTATTGAATTATGTGCATATTGAATTGCAGTGTCATGGAGTGTTTTTGGAAGCCAAAGACGCCATAGACTTTCTTCTTGGTCAATCGAACCTGACCTGAACATAACACGTTTAAAGACGAGATTATCTTGGATGCACAAATCTGGCAACGAACCTTTGCTTTCCTCGACAGTTTTTATAATATTTTGATATTCCTCATTTTTAAATTCTGGTGATGCCAAGTCTATTTCAAAATGGCTATCAGTTAAAGCCAATTCGTCAGTATCAAATCTCGACAGGCAATCAGGGACAACGTTTAAAGAGCCCTTTCTATGTTCAATAGAGAAGTCATATCTTTGCAATTTAAGACTCCAGCGAGCCAATCTTCCGCTTAAGTCTTTCTGTGACATGAGCCACCTTAGGGAAGAATGGTCGGTTAAAATGCGGAAAGGTAAACCCTCTATATAAGGCCTGAATTTGTTCACACAAACAACTGCCGCCATACACTCTAGCTCTGTAACTGTGTAGTTCTTCTGAGCTTTGTTCAGTTTTTGGGAAACAAATGATATAGGGTGTTCCTTACCGAGATCGTCGTACTGAAGAAGTACTCCACCAACTCCAACCTTTGATGCGTCACACTGAATTACAAACTCCCTTTTAAAATCTGGCTGTGCCAAAACAGGAGCTGTCGACAAAGCCTTTTTAAGCTTTTCAAAGGCTTTTATTGCCTCAACGGATAAGGCAAATGGCTTTTGTGTTTTTTTAAGGCAGTCAGTTAGGGGAGCTGAAAGATCTGAGAAATTATTAACAAACGATCTGTACCAATTTGTCATTCCAATGAATCTGCGCACTTGTTTCGGCGTTTTGGGTAACGGAAAGTTTTCTATCGAGCTAACCTTATCGGGATCCACCTTTAAGCAGCCGTTCCCAACAATGTAGCCTAAATAACGAATCTCGGTTTGGCAAAATTTACTTTTCTCTACATTTATAGTTAAATTGGCTTTTTTAAGACATAACGCAACTTCTTGTAATAAATTCACATGAGAATCAAAATTGGAACTGCAAACCAATAAGTCGTCTAAGTAGATAAATACGTTATCCCTAAGCCTTGATGGAATTACTTTATCCATAAGGCGACTCATGGTTTGGGGACCGTTACATAGTCCGAACGGCATAAACTTGTACTGATACAAGGGCTTACCTGGAACGGCAAATGCCGTTTTCTCTTTAGAGGTTTCAGTAAGCCTTATTTGAAGAAAGGCGTCCTTGAGGTCAATACCGCTGATAAAATATGTATCTTTTAATCTACTAAGTAAACCGTTTATATGGGGTAATGGATAAGAGTCTTTTTTGGTGACTGCATTCAGTTTTCTTGAATCTATACATAAACGTATCTTTCCAGGTTTACGTACCAAGACAGCGGGTGAACACCATGGAGAGTTTGATTCTTCAATTACGCCCATATCAAGAAGTCTCTCAATTTCTTTGAACGCTTCTTCTTGTCGCGGAGGAGATAAAGGATAATGTCTTGATTTAATAGGAACTGCATCTCCTGTATCTATGTTATGTTCCAGCAAGTGTGTGCAACCCAGTCCTAATTTTTCAAATGAAGGAAATTGTAAAATTGTCTTTTCTAAAGTGAGCTTTTGTTCGTTAGAAAGCTTGTGAAATTTTGTAACGGGTTCTGAATCGATTGGTATTGATGAATCTAGATCAAGGGCTGAGACTGATGGAAAAATATCGGGGGCTAAGGCAAAATTTTTCCAAAAATCAATGCCAAGATAAACTTCCTGATTTAAGGATGGCACCAGATAGAACTCTATGTCTTTTAAAACATTTTTAAAAAGAACTGGTAGTATACATGAACCAATAACATTCTGATTGGAGCCATTTGCAGTTTTTAAAGTGGATTTTAAAGGTCTATAAGCGATTTTATTGTTTTCTATAAAAAAATAAACAATTTTTTCCTAGAACTGAAACATTTGCCCCTGAGTCTAACAAACCTATTAAAACGTCATTAAAAATTTTAATTTGTGCAAACGGTCGATCATCTGGTCCATGAAGTATAGTTGATTCCAACATTTTACGAACCAACCTACGGTTTTTACAACGTTCCCTACATTTTAGTATCTTCGACGATGGTTTTCTGGATACGATCTGGTATTGATTTTGACATGATTTTAAAGATATATTTTCCTCAGTGCTATTTGTAGTTGTTGAGCTTGTATTCAGTTTAAACTCGGGGTAGGGGGTATTGGACGAGTGTCCCCGGTAACCATTTCGCCCGATTTCTGGTTTCCCTGCTTAAAGGGACCATGTTTGTTTGGACATTTTAGAGTAAGAACTCCTTTGTGTCCACATTTAAAGCAAAATGGTTTTCGTATTTCATCTGGGCAGTAAATGTACGAATGTCCCAAGGACATGCAGTTCCAGCATTGAATTTGTGAATAATCATACTTATTTCTTTTCTTGGAAAGATGAATTGCTTCTAGCTGTGGATCGCTTTCATCAAAATCGTCGTTTTCGCAAGCTGACCCGTCAAGTTCATTTATGCTGCGAGTTGGTGCTAAATTGGGAACTTGATGCTTGTTATCTATAAGTACTTTTTCTGCTCTACGAGCAATGTCTCTTAAATCATTTAATGTTTTTGATACCGAATTAAACAACAAGAATTTAAGATTTGGGTTTACATTTCTCTTTATAATATCAATTAGAGTAGCATCAGGTAAAGGTGTTTGAAGTCTCGAATTCATCGATACAATATTTGTATGAAAATCGTCATACGTTTCTTTAAACTGTTGTTTTCTTGACGAAATTTTTAAAATTATATCGTGGTCTGATTCTAGGTGACCAAATTCTCTTGTAAGAGCTTGGCGTAAAAGGGGATAAGAAACGTTTGGATTTAGTTTTGTAAAGAGCCAATACCATTGTTCAGCTTTACCAACTAACAACACATGAAAATTTGATAAAATATGGTTATCGGAACATCTTGATCTTTCACGTAGTGTATCTACCTTAAATAGAAAATCGGATACGGACCCAAAACCGTCGTATGAAATTTTCCATTTTTCTAGTTTAATATTTGCTTCTACATTCAAAGATGATCTTGCTTGAAATTCTGGGGAATAATTGTTTTGAGTATTTGTATTGGTACTTAAGTTATTAAAATTCCCATGAGCAGGACTATTTGCCATATTTGGTAACCTATCGGAACCTGGAGGATTTACAGATCCTATCTGTGAAATACTTTCTCTTATAGAACACAATTCTTTCCTGAATTCTTCCCTGGTATTTCTCATGGTTTGTTCCATGAGAGTTATTAAAGAATCAAAAGATGAAACGCTAGTAGTTTCATTAGGAACTAAATTGCCAGTTTGATTTTGAATGCTATTTGAACCAGATGGTAATTCAGATTGATCTGCACTTGCGTTTCGTAAGGTCGAAAGGTTTACAAAAAGTTTTGTATGTGTATTTTCAAGGTTATTTTGATCCATGATTTCAACGTTTGGAGAGCTTTGATTTCGTGTATCTGTATTTGTTTGAGTCTTTTGGTTTTGATTGATAAGGCTAGATGAATTTGTATTTGAAACCTGGGCTTCTTGAGGCTTTTTCTTATTCGTTTGTTTTGCGATAGGGGTTACGTCACGAGTTTTGGAGTTACTAGATGGGCTTTGGTTTTTACCCGAAGTGTTGTTTTCAGTAGAAGGCAAACTTGTTCGACTACTGCTAGATTTATTATGCCATCCCCGAGCGGCGTTTCGTGTTATCATAACGCTTAGGACCAATTTAGTCCATTAAGTAATATTATAAAACAAAATCAGAAGGATTGAATAGAACTGATATTACTAGCTTTTAGCAGAAAAGAAAAATCTGAGAACTTTCGTTTTTGAGAGAAAGAAATAAAAATGTTTTGGTCTATGTAGTTTTGATTCTATTAGGAAAAATCTTAACTATAGAAATTGTATATTAGGAATTGTGTTTCAAAAAAAAATTTTCAAAAGTGTTTGGATTTTAAATTTGATATAAATTTTGTGGGAATAACAACATTAATAAAAGTATTATACAAAAAAAATAGTCATGTAATCTTTTATACAGAGTAGCAGCGAAATAATTTTTGTTTTGAAAAAAAAATAATATTCGGATCTACTTATTTGAAAGATTTGTTAACTTTTAAAGATACCTATGATCTTCAGACATTATTTGACGGTAACACAAATAACGCGGTTAACAATTTTCGATAACCTGGTGCGGCGAAAGTAAAAGAATGAAATTTTAAACTTTTCGGACTTCCAGGACTTCTAGTTTCCATTTAACCAACTGTTTGTGTTAAACTCATATTTGCTATTGGTGCTACTAGAAACAAATCTCTGAAAAATTAAGTAACAAGGACTCCCAATACGAAATACAAGTTAGGTGGAATATTTTAGTTTGCTCATCAATCAGATAACTAATTGACATTTCAGACAGCATGAAAATAAATGAAATTAATAAATAAAAATTGTAGAAACAAAATCTAAGATAGCTTTTCGTTGGGCGCCATATATGTTACGCGCCGGTTTTATGTTTACAAATAATAAAAATTCTGATAGATATGTTTTAGAGGTAAATGAAGGTTTCAGCGGCATGATAGCTTGAGTCCGGCTAGAATATTAGTGGCAGTGGTTCTTAACCCATTTCCCTATGCGCTGTAACATATAACCCACTCCTCATGCCAAATATAACTACCAAAGAGTGGGCCAAAAATAGTTGAATTAGAAAGTATCTAGATATATTTCAATAAAAACCATGGCAAGGTATGCGCCATGTAGGGTACACTCATTCCCACCCTTGTCTTCACACCGTGACAACCAATATACCCTGAGCTTTTGAAAGTTGTCCCTAAGATTACATGACTTTACCTATTTGTAAGTAAACCTCATTGTTGTTGTTATTCCCCAAAAATTTAACAATTTAAAGATTCATTTTCTTTCTAGTAATTCAAAAAGATAAAAATTTATTGATATGAATGAAATTAATAATAATAATAAGAAATAATAATAACAAAATAGGTAAGCTACATATTTGAGCAAGACTAACTTTATGACTGATTATAACAAAATATTAATGATATTTAAAAGAGCATTATGGGACAATATAAAATCGGACTGACTTGGACAGAGAGTAATTAAATTATAAAAGTAAATTCAATAATAATATTGTTTTTGTTATTACTTACAAAACTTGAATTTTTATTTGGTTGTGTTCCATTCACTAGTTCCTCTTGGTGGGCCCAGCAACATAGGAAATCCGTGATGTGATGTTTTCTTTTTTCTGATTTTTTTGTTTAAGTTTTGAATATGTTTTTGTAAGTAATATGTTAATATGTATGTAAAATTTTAAAGATATGTAAAAATTTCAGATACTTTATACACTCGAAAAAAAAGTTAGTGATAATTAATAAGTATAAGGTAGTTTAATTTTTTGTTAAAAAATATTTAGTAAATAATTTTAGATAATTTTTGTATATAAAAAAAAATATTTATGTATATGAGTCGAATGAAATATTTTTATACAATAAATATTAAAATTTTAAGTATTTACGAGTAGTCTCAGAATTAACTTAGCAATTTAAGTAGTTCTTATCGATTACGAAATGTAATAATTAGCAAAATAGTTAATATAAATTAGATTTATAATTGGTAAATAGGAAAATATAGTAGTTTTATACAACAAAATTTAATTGGTTTCGGGTACTAATAATATTTTAAGAAAATGTTCCTGATTAAAGGTAAAAAAACACGTGATTTGATGGCTATGCAATTTGAAGTCCAATGCGACAACTCACAACCAAGGTTATGTTAGGGACGTCACCATATATAACTTCATTAGGATAAAGGAAACGGCCTCAATCTGGAGCCTAGCTCCAGGACAACCAATTTTTTTTGCCTTAAAGCAAAACCTTTTACATGTGTATGATGCGATCCTGAATAAATTGGTTTTATTTTAATTTTAAAATTTTCACAAGAAATTATATAATACTAATTAATACCTTTTGATTTTTTTTTTTACTTCGCTCTATGTTCGGCAATACTGCACAAAATTATAAAAATGTGTTTTAGCACTTAGGTAATGTTTAATATTAATGTTTTAATATTAAGAATTTTTCAAAATTGTAAAAAAAAATTCTCCGTAATTTTTTTTTTTTGTTTAAACGCTATTGACTGTACACTGATAAATGATCTTGAATTTGTGGATAGACAAGAATTTGGCTAAATATGACCTCTAAAAAGGTGATGATTTTGGGTACAAAATCAATGAATTAAAAAGAAATGTTTAATTATTTATGATACTCAATTGTCTTTCTGTTTGCAAAATAAAGACAAAAAATTTTAACTAGCGGTAACTGGTATCTCTCTGAGCATATTGATATCTTACTACAATTCAGGTACACGAAAACGGTTGTAGATGTGACTGCAAAAGAAATATATCGCATGCGATATCAAAAAAAAATGCAACCCAATGAACAATACAAATTCTCGACAAAAATCGTTACAAAAAATAAGAAATTTTTAAAAAAAATTCCTATAAAAATAAGAAATTTTTGAAAAATTTCCTATAAAAATAAGAAATTTTTGAAAAATTTCCTATAAAAATAAATTCCCAAAATAATAAAAAATTTCTTCTATCAACATTTTTCTATAGAAAATTTTTTTATCAAACATTTTTCTATAGAAAATATTAAAAAATTTAAAAAAAAAATTCTATAGAAAATTATTTTATCGAAAATTTAAAAAAAAATGTTTCTACAGTAAAATATTTCAATCGAAAATTGTACTATACAAAAATTATTTTATTGAGATTTTTTCTATAGAAAAAATAGGATCTGAAATATTTGTCTCCTTAATAAAAAGTAAAACCCTAATATTTAAGTGGGTGTTTTAACAAACATCACATAAGTATGCTATAGTATTGTAATAATTCGTTCTCTCAAGCATATGTTTGTCTTTTTTTCTAAAGCCTTAGAGATGTCCTGAATCAGATAACAGGCATCATCATCTACGTAGACATAGAGGACTAAAGAAAGCAAATTACATCATGTCTGATTTTAGTCTAAAGTATTTTAGTCTAAAGTTTACTCTATCAAAACAGACATAAATTTCTATAGATTTTAACATTGATAAGTCTGTGTGTATCTGTATCTTTGCTTGGAAATATTTTACCTTATTCATGTGCCTACAACTGACACCTACGAATAAAGTAATTCTTCTTAGAAATCAAACACGTTTGACTGAACGACGGATTTAAGGTTAAAAATTATGAGCCCCTTACAAAAGGCGATAAAACTTTGATGAAAGTCAAGCACAACTGGATTGAAATGAAAATCAAACAAAAAAACAAGTATAAAAGGTCATATTTATAACATATGGAAAAAATTAAATAAAATTTTTAATAAATAAAATTTTAAAATTAAAGTTGTTTGTTAAGAAACAAAGGACATTGTTGATGCTACAAAGGACTTAAGTGTGGTTTTTAGAAAATCAAGTTTATTTGAAAATTTGAAAATTTTGACTTTTAGTCTAGGGCATCTAGAACTTATGATTGTATAAACAAACTCTTAAATAAGGGTTTTATCAGTTTTTTGTTTAAATGATTGGGTTTTGATGGCCTAGGAAAAAAGAATCCTTACGTGTTTGGTGGAGATTTTTTAGGGAATTATTACGACAATTATATGCAATAAGAAACCTATAAATAAGGCTGCATATACCCGCATATAAGATGGATAAGATAAAATTTGCGAGAAGAGCCTTTTCGATTTAATAAAAATTTTGAGTAATAATTAAATTGGAAATATTTATTGTAATTTGTATCAATCTGAATCGACGTGTTTTATTTTAATGTGTCTTTGTTGAATCCCTTTTTCATTTTTAAATTTTAATTAAAACTCGACTTAAGCCCTTTTTCAAAGTAATAAACTTCAATTTACTTCCAAATTCCCCTACAAACCGCCTGTTTGTAAATTCCTTGTAAGATTTGAATTTTTAATTTAATTAGCTAAGAAGTATACAATTAAATATTTGCTGCCTACTTTAAGGCAACATCGTACTGCTTACATTTACTTTAAATGTTTCTGTAAACACTATTAAAATTGCTAATGGCCTTCTATAAACACTCACACATATATTTTGCTTGCATAAGCAATAAAACAGGGGAACAAAATTAAGGCGTAAACTTTTGGGGCCTGTATCTGAGCTCATATTTGTTACAAACAGAGGTTCTTGCCTAAAAGGACAAAAAAATCGTGGACAAAGTTGCCGTTTTGTATACTTTTATTTAAAATAGGTATTTTTTTCAATGTGTAGCTCTGATGTTTAAAAAAGAAAAAGTTCTTTACTTAATTTTTAAATATTTTTATCGAAATTTTTTTTTTTAGAAAATTTTTTACCAAAATTTTTTCTGTAAAAAATTTTTTTCTCAAAAATTTTTTACTAATTTTTCGATAAAAAAAATTTTCCATAAAAAAACTTTGATAATTAAATTTTCTAGAGAAAAAATTTTGATAAAAAAAATTTTCTAGTGAAAAATTTTTCATAAAAAAAATTTTCTAATGAAAAATTTTTAATAACAAAAATTTTCTATCGAAAAATTTTTGTTAAAAAAGTTTCTTTAAAAAATTTTTGATAATAAAAATTTTCTATAGAAAAATTTCTGATAAAAAAATTTTCTATAGAAAAAATTTTTAAAAATTTTTTTATTTTTATAAGAAATTTTTCAAAAAATTTCATATTTTTATAGGAAATTTTTCAAAAATTTTTTATTTTTATAGGAAATTTTTCAAAAAATTTCATATTTTTATAGGATATTTTTCAAAAATTTCTTATTTTTATAGGAAATTTTTCAAAAATTTCTTATTTTTATAGGAAATTTTTCAAAAATTTCTTATTTTTATAGGAAATTTTTCAAAAATTTCTTATTTTTATAGGAAATTTTTCAAAAATTTCTTATTTTAATAGGAAATTTTTCAAAAATTCTTATTTTTATAAAAAATTTTTTTTTTATTTTTTAAGAAAATTTTTTATTTTTGTAGCAAATTTTTCAAAAATTTCTTATTTTTATAGGAAATTTTTCAAAAGTTTCTTATTTTCATAGGAAATTTTTCAAAAATTCTTATTTTTATAAAAAAAAAAAATTTTTAATTTTTTTATTTTTTAAGAAAGTTTTTTATTTTTGTCGGAAATTTTTCAAAAATTTCTTATTTTTATAGGAAATTTTTCAAAAATTTCTTATTTTTATAGGAAATTTTTCAAAAATTTTTTATTTTTATAGAAAATTTTTCAAAAATTTCTTATTTTAATAGGAAATTTTTCAAAAATTCTTATTTTTATAAAAATTTTTTTTTTTTAATTTTTTTATTTTTTAAGAAAATTTTTTATTTTTGTAGCAAATTTTTCAAAAATTTCTTATTTTTATAGGAAATTTTTCAAAAGTTTCTTATTTTCATAGGAAATTTTTCAAAAATTCTTATTTTTATAAAAAAAAAAAAAAATTTTAATTTTTTTATTTTTTAAGAAAGTTTTTTATTTTTGTCGGAAATTTTTCAAAAATTTCTTATTTTTATAGGAAATTTTTCAAAAATTTCTTATTTTTATAGGAAATTTTTCAAAAATTTCTTATTTTTATAGAAAATTTTTCAAAAATTTCATAGTTTTATAGGAAATTATTCAAAAATTTCTTATTTTTATAGGAAATTTTTAAAAAATTTCTTATTTTTATAGGAAATTCTTCAAAAATTTCTTATTTTTATAGGAAATTTTTCAAAAATTTCCTATTTTTATAGGAAATTTTAAAAAAAATTCTTATTTTTATAAGAATTTTTTTAAAATTTGTTATTTTTATAGGAAATTTTTCAAAAATTTCTTATTTTTATAGGAAATTTATCAAAAATTTCTTATTTTTATAGGAAATTTTTCAATAATTTCTTATTTTTATAGGAAATTTTTCAAAAATTTCTTATTTTGATAGAAAAATTTTAAACATTTTTTTTTTATTTTTTTAGAAAGTTGTTTATTTTTGTAGGAAATTTTTCAAAAATTTCTTATTTTTATAGGAAATTTTTCAAAAATTTCTTATTTTTATAGGAAATTTTTCAAAAATTTCTTATTTTTATAGGAAATTTTTCAAAAATTTCTTATTTTTATAGGAAATTTTTCAAAAATTTCTTATTTTTATAGGAAATTTTTCAAAAATTTCTTATTTTTATAGAAAATTTTTCAAAAATTTCTTATTTTTATAGGAAATTTTTGAAAAATTTCTTTGTTTTTTATAGGAAATTTTTCAAAAATTTCTTATTTTTATAGGAAGTTTTTAAAAAAATTCTTATTTTTATAGGAAATTTTTCAAAATTTCTTATTTTTATAGGAAATTTTTTAGAAATTTCTTATTTTTATAGGAGATTTTTAATTTTGATAGGAAATTTTTCAAAAATTTCTTATTTTTATAGGAAATTTTTCAAATTTTTTTTTTGTTCTTACAGAAAATTTTTTAAAAATTTCATAATTTTAAAGGATTTTTTTAAATTTCGTATTTTTATAAAATTTTTTTATTTTTATGGGATATTTAAAAAAAAAATTAATGAAAAAAAAATTATTAAAAATTTTTAATTTTTACAGAAAAATTTTTAATTTTTTTCCAAAATTTCTTATTTTTAGAAATTTTTCTTTTTGTATAAAATTTTGTTTAATTTCTTATTTTTATAGGAAATTTGTTAAAAATTTTCTATAGAAAAAATTTTGTTAAAAATTTTTTCTATAGAAAAATTTTTGATAAAAAAATTTTCCATAGAAAATTTTTTAATAAAATGTAGAAAATATTTTGTTTCGATAATAGAATTTGTTTAACGATAACACAATTTTCTAAAGATTTTTTTAAAGTTTATATGTCGGTAAGCCTATTTTTTTTTAGAAAAACCTAATTTTTTTCATAATTTATTATGACAATGACACAATTATGTCGGCCTTGTTATTTTCACTTTTCCGGTCTTAGCACATAACACACTTTCCTACTCCCTAACATCATCAACACTTGAAATTCACTTGATATCTTTACCCAACCAATTATGCCATAAAGCGCATGAATGTACAAATGAATTTAACAGTAAAAATGTTAAATAATATTACATGCAAACGGAAGCGGAATTGCTGGTTTTACTTATGTATGTAAATATTTCTGTGTATATGTGTCGCATGTAAATAAACTTTCCATGCCACTTTACTGCCACACAGAGTCAGTCAGTCAGTTATACTCATTCCGGGAATACCGAAACCAAGACAGAGTCAAACCATTCATTCAGTCAGTCACTGAACCATTTAATACCTGAAGTAAGTCAACGCATAATTACAGTTTATAAATGTTAAATGTAAAACAAAGATTGTGTGCACGAGAACAATAATATTGTATTATAAAATTGCCAACAACGACAATAAAATGCAGAAAACGAAAAATGTTGGTATTCCTGGAAACATCAGAGGCGACCCTGTAGCGATAGAGCTTAAAAAATCGTGTTTGCTGAATTTATTTCTCTGTTATTTTTCTTAAGCTGCTTATAGGCGGTTTAATTAAATTTAATGGCTTTAATATTGTCGCACGCGTAAAAACCAGAAAATACGCAGTTGAAAGTATATAATTCACTTATGTTGTTATTGTATCAATACATAAGCCATGAATGAGAGAATGTAGGTACACATACATACATAAATGTATATCCATGCAATTGTATTATATATGTTATTATTAGCCTTAAAAATTTTATCAAATGAACTTAATTATATTAAAATGTGGAAATTATGTAGGAGTTTTTACTTTTGGCTGGATAAAGTATTTAAATACTAGTTGAATTTAAATACTAGTTCTTGTCCTGAATAGTAGCTGACAATTGAACATTTTCATTAGCTCGTAGTCCAGACACAACTTATCGCCACCTATCCAAGATAAAAACCAATTTAAAACTAAACTTAACTGATTTTATATATTAATTGATTTATAAATTTTGTATTAATATATGCATATAGTCTAATAATTTTTTCTTCTTCTCTTTCTAGGTTCGTATCTAAATTTTCCTCAGTGAAACACAGAATTTCTATAAACAATTTTCGCAATTGTTCGGATGTTGGTGGAGATTTTTGCTCCAAAGATCTTAGATTAAAAGCAAGTATTTAAAGAAATCAGGTACTAATATGAAGAGATACTGCAGTCAATTTCATAAGTTTTGATGATAATAAATGAATATTTCTTGGACGATAATTTAATTCATTATGTCTTTAAACTGTTTCGACATAGTAAACAACAGAATTTGTCCGCCGATAATTAATTTTTCTATCTAATCTTCTATATCTCTAACAACTTATCATATCTATATCATAATGAGTGTGAGGCCCTATGCTCCACTGGGAGTCAAGGATAACAGAAGAAGAAGAATATCATAAAGAGTAGAAAATAGACTATGTCGATAACAGAGTTCTATAAAAAAATTCTTATTTTCTTTAGAACATTTCTCAGTCGATGAGACAATTTTCGATAAGACAATTTTTTATTGAGAATTTCTTATTTTTAAAAGAAAATTTTCTATTGAAAATTTCTCTTTTTTTTAAGATAATTTTCTTTAGAAAATTTCTTACATTTGTAAGACAATTTTCTATAAAAAAATTCTTATTTTTATAAGAAATTTTTTATTTTTTTATTTTTATAAGACAATTTTCTATAGAAAACATTTTCTTTATGTGGAAAAGACGATTTTTCAAAAATTTTTATAGAAAATTTTAAAAAAAATTTTATTTTTATAGGAAATTTTCCAAAAATTTCTTATTTTTATAAGACAATTTTCTATAGAAAATTTCTTATTTTTATAAGACAATTTTCTATAGAAAATTTCTTATTTTTATAAGACAATTTTCTATAGAAAATTTCTTATTTTTATAAGACAATTTTCTATAGAAAATTTCTTATTTTTATAAGACAATTTTCTATAGAAAATTTCTTATTTTTATAAGACAATTTTCTATAGAAAATTTCTTATTTTTATAAGACAATTTTCTATAGAAAATTTCTTATTTTTATAAGACAATTTTCTATAGAAAATTTCTTATTTTTATAAGACAATTTTCTATAGAAAATTTCTTATTTTTATAAGACAATTTTCTATAGAAAATTTCTTATTTTTATAAGACAATTTTCTATAGAAAATTTCTTATTTTTATAAGACAATTTTCTATAGAAAATTTCTTATTTTTATAAGACAATTTTCTATAGAAAATTTCTTATTTTTATAAGACAATTTTCTATAGAAAATTTCTTATTTTTATAAGACAATTTTCTATAGAAAATTTCTTATTTTTATAAGACAATTTTCTATAGAAAATTTCTTATTTTTATAAGACAATTTTCTATAGAAAATTTCTTATTTTTATAAGACAATTTTCTATAGAAAATTTCTTATTTTTATAAGACAATTTTCTATAGAAAATTTCTTATGTCGATAAGACAATTTTCTATAAAAAATTTCTTATTTTTAAAAGACAATTTTCTTTAGAAAATTTCTTATTTTTATAAGACAATTTTCTATAGAAAATTTCATATTTTTAAAACACAATTTTCTATAGAAAATTTCTTATTTTTAAAAGACAATTTTCTATAGAAAATTTCTTATTTTTTAAAGACAATTTTCTATAGAAAGTTTCTTATTTTTATAAGACAATTTTCTATTATTTATTTTTTGTAGAAAATTTTCAAATATTTCTTACTTTTGTAGGAAATTTTTCAAAAATTTCTTAATTTTGTAGGAAATTTTTTTAAAAATTTTCTACTTTTTTACAGGAATTTTTTAAAAATTCAAATTAAATTTTTCAAAAATTTCTTATTTTAATACAAAATTTTTCAAAAAATTCTTAATTTTGTAGGAAATTTTTCAAAAATTTCCTACTTTTTTATAGGAAATTTAAAAAAAAAAATCTTATTTTTATTAAAAAAAGATTTTAAAAATTTTTTTATTTTTATAATTAATTTTTTAAAAAATTTCTTATTTTTATAGGAAATTTTTAAAAAATTTCTTATTTTTATAGGAAATTTTTTAAAAATTTCTTATTTTTATAGGAAATTTTTAAAAAATTTCTTTTTTTTTATAGGAAATTTTTAAAAAATTTCTTATTTTTATAGGAAATTTTTAAAAAATTTCTTATTTTTATAGAAAATTTTTAAAAAATGTTTTATTTTTATAAAAATTTCTTATTTTTCTAGGAAAATTTTCAAAAATTTCTTATTTTTATAGGAAATTTTTTAAAAAATTCTTATTTTTATAGAAAATTTTCAAAAAAAAATTCTTCTGTTTGTATGAAATTTTTAAAAAATTTCATATTTTTATACGAAATTTTTAAAAAATTTAAAAAAATTTCTTATTTTTATAGGAAATTAAAAAAAAACTTTCTTATTTTTATAGGATATTTTTAAAAAATTTATTATTTTTATCAATTTTTTTTTTTAATTTCTTATTTTTCTAGGAAATTTTTCAAAAATTTCTTATTTCTGTAGAAAATTTTTTTAAAAATTTCTTATTTTTATAGAAAATTTTTCAAAAATTTCATATTTTTATAGATAAGTTTTCAAAAATTTCCTAGTTTTATAGGAAAATTTTCTTACTTTTATAGGAAATTTTTAAAAATTTCTTACTTTTATAGAAAATTTTTAAAAATTTCTTATTTTTATAGAAAATTTTTAAATTTTTTAAAAATTTTCTTTTATAGGAAATTTTTAAAAAATTTTTTATTTTTATATTAAAATTTTAGAAAAATTTCTTATTTTTATAGGAATTTTTGAAAAATTTCTTATTTTTATAGGAAAATTTTAGAAAAACTACTTTCTGTATTAGGAAATTTTTAAAAAATTTTATATTTTTATAAGAAAATTTTAAAAAATGTCTTATTTTTATAATAAATTTTTAAAAAATTTAATATTTTTATAAGAAAAAAAAGAAATTCTAATTTTACAGAAAATTTTTCACAAATTTCTTATTTTTATATGATTTCTATAAATTTAAAATCTTTTGATATATTTTAAATTCAAGTCAAATAATATGAAATACATTTCTTATGGCAACTGTCAACAATAAATTCACTCAAGTGAATAATTGTTAAAAAAAAATGTGCAGGACATTTTCTATTGAAAATCTCGCAAAATGTCCTTACAAATGTTTAAATCTTCATAACATTGAAATTTGATAAAACATTGTAGTTTAAGGTCAATGTAATTAAATTTCATTTATTGGCCACATTTTGGTTTTTTTTTTCTTTGGTTTGTAATTTAGTGGTAATAGATGATGGCTATAAGAAACATTCATTAAAAATGCTTTAGTGTAATGAAATTTATTTGGCAAAGACAAGCCAGAAACCAAAACTTAACTAAACGAACAATTTGTATTTAAAATTTCTCTGGTGCATTTTTGTTTTCACTTACATTTCGGCCACATTTTGTGTAACACAAGATGGCCACATTAAATAAAAATTGTAAAAAAAGTCGGTTTAAATTTTTAATATGATAATTATAATTATAGCCTGGGAAGGAGAGAGAGTCATGTAATGTAACCTTCCTTGCATTCCTTACAAAGAATGAACCATCGCCATCATCATCATCATCATCAGACCACAACCAATATAATTAAACGACTGCAATAATATTGTTGCAAATGCTGAAGAAACAAAAAGAAGCCCGAATATACAAAGAGTTGGCTTAATGCCCATAATAATTGTATAAATTAAACCTGGGTCGTTAGAAAAGAGAAAAACAAAATCCGAAATAAAAAATATATTTCAATTTTGTAACTATTTTCATTATTATCAACATTTTTGTGACCCATAAATAAAGGTAACTTAGAAACAAAAAATATAAAAAAAAAAAAACAGAAAAAATATATTTGAATTTCCCTTTAGTTGCGGACCTCATCTACATAAATAAATTCGCAAAAGGCTTTGATCTTTGTTTTTTAATATTCCCAACTTTTTTTCATTTTTATTATTTTTTTTTTTATTTTGTCTATTTTTCTGTTATTTATTAAATAACAACTGCAGTAAAATTTGAATTTCATTATTAGAATCATCATCATCATATTATCGTAATCATCATTTAAATAACATTAGTCAAAGCTACTTTTTTTGTTCAACTGACCTTGATTTGTGCAACTTTCTGCTGCTGAAGGTAATATTTGAAAACTCTGCTCCACGTGTCAATTTTTTCTCCACAAATTTCTTTAACGGAAAACGGATGCAAAATAAGACTTTTAAAATTCTGTGCTTTTTAAGCCTTTAAGGCTAAGAGAAATTTATTTTAATAAAATTTTCAAACTATAAAGAACTTGGAGGAAGGAAATAAAATTTTAGCACTTCTAGGAATTTTAATTTGTTTAAAGAAAATTTTTGTTTCGAAAATTTTTTGTATTTAATTAAAACAAATTTTAATGAAAAACTAAGGGACGACATCAATATCAGGTTTTCTACAGAAAAATTAAATTCAAAAATTTTTGAAAAATTACCAACAAAAATAAGAAATTTTTAAAAAAAATTCCCAAAAAATAAGAAGTTTTTTTAAAAATTACAATCAAATAAGAAACTTTGGAAACTTTTCTATACAAATAAGAAATTAGAAATTTTTTAAAAATTTTCTATAAAAATAAGAAATTTTTTAAAAATTTTCTATACAAATAAGAATTTTTTTTAAAGATTTCCTATAAAAATAAGAAATTTTTGAAAATTTTCCTAAAAAAATAAGAAATTTTTGAAAAATTTCCTATAAAAATAAGAAATTTTTGAAAAATTTCGTATAAAAATAAGAAATTTTTGAAAATTTTCCTATAAAAATAAGAAATTTTTGAAAAATTTCCTATAAAAATAAGAAATTTTTGAAAAATTTCCTTTAAAAATAAGAAATTTTTGAAAAATTTACTATAAAAATAAGAAATTTTTGAAAAATTTTCTATAAAAATAAGAAATTTTTACATAAAATTTCCTATACAAATACGAAATTTTTGAGACATTTTCTATAAAAATAAAAAATTTTTAAAAAAGTTCCTATCAAAATAAAAAATTTTTGAAAAATTTCATACAAAAATAAGAAATTCTTAAAAACTGTCCTTGAAAATTATAAAATGTTTGAAAAATTTCCTATAAAAATATGAAATTTTTGAAAAATTTCCTATAAAAATATGAATCTTTTAAAAAAATTCCTATAAAAATATGAAATTTTTTAAAAGTTTCCTATAAAAATATGAAATTTTCGAAAAATTTCCTATCAAAATAAGAATTTTTTAATAATTTTCCTATAAAAATAAGAATTTTTTTAAAAAATCCTATAAAAATAAGAAACTCTTAAAAAATGTTCGATAAAAAAAATAAATTCTTGGAAAATTTCCTATGCAAATAAGAAATTTTTGAGACATTTTCTATAAAAATAAGAAATTTTTTAAAATATTTCTTATAAAAATAGGAAAATTTTGAAAAATTTCATACAAAAATAAGAAATTTTTTAAAACTGACCTTGAAAAATAGGAAATGTTTGAAAAATTTCCTATAAAAATATGAATCTTTTGAAAAATTTCCTATAAAAATATAAAATTTTTGAAAAGTTTCCTATAAAAATATGAAATTTTTTAAAAATTTCCTATAAAAATCAGAAATTTTTGATAAATTTCCTATAAAAATTAGAAATTATTGAAAAATTTCTATAAAAATCAAAAATTTTTGAAAAATTTCCTATAACAATAAGAAATTTTTTAAAAATTTCCTATAAAACTAAAAAACTTAAAAAATTTCCTATAAAACTAAAAAAATTTTAAAAATTTTCCTATAAAAATATGAAATTTTTTAAAAATTTTCTATAACAATAAGAAATTTTTTAAAAATTTCCTATACAATAAGAAATTTTTTAAAAATTTCCTATAACAATAGGAAATTTTTAAAAAATTTCCTATAAAACTAAAAACTTTAAAAAATTATTGAGAAATTATTGAAAAATTTCCTATAAAAATATGAAATTTTTGAACAATTTCGTATATAAATCAGAAATTATTGAAAAATTTCCCATAAAAATCAGAAATTTTTGAAAAATTTCCTATAACAATAAGAAATTTTTTTAAAAATTTCCTATAAAACTAAGAAATTTTAAAAAAATTTCCTATAAAACTAAAAAATTTTTTTAAATTTTCCTATAAAAATAAGAAATTATTGAAAAATTTGCTATAAAAATATGAAATTTTTCAAAAATTTTCTATAAAAATTAAAAATTTTTGAAAAAATTTCTGTAAAAATAAGAAATTTTTGAAAAATTTCCCATAAAAATAAGAAATTTTTGAAGAGTTTTCTATAAAAAGAAGTAATTTTTGAAAAATTTCCTATAAAAATAAGAAATTTTTAAAAAATTTCTTATAATTTTTTTTTTATACAAATAAAATTTTTTTTTAATTTTTTTTTGAAAATTTCTATAAAACAAAGAAATTTTTATATAATTTCCTATAAAAATCGAAAATTTTTGAAAAATTTTCTATAAAAATCGAAAATTTTTGCACAATTTCCTTAAAAATCCAAAATTGGAAATTTTGGAAAAATTTTTTATAAAAATAAGACAATAAAAAGTTTTTTTAAAATTGTCTATAAAAAAAAGAAATTTTTTAAAAATTTGGAAAAAAATAAAATAAGAAAATTTTCAAAAATTGTGGTTCTCCCTATAAGAAATTTTCTATAAAAAATGTCTTATCGGCATAAAAAATTTCCATTAAAAGGTTTATCAAAATTTTGGGACATCATCTTTAGAAAAATGTCTTATCGGCAAAAAAAATTTTCTATAGAAAATTGTCTTAAAAAAAAATGAGAAATTTTCTATAGAAAATTGTCTTATAAAAATAAGACATTTTCTGTAGAAAATTGTCTTATCGACACTATTGTCTTATAGAAATTAGAAATTTTCTAGAGACTTTTTTTTTTAATATGCAATTTTCTAGAAAAAATTGACTATTTTTCCTCGATTTCTTTAAAAATGTAAAATATTTAATTTTCGCTTTTTTTTAAATTTTTTGTTTCTCTGATTTCTTAAACATAAAGAATTTTATTTTTTTATTTTGTAAAGTTTAAATAAATTTTCGAGATTCGTTGAGACAACCACAAAGTGCATAAATAAAGTTTCCGTTTTTTTTTTTCATACACAACCAACTACCAAGTACTTAAAAGCTTTAAAGGCCAACTTAGAAAACATAGAAAATTGTAAATACAATAACGGAAAACCCACAAAAAAGCAAAGAAAAACAGATTGAAGCCACAGCTTTATAAAACAACACTGACTCATTAAATCCTCTGGCTCAGACACGAAAGAAAGGATACCCAGCAGTTCCAGAGGAAAGGACCACAAACTAATCATTTCATTACAAAAAAAAGATCAATGATTTTCTATGGAAATTATTTATGTCAATAAAATATATTTTTATAGAAAATTTTAAATATCTATAGAAAAGTTTTCTAATGTCAATTCAAGAATTTTCTACAGAAAATTTTTGAAATCAATAATATTTTTCGTAGAAAATTTCTTATGTCGATAATAGAACTTTCTAAAGAAAATTTCTAATGTCGCTAATAGAACTTTCTAAAGAAAATTTCTTATAATTATTAAGATTTTTTGGCTATTACTATCAGGAATCCCAAGTATAAAAAAAGTGTACTGTACCTATTATTACTTTTCATATCGGAAGTAATTACAGCCATTTTACATTTCTTTTCTATTCGTTGAAATGGCGACTTTGAACAAAGAAAATAAAAGGAAAGGTAATTTTGGTTTAACATAAAACTTAATTAAAATCCAGTTTTATTTGCTTTCCAATAAACGCTTTGATTTGAATTTATTTCCTGAAAAAAATTTCAGGTTTTGTGAGAAAACGTAATAAAGGTAATGCAGTGTTTGCCAATTAACTGAGTTATAAACTTGTATAATATAAAATTTAAATCATTAAATTATCTTATCATCATTTAATTAACTTTTAAAAATTACTTCGTTGGGGTAATGTGGTATAAACTGCATTATCTACATTATAAAAAAATGCAGTTTATACCATATTACCCTATTTTGCTTAACGCTTAAATATAATTTTATATAGAAAAATTTTGAAAATTTTTCATAAAGATTTTTTTATGTCGTTTAGAAAATTTTTTTATAAATCAAATTTCGTATTTTCTCTAAAAAAAATGTCTTATTTTTATATTGTCTTATCTATCCTTGTCTTATTTCTATAAGACAATTTTCTCTACAATATTACTTATTTCTATAAGACAATTTTCTCTACACTAGAATTTTTTTATTTCTATAGGAAAAGACTGGTACTGCATTACCTTTATCGATTCTATACTACTGTTACCTTCATGATATATTTTAGCTTATAAATCCTTGTAATCCAAACAAAAGATTTAAAATTCTCCTATAAACTCCTCTTTAAAACGCAAATAAAACATTTTTTTAAATACCGACAATTTCCCCAGTTACTTTTTTTTTTGTTATGCCCTTAGACCAGTTAACATTCACTTTGTTTTGCGGTTGCGGCTGAATTTTGAAGGAACATTTCGTATGAATAAATGTATGCGAATAAGAGCAAAATGTTGAATATGTTATGATTTACGTCAGTTGAAAATAAAAATCATAAATAAAAAACCGCCCATTTGAATACTAGTTAACATAAACTTGTGCTCACACACACACACACATGCGGAAACTAACTTGTATTTGAAGCGGAAGTTACTGCACAGACGCACATTAATATTTTTTTTGTATCTGCTAACATCTAGTACTTACTTATGGCAAAACATATTCCAAGTTGTGCAAGTTCTCATAAATTCTTTGGCTATTTTAGCATTGAAAAACTTCCGCACGTGTTAACACACACCATTGCATTCACTCACTCACACAAATGCATTTATTGCAATGAGTTTAATGCAATTTTGTGGCTGTGTGTGTGCGTGTGTGTGTTTGCTGCTTTTACTTGCTTTTTAGCTCTGTCAAGTTCAAGTAAACTTGGGTTTACTCTCTCTTAGTCTATTACACATATATTCAAGTACAAACACACATACATACTTATATATTCATTATCACATTAACTATTACTGGTTACGCATGGAAGTATTGGTTAAGTTTTAACCGGGTATGGTACTTTTTAGCAACGTTGCATTTATGACCAAAAAGTACTTTTACCTTTGACTATATTTTTTTTTAATATTTTTTCCTATAACTATAATAATTTTTTTTATCAAAATAAGACAATTTTTAATAGACAATTTCTTATCAAAATAAGACAATTTTAAGGAAAAAATTTTGTAAGAAATTTTCTATAGAAAATTCTTTTATATAAAAATTATTTATGTAGATAAGAAAATTTTCTATAAAAAATTTTTAATACCGAAAAGACTAATTTGTATTGACATTTTTCTATAGTAAATTTTTTCTACAAGAAAATTTTCTTATGAATTTTTGTATGTCGATAAGGCAGTTTTCTATATTAAAGTTTGTCGATAAAAAAATTAAGCCGATAAGACAATTTTCTATAGAAAATTTCTTATGACGATAATACAATTTTTTATAGAAAGTTGTCTAATAACTTTCTAAAGAAAATTTATAATGTAAGTAATACAGTTTTCTTTAGAAAATTTCTTATATCGATAAGACAATTTTCTAAAGAAAATTTCTTATGTCGATAAGATAATATTCTAAAGAAAATTTCTTATGCCGATAAGACAATTTTCTAAAGAAAATTTTTAATGTCGATAAGACAATTTTCTATATAAAATTTTTTATGTCGATACGACAATTTTCTATAGAAAATTTCTTATGTCGATAAGACAATTTTCTAAAGAAAATTTCTTATGTCGATAAGACAATTTTCTTTAGAAAATTTCCTATGTCGATAAGACAATTTTCTAAAGAAAATTTCTTATGTCCATACGACAATTTTCTAAAGAAAATTTCTTATGTCCATACGACAATTTTCTATAGAAAATTTCATATGTCGATAAGACAATTTTCTTTAGAAAATTTCTTACATCGATAAGACAATTTTCAGGAAAAAATGTCTTTGTCAATAAGACAATTTCATAAAGAAAATTTCTTATGTCGGTGAGACAATTTTCTTTAGATAATTTCTTATGTCGATAAGACAATTTTCTAATGAAAATTTGTATGTCGATAAAACAATTTTCTATAGAAAAGTTCTTAAGTCGATAAGACCATTTTCTGTACAAAATTTCTTATGTCGATAAGACAGTTTTCTATAGAAAATTTCTTATGTCGATAAGACAATTTTCTGTAGAAAATTTCTTATGTCGATAAGACAGTTTCTTTAGAAAATTTGATTTATCGATAAGACAATTTTCTGGAAAAATGTTCTTTGTCAGTAAGAAAATTTTATAAAGAAAAGTTTGTGTGTCGATAAAACAATTTTCTTTAGATAAGTATTTATATTGATTTTTTTTTTTTTTGAAGACAATTTTCCAAAATTTCTCTTCACATTTTTTATACAGGTTAGACAATTTTCTGTGGCAAATTTTTTCGATATGAAAATTTTCTTGTGAAATTTTTTATGTCGATAAGGCAGTTTTCTAAGAAAAGTTTGTCGATAAAAAAAATTTTTGTCGATAACAAATATTCTATAGAAACATTTTGATGCCTATAAGACAATTTTTGCTAGAAATTTTTTTATAGAAAATTTTTGTTTGTCGATAACTGAGTTCTCTGTAGGAATTAGTGTATGTCGATAAGTTGTGCAACATTTCTTGTAACTCTCTTTTATTAATCCTCCTCTCACTTTTGATTAAAAAGAGAATTTTAACTTACGCTCTCTGCTGTTGGGTTTACAACGCATATAAATAAGTTAGATATTGTAACTGCTGCCTTAAAATATGTTTAAGGTTTTACTAGAAATATTAAATTTCATACAAACATTTATATTACATAACTTTTTTAATTAAATACACAAGAGAAGAAGTAAACTGAGGTAAATTTATATAAAATTTTTTTTATTGCATTTTACTCACTTCTCTCCTCTGTTGCTTAGTTTCATTTCAAAACTTCCCTTTTATTGCTATTTTATTGTTAAACGTTTTATTTTCCGAGTTATTGTTATTTTTATTGCTGCTACTGCAGCATTTGCTGTCCTTTTTTAGGTTTTGCCAATGACAGCCAAGGTTGAGTTGAAGGCTAATTGTTTAAGGATATTCTTCATTCTATTTTACAATTCAGTTTTATTTATTTCTACTCTGTCAGAGGGTATGAAAGAGTCACCAATTGTTTTTATAGTTTATCCTAGATTTTTTTTTTAATTTTTTATATGCATATTTACACATGTGAGAATCTCTGTGATGTTGAACTGCAGTTTTGAAGTAATTTTAGCTAGTTGGCATCTTTTGTGATAATTCTTTAAGTCGTTAATCATCTGACAGGCAATAAAAATTGACTTAAGTGGATTACAAATTCAATTTTATAGAATTTGCTGTAATACTACAGAATATTTCTATACAAAATATATTATCTCGATAATGCAGTTTTTTACAAAATATTTATGTTATCATAGAATTTTTACATTATATCACAATTTTCTTTACAATATTTCTGATGTCTATAAAGAAATTTTCTATAAAAAATTTCTTATGTCGATAAGACATGTTTCTATCGAAAATTTTTTATGTCGATAAGAAAATTTTCTATCGAAAATTTCTTATGTCGATAAGACAATTTTTTATGACGATTAAATAATTTTCTACAAAAAATTTCTAATGTCGATAAGACAATTTTCTACAAGAATTATGTCGATAAGACATTTTTCTATAGAAAATTGTTTATGTCGATAGGACAGTTTTCGATAGAAAATTTCTTATGTCGATAAGACAGTTCTATAAAGAAAATTTATATAGAAAAATTCTTATGTCGATAAGACAGTTTTATACAAAAAAATTCTAATGTAGATAATTGTTTATGTCTAAAAAATTTTTTGTCTACAATTTTCTATAGAAAATTTCTTATATCGATAAGAAAATTTCTTATATCGATAAAAAAAATTTCTATAGAAAATTTCTTATATCTATAAGAAAATTTTCTATAGAAAATTTCTTATATCGATAAGAAAATTTTCTATAAAAAATGTCTTATATCGATAAGACAATTTTCTATAGAAAATTTCTTATATCGATAAGACAATTTTCTATAGAAAATTTCTTATGTCGATAAGACAATTTTCTATAGAAAATTTCTTATGTCGATAAGACAATTTTCTATAGAAAATTTCTTATGTCGAAAAGACAATTTTCTATAAAAAATTTCTTATGTCGATAAGACAATTTTCTATATAAAATTTCTTATGTCGATAAAACAATTTTCTATAGAAAAACTCTTATGTCGATAAGATAATTCTATATGTCTTTAAGACAATTGTCTTAAAGACAATGTCTTTAAGACAATTTTCTATAGAAAATTTCTAATGTCGATAAGACAGTGTTTTATAGAAAATTTCTTATATTGGTAAGACATTTTTTATAGAAAATTTCTTATGTCGATAAGACTGTTTTTTATAAAAAAAAATGTATCGATAAGACAATTTTTATAGAAATTTTTGTATGTCGATAAGATAATTTTCGATAGAAAATTTCTTATGTCAATAACACAATTTCTGTAGCAAATTTCTAATGTCGATATGACAGTTTTTATAGAAAATTTTTTATGTCGACAAGACAGTTTTTTGAGAAAACTTCTTATATCGATAATACAATTTTTGATTGAAAAATTTTTATGTCGATAAGACAGTTTTTTATAGAAAATTTCTTATGCCGATAAGACAATTTTGTATAGAAAATTTTTATGTCGATAAAGCAGTTTTTCCTAAAAAAAATTCACGTCGATAATACAGTTTTTTAGAAAAAATTTGTATGCCGATGACACAATTTTCTATTAAAATTGCTTATGTCTTTAAGACAATTTCCATGTGTGTTACTTTTTTTATTGTATTTTTTTACTATCCTCCTGAACTGCAGGATATAAGTGAGTTTCCTTGCTGTTACATGTTTGAGAATGTTTCCTTTGTTTTATGATGATGTTAATGATAATGAAGGTTGTATTAGAATGGCATGGTATTTTTGTGTAAAGTACAAGGTCCTTTATTTACTTTATTTATATTATTACAAATATTACATATATTTACTGCACATGTGTACTTTATCTGAAATGAACATACGGGTTAATTTTATATAAAATTTAAAATAAATCATATAATCAGGCTGAACATTATTTATAATAATTTATTTTAAAAATATGACATTTTAAGGGAAAGTTTGATTTAGTATTTCAAAATCAATATTTCCTATCTCCTGTGACCTTTATTTGATTCCTTGAAGGATGTTTATGTCTTTGTATAAACATTAATTATTAATCTTATACATAAAACAAAAACAGCGAATTTCTTTATCATTAAAAATAAGTAACAAATGATTTCATTTGTTGAAACAAATGATGAAATTTTTATATTATTTGTAATATAAAAACATAAAGAAGTGGATAAAACACATTCCAAAAGATTAATTTGTGTCGGCATGAAATTAATTACAATGGCTAATTAATAAAAATGAAATAGCAACATTTAAATCAATGAGAAAAACGGCAAAAATTTATAAGAATTTAACCATTTGGTGACCAAGGTGACACTCATACTTCTCCCACATCTCAACATATCTGGGCGTTGTTCTTCCTTATTTATCTATTCTTATAACAAAACTGTTTTAGGGATTTTCATTATCCTTGATTAGTTTTCTTCCCCCAGCGGTCGTGAAACGATTAATGATATAATTTACCACAAGAAAATAATGAAACTAAATTTAGCAATCTTTCATTAAGATATAAACACCGACACTCTTACAAACATACTCTTATACTTAAAGTATCTGTGGAATACACACAATTTCACTCTCTATCGTAATAGCTAATGTTTACAAGGATGTGTTAGAGGATGTCAATTTGTGTGGTGTTTATATGTATATGTGTTCCTTTGTCTGTATAAGTGTGTGGTTTATCCATACGAATATGTGTCAATTAGCTGAATACTGTTTGTTGAAAACATAAAAATGTAATGATCCAAATAAGCTATATTAAGATAAGACACGAGGCGATACAAAATATGAAAGTATTTAAGTGTCTAGATTATGGTTCCAGCAACAAAATACTACTTATAGGAATAAACATTAGGGTACAAAGTTGTTTAAAAGTATAAATAATTCAAATTTGCCATGAAAAAAGAAATTTTTTTGTTACCGATAATTTTGTTATCGACATTAAAAAGTAACAACTGTCTTATCGACATAAGAATTTTGTTTGGAAAACTGTGTTATCGACACAAGAAATTTTCTATAGAAAATTGTCTTATCGACATGAGAAATTTTCTGTAGAAAACTGTCTTATCGGCATAAACAATTTTTTAGACATAAACAATTATCGACATTATAATTTTTTTGTATAAAACTGTCTTATCGACATAAGAATTTTTCTATATAAATTTTCTTTATAAAACTGTCTTATCGACATAAGAAATTTTCTATCGAAAACTGTCCTATCGACATAAACAATTTTCTATATAAAACTGTCTTATCGACATAATTCTTGTAGAAAATTGTCTTATCGACATAAAAAATTTTCGATAGAAAATTTTCTTATCGACATAAAAAATTTTCTATAGAAAACTGTCTTATCGACATAAGAAATTTTCGATAGAAAATTTTCTTATCGACATTAAAAAATTTTCTATAGAAAACTGTCTTATCGACATAAGAATTTTTCTATAGAAAATTGTCTTATCGACATTAGAAATTTTCTGTAGAAAATTGTCTTATCGACATTAGAAATTTTCTGTAGAAAATTGTCTTATCGACATTAGAAATTTTCTGTAGAAAATTGTCTTATCGACATAAGAAATTTTCTATAGAAAATTGTCTTATCGACATAAGAAATTTTCTATAGAAAATTGTCTTATCGACATAAGAAATTTTCTATAGAAAATTGTCTTATCGACATAAGAAATTTTCTATAGAAAATTGTCTTATCGACATAAGAAATTTTCTATAGAAAATTGTCTTATCGACATAAGAAATTTTCTATAGAAAATTGTCTTATCGACATAAGAAATTTTCTATGGAAAATTGTCTTATCGACATAAGAAATTTTCTATAGAAAATTGTCTTATCGACATAAGAAATTTTCTATAGAAAATTGTCTTATCGACATAAGAAATTTTCTATAGAAAATTGTCTTATCGACATAAGAAATTTTCTATAGAAAATTGTCTTATCGACATAAGAAATTTTCTATAGAAAATTGTCTTATCGACATAAGAAATTTTCTATAGAAAATTGTCTTATCGACATAAGAAATTTTCTATAGAAAATTGTCGTATCGACATAAGAAATTTTCTATAGAAAATTGTCTTATCGTCATAAGAAATTTTCTATAGAAAATTGTCTTATCGACATAAGAAATTTTCTATAGAAAATTGTCTTATCGATAAGAAATTTTCTATAGAAAATTGTCTTATCGACATAAGAAATTTTCTATAGAAACTGTATCATAGACATATTTTTATTTTTTTAATTTTCTATAGAAAATATTCTTATCGTTAAAAGAAATGTTCTATAGGAAATTATCTTATAAAAATACATTTTTTTTTTTACAGAAAATTGTCTTATAGAAAAAAGAAATTTTCTTTTGAAATTTTTTGTGTGGAAAATTGTCTTATTTTTATAAGAAATTTTTTATAGAAAATTGCCTTATTTTTATAAGAATTTTTCTATAGAAAATTCTCTTATAAAAAAAAGAAATTTTTTTTAGAAATAAAAATAAGAAATTTTCTATAGGAAATTTTTTTATAAAAAAAAAAATGAAATTTTTTATAGAAAACTGTCTTATCGACATAAGAATATTTTTATTTAAAACTGTCTTATCGACATAAGCAATTTTCTATGGAAAACTCTCTTATTGACGTAAGAAATTTTTTATATAAAACCGTCTCATCGTCATAAATTAAAAAAAAAATTGTCTTATTATAAGAAATTTTCTATAGTAAATTTTCTTATCAACGTAAGAAATTTTCTATACATTATTGTCTTATCGACATAAGAAGCTTTCTACAGAAAATTGTCTTATCGACATGAATAATTTTTTAAAAAAATTGTCTTATCGACACAAGAAATTTTCTATAGAAAACTGTATTATTGACATAAAATTATCTATAGAAAACTTTCTTATCAATATAAACATATTTTTATAGAAAATTGTCTTATCGACAAGAAATTTTTTGATGAAAACTGACCAAATTTCCCAAAGAAAATTGTCTTAAGAAAATAAGAAGTTTTCTTTAAAAAATAAGAAATTTTCTATAGAAAAGTTTTCTATTTTTTTTAACTTGTTATCGACATAATGTATTTTCCTTGCAAAACTGTTTTATCATTTTCATATCATATCCGTTCGAATTTACCTAATTTTTTCTGCAAGTGGTCGTAAGCAAAAAAACACAAAATTCTTTTAAAAATAATGATAAAAGAAGCGGAAAAAAGAAAGTGGGAATAACAAGTGATAATAACAACCATTTTATGAAGCATGAGAAACACGATTTCTTTTCTTTTTTTAATAAAGCCAAACTTTTTTCTTTTTCTTATTATTTTTCATTTTATTCCTCTTATAGAAAATAACAAACAAAGACAAAGGAATAATAAAAAAGTATTATTTTTTTTTTAAAGGATATTTAAATGCCACTCACGTTCTAATTTCAATGCTTGTGTTAATTCTTGAGATAAAACCAAAAAAAAAAAATATATATGAAAAAGACAGCAAATACAGATACATTTATGTTTCTGTGAAGGAATAATAATGTTTGTATGAACGAATGTATTTATGTAAATGTAAATTTTACATCGGTATGGGTGAAAAATCATTAAGTGAATATGAACACAAAATTGCTTTTAATATAAATTCAATAATGGCATTGCTAAAGTTTTTTTATATATTATTTTTTGTTTGTTTTTTTTTTTTTGTTTTTTTTTTTTTTGAAGCCGCTTCTCCTTCAGCTTCTGTTGATGACAATGTTAATGTCAATGATGACGATAATGATATGAAGTATGAACATCAGAACGATGATTTCGTTTGATATGCATGGACAAATTGAAAAGTGTGTGCGTTCTATGTCAACAATTATCATGAAAAAAAATAGATATCAAAAATTAAAGCGTAAAAATGATTGTACTTTTGTCTGTCAATGTCATTTTTGAAAACAAAAAAATTACAGCTCAAAACACATTTCAAATATTTTGCAGAAAAACAATTCAATTATTCGAATTAATTTTCTACAGTCAGAAATGTCTATACATCATTTAAGACTTTTGTATTCGAAGATACAAAAGAAAATGTTGTTATCGATGTCTGTTATCGACTCGACACAATTTGTGTAATCAAATGAATCTTTAAAATCTTATTTATAAAAACTTTGTTATCGACATATTTAAAAAAAACTATGTTATCGACATAAAAAAGTTACTATTGAAAACTGTTTTATGATAAAAAATTTTGTATTGAAAATTATTTTATCGAGATTAAAAATTTTATATTGAAAATTGTTTTGTCGAAAATGAGCTACACGGTCCAAAAGTTATTTCACTTCTGAGGTGGTCTACTTTGACACCCCACGATTCACCCTGTATAAACACAGGGTAACAATAAACCCGAAATTTAAAAAGCTTGGGTCCTCTTTAACTATTCTCTCATACATACTAATGCTATCAGACTTACAGTTTAGAAGATACAGATTTGTTACCATTTTTTTTTGTTTCAAACCACTGTGGCGTATGATTGATATTAATTACAAACAATTTTACAAATTTCCCTCTAACTTTTTTATTTTTCCAGAGATTTAAAAAATTCCAACTGAAAAGTGCTGTAAACATTCTGGGATATTAGGTTTTTTACCAACTTACTTCTTACATAAATATTTAAACATTATTTTTCCAAAGTTATGTCACTTGTAAAAAATTTCCTGTGTTAGCCATAAAATTTAGAAAGAAAACTTTTATTTTTCACTTTAATAATTGCAACGTTTGAGAAAAAAAAACTTTTCCAAACATAACTTTAGTTGTTTAAGTCTAAAACATTCAAAACTTTCCAGCTAATATTAAGAAAAAGTAGTGCATGCTTATAGGGATTTTAAAGACAATTTTGAAAACTAAATATTTAAAAGAGTTTTCACAGGAAATTTTTGTTAAAGAATAATTTAAAAAAATAACATTGAATGACTTGAACTTCAGGTTTTGATTGTCATGAAAAAGAAAACTCATTTTAAATTTAAAGTAAACAATAACTTAATGTCAAATCAATATTTATTTACTTTTTGGCCAAAATTTTCTTCCTCAGCCTTTAAAGTTTTTCAACATTTGTCCATATTTAACCCAAAACATTTCAAAACTAAGATGTCTTATTATGATTATTATTCGTATTTCCTCCTGTTGCTTTTGGTAGTTCAATTATTTAGATGTTTATAATAACATTGATAATGATAAAGATGATGATGTTGCAACAAAAGAAAAATTATATATTTTTGCCCCCCAGACGAATTTATTTTTTTCCAGGTAAATGTTAAATGTTAACATGTGTTTCCTTATTATTCTACATACATAATCATACACAAAATCCCAAAGGATGTGAACTTTGGACATGAATAAGTACAATAATAAAATATTGAAAATGAAAGGGAAAGAAAAAAAAAAAAGAAATGCTTAAATTCTTTTAGAAAATTGTTCAATTGACTTTTGGCCTTTGGTAGCAGGAAATCGTACGTAATCGTAAATTAAGATATTTTATTTACATGTGCAAAGGAAATTTAAGTAAATTGTGGGCAGTAATTGAACCAAAGAAAAAATTTCAGAAAATGTTTGAGAAAAATCAGCAAGTTCAGTTAAAGGGCCACATTTATATGTAGGAATTGAGTTGTTTTTACAAAAAAAAAAAAAAAAAAAAATAAAGACATACTTTTCTTAATTGAAATGTTAAATATTTAGGACGAGATAAAAAGTGTTTATCTAATGGTTTTATAAGCAGTTAATTACAGGCTAATAAAATCATACAAGATATAAAATGTGTCTATTAAAATTATTGTTTAAGAAATTTTTATTGAATTTTTCTATAGAAAAAGTTTTTTTCAAAAATTTTTCTATAAAAACAGTTTTTATTAAAAATTTTTCTATAGAAAAAGCTTTTATCAATTCTATAGAAAATTTTTTTATCAAAATTTTTTTTATCAGAATTTTGTTTATCAAAAATTTTTCCATAGAAAATTTATTTATCAAAAATTTTTCTATAGAAAATTTTTTAATCAAAAATTTTTTTTTTATAGTAAATTTTTTTCAAAAAGAAGTGTATTTGCATTTGATCCCAAACCTGTTACATTTATTTATTAATGTAACAGATCAATTTATTGATAAAAAGCCAAAAAATGTTTGCGGAGAAACCAAATTCCTCGACGCGTTTCGATGGTTGGTTAAGCCATCTCTTCAGGAGGATTATCCCCAATTTAGACAGATTTTTTTATCAAAAATTTTTCTATAGAAAATTTTTTAGCAAAAATTTTTCTATAGAAAACTTTTTTATCAAACATTTTTATATAGCAAATTTTTTTATCAAATATTATTTATAAAACATTTTTCCATTTTTTTATCAAAAATTTTTCTATAGAAAATTTTTCTATAGAAAATTTTTTATTAAAAAGTTTTCTATAGAAAATTTTTTTATCAAAAATTTTTCTATAGAAAATTTTTTAGCAAAAATTTTTTAACAAAAATTTTTTTATCAAAAATTTTTTCTATAGAAATTTTTTTTATCGAAAATTTTTTTATAGAACAGTCGTTTATCAAAAACTTTTCCATATAAAATTTTTTTATTAAAAATGTTTCTATAGAAAATTATTTTATAAAATATTTTTATAGACAATTTTTTTGTCAAAAATTTTTTATCAAAATATTTCTTATAAAAACCTTTTAATCAAAAATTTTTCTATAGACAATTTTTTATTAAAAATTTTGTATAGAAAAAATTTTTGTTAAAAAAAATTTTCTATAGAAAATTTTGTTATCAATAATTTTTAATATAAAAATTATTAAAAATTTTTCTATAGAAAATTTTTTTTATCAAACATTTTTTTTATAGTAAATTTCGTTTTTTCCATAGAAAATTTTTGTATCAAAAATTTTTCTATAGAAAATTTTTTAACAAAAATTTTTTTTTTCAAAAATTTTTCCATAGAAAATTTATTTATCAAAAATTTTTCCATAGAAAATTTATTTATCAAAAATTTTTCCATAGAAAATTTATTTATCAAAAATTTTTCTATAGAAAATTTTTCTTTAGAAAATTTTTTTTATCAAAAGTTTTTCCATCGAAAATTTATTTATCAAATATTTTTGTATAGAATATTTTTTTATCAAAAATTTTTTTACAGATTTTGTTATTTTTATCAAAAATTTTTTTTATCAAAAATTTTTTTATAGAAAATTTTTTAGCAAAAATTTTTATATAGAAAATTTTTTTATCAAAAATTTTTATATAGAAATTTTTTTTTATCAAAAATTTTTGCATTTTTTTTTTATCAGAAATTTTTCTATAGAACAGTTTTTTATCAAAAACTTTTCCATATAAAATTTTTATATCAAAAATTTTTTTATAGAATACAAAATTTTTTTATCAAAAATTTTTCTATAGAAAATTTTTTATCAAAATATTTCCTATAAAAAACTTCTTTATCAAAAATTTTTCTATGGAAAATTTTTTATCAAAAATATATATAAAAAAAGTGTTGATAAAAAAAATTTTCTATAGAAAATTTTGTTTTCAATAATTTTTATTATTAAAATTATTAATAAGAAAATTAATTTATCAAACATTTTTTCCATTTTTTTATAGAAAATTTTTTTATCAAAAATTTTTCTATAGAAAATTTTTTATCAAAATATTTCCTATAAAAAACTTCTTAATCAAAAATTTTTCTATAGAAAATTTTTTATCAAAAATATATATAAAAAAAAGTATTGATAAAAAAAATTTTCTATAGATTATTTTCTATAAATTATTAAAAAGAAAATTTTTTTATCAAACATTTTTCTATAGTTAATTCCTTCATAAAAAAATTTTCCATAGAAAATTTTTGTATCAAAAATTTTTTTAACAAAAATTTTTTTATCAAACATTTTTCCATTGCTTTATCAAAAATTTTTCTATAGAAAATTTTTTTATAGAATATTTTTTTATAGAAAATTCTTTTATCAAAATTTTTTTGTAGAAAATTTTTTATGAAAAATTTTTCTATAGAAAATTTTTTATCAACAATTTTTCGATAGAAAATTTTTCTTTCGAAAGTTTTTTATCAAAAATTTTTCTAAAGAAAATTTTTTATTAAAAATTTTTTTATAGAAAATTTTTTTATCAAAAATTTTTCTAAAGAAAAATATTATTATCGAAAAATTTTCTTTACCAAAAAATTTTTATTGAAAATTTTTCTATAGAAAAATTTTTTTGAGAAAATTTTTTAGAAAATATTTCTATTGAAAATTTTTCTATAGAAAAATATTTGTATCGAATAATATTCTATAAAAAACATTTTTTTTTTTCAAAAAATTTTTATTGAAAAATTTTGAACAAAAAATATCTAAAAATGTAAAAATCTGAAATTATTTTAAATTAGACTTTGTCTCCGTTTTGAAAAATATTCCCGATTCGGTTACATTTATTTCAAACAATGCTTACAAAAATAGTTTGCTAGCTCTAGCAACAACCGACTTTGCTAACATCCAAATTCCAACTGAAAGCCTTTGATACTCATTTTCACGGGTTTTATTAATGATCGTGATATTTACTAAAAACTATAAAAAGTCATCGGGTTCCGGTGGTATGGGCTGTCTATCCCTGCTTATAAGGAACCTAGTTAAGTCATAAAATTATAGCAATTGTGTATGTAAAATTCTAAAAGTCACGGTTTTTAAATAAAGTGTTGGGTGTCTGATGATTAATATTAATTATGACTACTTTTACAAATTTCCTTATAACTTTGTTATTTATCAAGCAATTTTAAAAATTTAATAATAAATGAAAATTACTTTTATCTTTCCCATAATTCTTTTCCTTTGGGTCATCTGCTAATATTAAAATTTTTATGAAAAACAAAACAATTTTGGTTTTTAAATTAAACACAAAATATTTTTCCAAAAAAAGATACGGACTTTTTGAAGAAATTAGAATTTTTATTTAGATCGAAATCTGTTTTTTTTTTCAAAATCTTTCATTAATCATAAATAAAGTTTCAAATGTCATTAACAGACATCATTTTTCCTAACCCAGATATAACGATTCAAACCATCTTAATTATCTTTTATAAAGAAAACAAAATATAGCCTGAAAGATCTTCATTATAATTTCATTTATCTTTCAAAATTTTCACAAAATAATTATTAACAATAAACAAAAATTAAGTTAAACAAATAACAAGAGAAACTTTTCACATCTATCATTGGTAAAACTAAACAGCATCAGGAAAATACTCAATATAAGAAATAACTAAAGATGATGTAAAAGTTTCAATGCTTTAAAGTTGATACAATTTTTTTGCTTTTGTGTTTATCCTCTTACTATTCAATAATTTATGGCTTTATCCAATAGCTAGAGGAAATATAGTTAGGAAAGGACCAAAACTGTAGGATAGAGTGCGTTTCTTTCACTTGGCCCAGAGTGTGTTTTATAACTTTGTTGCTTGCTCTTGAAAATTTAATGGTCTCTCCTTCATTGTATGACCATGTCCTTGCGGTGTTACGGTTTTGTGGTTCTTGATAGTTTTTTTTATTTTTTTATTTCTTCATCTATTCTTGTTATTCGCTGCAAGTTTTTGATATTTTTTAAATATTTGTAGTTAATATCTAATACTTTCAATAGAGCCACAGAAAAAATTAAACAAAAAAGTTTATTTCTATGATGATGGCGATGAAAAAAAGAATCAAAAAAGTGGAAAAAATAAAGTGTTAACACAAAAACTCTAGTTGTTTATTGAAAAGTTATGAATTGATATTTTAAGGAAGCCAGAAGGACTTTTTCGTTAGTAGTTAGTATATGAAACAGACAAGGTTAAAAGGATTTAAGAAATTAAGAAGTTGTTTAAGTTACAGAAGGTTAACTACTTTTAGTATTAAGGATATGATATTTTAGATAAGAGATTTTAAAATGTTTTTGAAAAGGAAAGTTGTAACATAAAACACAAGGAATTACTGTTTATTTCGTTAAATTTCTATTATTAGTTTATAGCTACGATGAACATAATTGACTGTAGGTGTTAGTAAGAAATGTTTAATTTCCAATTAAAATTTAATTTCCAATTAAAATTTTTGAAATCTCTAACACATTATAGAAGTTACAAAGTAAAATGTTAAATTACTCAAAATTAATATCAATCATACGTCACATTACACTTTCTTGTTGAAAACATGATTTTGAAGATTTTACAAACATGATTTTGATCATTTTAAAAATTACAAATGATTAAACAAGAATTTTAAATCTACAGAAAAATATAAAGAATTATAGAGTGTTCTAAAAAAAATATGCATTTACTATTTTAGACAAAATTTATCCATAGTGCTAGAAATAATTTATTTTTTGATCAAGTTAGTTTCTATAGATATGTCAGATACTATTATTTTAGAAATTATTAATTTTCAATAGTTATGTCAATCAAAATGGACTGCAAAAAAAAAGTTCGTGAAAATATAATTAAAACTTTTCAAAAAAATCCGTCATGGACTTTTAAAAAAATAGCTAAAAATTTGAAAGTTGACCCTCGAACGGTTTCTAGTGCCATCAGACGGTATAAGGAAAACCTGAGCATTGAAAGAAAACCTGGATCAGGGAGATAAAAAGGTCCTACAGATATTGGTAAGGCAAAAGAAGTCGAGCGACTCTTTCGAAGAGCGCCTAACACTTTTTTAAGAAAAGCAGCTCGTACGGTGAAATGTTCTACGAATTTTGCACATAGAGTCAAAGCTTATGCTGGACTGGAGATCGCAATGCTATAAAGAACTTAGAAGCAAAAAAAACGAGCGAAAAAATTGAAGTCTGATTTTATAAAAAAATACACCTGTTGTGTAATTAATGATGAAACATACGTACTGGCAGACTTTTCTCAACATCCTGGTCAAGATTTTTATGTTGCTGATAAACGGGGCAATGTTCGACAAGAGTTTCGCACAAAAAAACAAACAAAATTCCCTAAGAAGTTTCTCGTGTGGCAAGCTATTTGCAGTTGTGGCAAAAGAAGTAAAGTATTTGTGGCATCTGGCACAATAAACACAGAAATTTAGATAAAGGAGTGCCTACAAAAACGGTTGTTACCCTTTTTAAGAGAGCACAGAGTGATTACATTTTTTTGGCCCGATTTGGCATCATGCCATTATGGAAAAAAGGCACTTGAGTGGTACTCAAAGAATAATGTCATTTTTGTACCACGAGAGGCAAGTCCACCTAACTGTCCAGAACTTCGGCCTGCGGAAAGGTATTGGGCTCTGGTAAAAAAGGAATTGAAGAACATAGGAAAGATTTCCAAGAACATGTCCGATTTTAAGCGCAGGTGGAACACATGCTCCAAAAAGGTATCAGAAGCAACTGTAAAATCTTTAATGGGAGGGTTTCCGAAAAAAGTCGATAATTTTGCAAAACCCGAGTACTAAGTAAACATTTTAATGCTAAATGATTTTGTATAATATGTCATTATATTTGCGTATTTTGTAGAGTTTTCATATTAAAAGGTTTGATTTTTATTTAAGAAAATCCAACTACAAATTTTATTTAGAGCACTCTTTAGTTGCTTTTAAATAAACCATAAAATTTCATTCAAAATGACAAATATTGTACTTTTCATTAGAAGTTCTTACTTGTGCTTATATTTTCGAAGAGTAGAATTGAACAGAAATGAAGTGTGAAGGGTTTAATTTAATTTCCAATTAAAATTTTTCAAATCATTGACGAATTACAAAAGATGTAATGTAAAATGTTAAATTACTCAAAATAATGTCAATCATACGTCACATTATACTTTGTTTTTAAAAACATAAATTTGAAGATTTTACAAACATGATTTTTATCATTTTGAAAACTGCAAATGATTAAACAAAAATTTTAAATCTAAAGAAAATTCTTGTATATAGAAAAATAGCTGCTACAAAAACTTTACAATTTCATTCAAATTGAAAAATATTGTACTTTGCAATAGAAGTTCTTACTTGTGCTTATATTTTCGAAGAGTAGAATTAAACAGAAATGAAGTGTAAAGAGTTTAATTTAATATCCAATTAAAATGTTTCAAATCACTAAACAATTACAAAAGTTATAAAGTAAAATGTTAAATTACTCATAATTAATATCAATCATACGACACATTACACTATCTTTTTAAAAACATGATTTTGAAGATTTTACAAACATGATTTTGATTACCTTGTAGATTTCAAATGATCTACAAGCATTTGAGATATACAAAATAAATATTAAGAACCAAAAGCTTTTCTTTATACTAAATAGTTTGAAAATTTTGAAAAATTTTATATAAAAATAAGAAATTTTTGAAAAATTTCCTACAAAAATAAGAAATTTTTGAAAAATTTCATACAAAAATAAGAAATTTTTGAAAAATTTCCTATAAAAATAAGAAATTTTTAAAAAATTTCTTATAAAAAAAAGAAATTTTTGAAAAATTTCTTATAAAAAAAGAAATTTTTGAAAAATTTCTTATAAAAAAAGACATTTTTGAAAAATTTCTTATAAAAAAAAGAAATTTTTGAAAAATTTCTTATAAAAAAAAGAAATTTTTGAAAAATTTCTTATAAAAAAAAGAAATTTTTGAAAAATTTCTTATAAAAAAAAGAAATTTTTGAAAAATTTCTTATAAAAAAAAGAAATTTTTGAAAAATTTCTTATAAAAATAAGAAATTTTTGAAAAATTTCGTATAAAAATAAGAAATTTTTAAAAAAATTTCCTATAAAAATAAGAAATTTTTGAAAAATTTCCTATAAAAATAAGAAATTTTTGGAAAAATTTCTTATAAAAATAAGAAATTTTTGAAAAATTTCTTATAAAAGTAAGAAATTTTTGAAAAATTTCCTATAAAAATAAGAAATTTTTGAAAAATTTCTTATAAAAATAGAAAATTTTTGAAAAATTTCTTATAAAAATAATAATTTTTATAGGAAAAATTAGAAATTTTTGAGGAATTTCCTATAATAGAAATGAAATTAAAAAATGTCCTATAAAAATACGAAAGTTTTGAAAAATTTCCTATAAAAATAAGAAATTTTCGAACATTTTCCTATAAAAATAAGAAACTTTTAAAAATTTCTTATAAAAATAAGAAATTTTTTAAAAATTTCTTATAAAAATAAGAAATTTTTTAAACATTTCTTATAAAAATAAGAAAATTTTTAAAAATTTCTTATAAAAATAAGAAAATTTTTAAAAATTTCTTATACAAATAAGAAATTTTGAAAAATTTCTTATAAAAATGAGAAATTTTTGAAAAATTTCTTATAAAAATAAGAAGTTTTCTTATAAAAATAAGAAACTTTTGAAAAATTTCTTATAAAAACAAGAAATTTTTGAAAAATTTCTTATAAAAGTAAGAAATTTTTGAAAAATTTCTTATAAAAATAAGAAATTTTTGAAAAATTTCCTATAAAAATAAGAAATTTTTGAAAAATTTTCTATAAAAAAAAGAAATTTTTGAAAAATTTCTTATAAAAAAAAAGAAATTTTTGAAAAATTTCTTATAAAAAAAAAGACATTTTTGAAAAATTTCTTATAAAAAAAAGAAATTTTTGAAAAATTTCTTATAAAAATAGAAAATTTTTGAAAAATTTCTTATAAAAATAAGAAATTTTTGAAAATTTCCTATAAAAATTAGAAATTTTTGAGGAATTTCCTATAATAGAAATGAAATTAAAAAATGTCCTATAAAAATACGAAAGTTTTGAAAAATTTCCTATAAAAATAAGAAATTTTCGAACATTTTCCTATAAAAATAAGAAACTTTTAAAAATTTCTTATAAAAATAGGAAATTTTTTAAAAATTTCTTATAAAAATAAGAAATTTTTTAAAAATTTCTTATAAAAATAAGAAAATTTTTAAAAATTTCTTATAAAAATAAGAAAATTTTTAAAAATTTCTTATACAAATAAAAAATTTTTAAAAATTTCTTATAAAAATGAGAAATTTTTGAAAAATTTCTTATAAAAATAAGAAATTTTCTTATAAAAATAAGAAACTTTTGAAAAATTTCTTATAAAAACAAGAAATTTTTGAAAAATTTCTTATAAAAGTAAGAAATTTTTGAAAAATTTCTTATAAAAATAAGAAATTTTTGAAAAATTTCCTATAAAAATAAGAAATTTTTGAAAAATTTTCTATAAAAAAAAGAAATTTTTGAAAAATTTCTTATAAAAAAAAAGAAATTTTTGAAAAATTTCTTATAAAAAAAAAGACATTTTTGAAAAATTTCTTATAAAAAAAAGAAATTTTTTAAAAATTTCTTATAAAAAAAAGAAATTTTTGAAAAATTTCTTATAAAAATAAGAAATTTTTGAAAAATTTCATATAAAAATAAGAAATTTTTGAAAAATTTCATATAAAAATAAGAAATTTTTGAAAATTTCCTATAAAAATAAGAAATTTTTGAAAAATTTCTTATAAAAATAAGACATTTTTGAAAAATTTCTTATAAAAATAAGAAATTTTTGAAAAATTTCTTATAAAAATAAGAAATTTTTGAAAAATTTCTTATAAAAATAAGAAATTTTTGAAAAATTTCTTATAAAAATAAGAAATTTTTGAAAAATTTCTTATAAAAATAAGAAATTTTTGAAAAGTTTCTTATAAAAATAAGAAATTTTTGAAAAATTTCTTATAAAAATAAGAAATTTTTGAAAATTTTCTTATACAAATTAGGAATTTTTGAAAAATTTCTTATAAAAATAAGAAATTTTTGAAAAATTTCTTATAAAAATAAGAAATTTTTGAAAAATTTCTTATAAAAATAAGAAATTTTTGAAAAATTTCTTATAAAAATAATAAATTTTTGAAAAATTTCTAATAAAAATAATAAATTTTTGAAAAATTTCTTATAAAAATAATAAATTTTTGAAAAATTTCTTATAAAAATAATAAATTTTTGAAAAATTTCTTATAAAAATAAGAAATTTTTGAAAAATTTCTTATAAAAATAAGAAATTTTTAAAAAATTTCTTATAAATATAAGAAATTTTTGAAAAATTACTTAGAATTTTTTTTTTTTTTTTAAATTTAAAATTTTTTAAAAAAATTGTATAAAAATATTGAAGTTTTGAACAGAAATGAACCACTCACACGATTTTGTATAATTTCCAATTAAAATTTTTCAAATCACTAACAAATTACAGAAGTTATAACGTAAAATGTTAAAGTACTCCTAAATTATATCAATCATATGACACATTACACTTTCATTGTTAAGAACATGATATTGAAGATTTACCAAACATGATTTTGATCATTTTTAAATTAAAAAGCATTTGAATGCTACAACAAATTATTAAGAATCAATAGCTTTTAATTAAACTATAAAATTTCATTTAATTTAAAAAATGTTGTAATTTGTAATAAAAGTTCTCTATATTTTCGAAGACTAGAATTGAACAGAAATCAAGTGTGAAGGGTTTTATTTAATTTCCAAATAAAATTTTTCAAATCACTGACGAATTACAAAAGTTATAATGTAAAATGTTAAATTACTCATAATTAATATCAATCATACGACACATTAAACTACCTTTTTAAAAACATGATTTTGAAGATTTTACAAACATGATTTTCATCTCTTTAAAAATTTAAAATGATTTTACAAGCATTTGAAAGCTACAAAAAATTAAAAAGAATCGAAAGCTTTTGAATAAACTATAAAATTTCATTCAAATTAAAAATGTTTGTACTTTCAAATAAAAATTCTTACAAGTTTTTATATCTTTGAAGATAAGAATTTAAGTGAAGTGAAGTGTGAAGGGTTTAATTTAATTTTCAATCAAAATTTTTCAAATCACTAACAAATTACAAAAGTTATGATATAAAATATTAAATTACTCATAATTAATATCAATCATACGACACATTACACTTTTTTTCAAAACATGATTTTGAAGATTTTGCAAACTTGATTTGACGATTTTGAAGATTCCTGATGATTTGACAAGCATTAGAAAGTTACAGCAAATAATAACGAATCAATAGCTTTTAAATAAACTATACAATTTCATTCAAATTAAAAAATATTGCACTTTATAATAAAAATTATTTCATCTGTTTATAATGTCAAAGACTAGAATTGAACAAAAAGGTAGTGTTTTATTGAATTTACAGTTAAAAATGTTCGAATCATTAGCAAATCAAAAAACTTATGAGCAAAAATATAAAATTACGCCTAAATAATATCAATCATACGCCATAATATATTTTTCTTAAAAAAATTTAATGACTGTCAGTCTCTTTAAAAGTTTAAAACAATCAATTGTAATAGAAGAATATATTAAAACAATATAAGCATTTTTAGAATTTATTCTTAAAATACAATTTGGAAAAGTAAAATTTTAAAAGTTAAAATTTTTTTTCAAAATTTCAAGTTTGTAGCAAAGTATCATGAAAACTGTAAACTTTGCCCAAAATTTATATAAACATACTAAAAGCTTATGGTGTTCTGATATTATTTAATTTATTTTTTTTTTAATTTCTTCAGAAATTGTTAATCTAAAGAGTAATGAGCAAAATTAGTCACAATTAATATCAATCATACGCCACCCTAAACAATTTTTTAAAAATTGAATTAAAAATAAAATGTATAATGTTTTCACCCCCTTAAACATAAAACATGCTTTAAAATGTCCTTTACTTTCTTCCCTTTCGAATAGATGCCCTTTTTTATTTGTTTCATTCTCTCTTTGTCAAAGTTTTTACTTTAAACTCTACAAACTTCAAAACTTTGATTGACATGTTCCGTAAATTACTATAATTTTTAATTAAATATACAATATCATTACAGTGTAATTCAATTTGCACTACCTAATTTTTTCACATGATAAAAAGTTAAAAGTTTATAATATTTGAGCTGTGAAAATTTTCTAGTAAAAAAATAAGCAATAAACAAAGCGAAAAAAAAAATTTTAATTCAATTTTGCAATTTAATATATGGATAAATTAAAAACGGACAATGATAGCTGTTTTTAACACAATATGAAGTTATACGTTTGTTTAAAGTTAACTTTAAATGGGGGTAAAAACTAATTAAGTATGAATGTAAATTAGCTATTAATTTGAATAATGACCATTAAGAGAAAAACAATTGAAATAACCAAAACAAACAATTAAACTAAAGTTGAGGAGATTTAACAGGTATTTAACAAAATATAATCAAAGAAAACTTAGGATAACTCATGATATTATCATGCCAATCAAGTTTTGTTTTAAAAGTTAAGGAAATCTAATTAAAAGCTTAAGGTATTAGGGTTAATTCTCAATTTAAAGATTTAAAATAGCTTTGAAATTAAAAAAGTTATTAAAAATTATATAAAATATGACATAATTAATATCAATCATACGACACCTTAAACATTTCTATTAAAATATAGAATTTCTATTGAATTTTTAACTTTCTTTAGTTTTAAACAATTGTTTATGGTAGAAGACAATTAACTTTATCTTGGTTTTCTATAAACTATGAAATGAAAATACGAGGGCCGTCTTAAAATTGCTGTAAAAATATGATAAAAAGAAATCTTATATTAACCAATTCACATATCACAGAAAACTAAAGTTCTATCAAGACTTAAACACTTTTTAGATTATAATTTATATTGTCTTATTTTAAAATACAACTTCCTAATCAATTTTAATTTGCTTCTTCTTTTCTTTCAGGTAAGTCCTATTAAAATCTTTTGGTCCTTATCTTCTACTAATTTTCTGCTAGTAAAGCCTGAGAGCTTTTACAATGTAAGTTTTAAATCGTTTTTAATAATAAAATAATCAATATTAACAGAGATTGAAAACCAGGAAAAGCTGTTTACCATTGAAGTATCATGAAGTAGCTTTAGGTAGAATTTGGTAGGAATTAGGCATAAAACTAAGATGAAGAATACAAAGGAACAAGTAATGTTATCAATCAGAAATTTTTAATAATATTTTAAAATTCTAATAGAAAAATTTTGATATCAAAAATTTGTATAAAAAACTATTGATCTTAAAATTTTAAATTCAAAATTTTTTATTGCAAATTTTCGATATTCAAATTTTTTAAGAAAATTTTTAATATTAAAACTTTTTATAGAGAATTTTTGATGTTAAAATTTATTATAAAAAATTTTGATATGAAAATTTTTTATAGAAAATTTTCGATGTCAAAAATTTTTTTAGATAATTTTCGATATAGAAATTAAAAAAATGTTGATATTAAAATTTCAATTGCAATATTAAAATTTTGTATTGAAAATTTTGTCTATTTAAATTTAAAAAAAAAATAAAATTTGTTATAGAAAATTTTCGATATCAAAATTTTTTATATAAAATTTTGATATTGAAATTTGTTAAGGAAAATTTTTGATATTAAAATTTTGTAAAAAAAAATTTCGATATTCAGAAAGAAAGAAAATTTTCAATATTAAAATTTTTTGTAGAAAATTTTGTATATTAAAATTTTTTAAAGAAAATTTTGAATATTAAAATTTTTTGTATAGAAAATTTTCGATATTAAAATTTTTGTTTAGAAAATTTTCGATACTAAAATTTTTTATAGAAAATTTAAAAAAATTTTGAATATTAAAATTTTTTATACAAATTTTTAAATATTAAATATTTTTGTAGAAATTTTGGATATTCATTTTTTTTTATAGAAAATTTTGAATATTAAAATTTTTTGTAGAAAATTTTTGATATTCAAATTTTTTATTGAAAATTTTGTATATTAAAATTTTTTAAAGAATATTTTGAATATTAAAATTTTTGTATAGAAAATTTTCCATACGAAAAATTTTTATAGAAAATTTAAAAAAATTTTTAATATTAAAATTTTTTATACAAATTTTTGAATATTAAATATTTTTGTAGAAATTTTGGATATTCATTTTTTTTTTATAGAAAATTTTGAATATTAAATGTTGTTGTAGAAAATTTTGGATATTAAACCTTTTTTTAACAAAATGTTGGATATTAAAATTTTGTATAAAAAATTTTGGATATTAAAATATTTTCTTTTTAATTTTATATAGAAAATTTTGGATATTAAAATTTTTATTAAAATTTTTTATAGAAAATTTTAGATATTAAAATTTTTTAAAGAAAATTTTCGATATCAAACTTTTTTATAGAAAATTTTAGATATTAATTTTTTTTATGTAAAATTTTGGTTATGAAATTTTTTTATAGAAAATTTTGGATATTCAATTTTTTAATCAATTTTGGATATTAAATTTGTTTATAGAAAATTTTGGATATTTAATTTTTTTATAGAAAATTTTTGATATTAAAATCTTTTATAGAAAATGTTTCATTAAAATCCTTTATAGAAAATTTTCGATATTAAAATTTTTTATAGAAAATTTTCGATGTTAAACTTTTTTATAGAAAATTTTCGATATTAAAATTTTTTATAGAAAATTTTCGATATTAAAATTTTTTATAGAAAATTTCTAGATATTAAAATTTTTTATAGAAAATTTTGGATATTAAAATTTTTTAAAGAAAATTTTTGATATTAAAATTTTTTATAAAAAATTTTAGATATTAAATTTTTAAAAAAAAACTTTTGACATTAAAATTTAAAAAAAAAAACTTGTGACATTAAAATTTTTTATAGCAAATTTTCGATATTAAAATTTTTTATAGAAAGTTTTCGATATCCAAATTTTATATAGAAAATTTTTAAATATTTAAATTTTTCATAGAAAATTTTGAATATTAAAATTTTTTATATAAAATTTTGGATATAAAACTTTTTATAGATAATTTTGGATATTAAAATTTTTTTTTATTAAATTTTCGATTTTAAAATTTTTTATAGAAAATTTTTAGATATAAACATTTTTTATAGAAAATTTAGGATATACAAATTTTTTATAGAAAGATTTTGGATATTCAAGTTTTTTATACAAAATATTAAAATTTTGGATATTAAAATTTTTTTATATAAAATTTTGAATATAAAAATTAGAAAATTTTTTATACAAAATTTTTGATAATAAAATTTTTTAAAGACAATTTTTGATATCAACATTTTTTAAAGAAAATCTTTGACAACAATTTTTATGTTAAAGTTTTTAAAGGAAAATTTTGGATATCAAAACATTTTAGAAAATTTTTAATATTAAAATTTTTTATAAAAAAATATTTGATTTGTTATAGAAAATTTTTGGTAGTCAAATTTTTTATTTAAAATTTGTTTATAAAAAATTTTCGATATTAAAATTTTGAATAGAAAATTTTCGAAATTTATTTTTGTATAGAAAATTTCCAATATTAAAATTTTTTTATAGAAAATTTTTGATACTGAAATTTTTTTAGAAAATTTTTGAATTGAGATTTTTATAGAAAATTTTCGATATTGAAATTTTTTTATAAAAAGTTTCTGATATAAAAAAAAATTTATAGAAAATTTTTGATATTAAAATTTTATCCAGAAATAGTTTAATTTAATTTGTAATTAAAATTTTTCAAATCACTCGCAAATTACAAAAGTTATTAAGTAAAAAATAAAATTACTTTTAATTAATATCAATCATACGTCACCTTACACTTCAGTTAAATTAGGATTTTGGAGATTTCTTAGATTTTCTTTGGCTTTAAAAATTTAACTGCGGCAGAACCAAGTCTTAAGAATACTTATTTAATTTTCATTTGTTTATAACTACAATAAATTTTACTTACCTCTAAATGAAATGAAAAGTGTCTAATTTCATTTCCAATTTAAATTTTTTATCAAATTACAGAAGTTATTAAGTTAAAGTAAAACGTAAAAATTTTATTACAAAAACAAAATTTTTAATATATTTTTTTAAGCTTTTAATATATTCTATTAAAATATTTGAACGCTAAATAAATTTCGAAAATAACCATGACACTTATTTATGCAAAAACTCTCAATAAAATTAAATTATATTTGTGTTTTATTAAAAAAAATCCTTACACGATTTTGTTATTACAATGAATTCCAATGACTGTAAAGGACATGAGAAGTGTTTGATTTAATTTGCAATTAAAATTTTCTAAATCATTATCAAATTACGAAAGTTATGAAGTAAAATGTGAAATAACTCAAAATTAATATCAATCATACGTCACCTAATACTTTTATTTTTCAAACGAGATTTTAAAGATTTTGTAGGTTTTCTTTAACTCTAAATAATCGACTGTGATAGAAACGACCATTTGTGAGTTAATTACATTTTCAAAGTAACAGTTGTGCTGAAAAGTTTGAATAAGACATAGAATTTTTTGATATCTTTTAAATAATTTGAAATTAGACAAATTTTCTATGACATTATTATACACTCAAGAAATACTAATGTGCTCGAACTGGAAAGAAAGATTCTGGGAAGGTGGATAACTAAATAAAACAAACATTTTGGGCCAGCTCTTATATTCTCCGAAAAATTGTACTTATTTCCCAAATTTCATTAAATAATTATTTCTAGTTACCCAAATATTATTAGAATTTTGGCCAAGTTCACTAAACTTATTAATTTCAAATATTTTTCATCTTGAAAGTTTTTGAAACAAATAATAAGTTCCTGGAATTAGCTAACAGCTTGTTTAAATCAAGTGCCTTAAGATAAGTTATTGTAAAATTTCCTTATCTCTTTGATTTTGATTTAAATAAAAAGCAAAACGTACAACATTTTCTAGATTGAAATTGATTCCAGGAAATATTTTTTTGTAGCAATGAAAAAAACTTTAATAAATTTATTGAGATTTTTCAAGAAAATAGTAAAAAATACTAGGAAACAATTTTATATGCTTATTCGAAAAAAAGGTAAATATGACACTTATGGCATTTCGATTTGAATTTCTTTAATTGCTAATAAAATTTCTAAGTCATAAGGGAATGAAAAAAATATTTTTCAAATAATATCAATCATACGCCACCAAAAATTATTATTAAAAAATGGCAAAAAATGGTAAAAATTCAATTCCAATCAAAATCTTAAAGTAATTGAAATCTTTTTAAAATGTTTAATTATAGATGAAAAACAGTCATACGTCACCGCTTAAATTTATTCTAAAAATCAAATTCAATTTTAAAATTTTACAGAAAAATATCAAAAGTCACAATGTTGACTTTCGGTAAAGATTTCGAAATTTTCGGTGCCTTAATTTAAGTTTAAATTAAAACATATTGGAAACGTAAAGTGTTTACTATCAATATTAATTGAAATTTTTAAAATCGCTCTAATAACACAAAAGTTATAGAGATATTCCTAAAATTTTACATAATTAATATCAATCATACGGCACCGGTCAAATTTATTTTCAAAATCAAATATAAAGTCTTTTTCTTATTTTTCCTAAATTTTAACGCCAAATTCATATTAGAATTAAGCCTAATTACCTTTATGTGAAATTATAATTTAAATAAACGAAAGTTTTTAATTAATTTTTAATTGAAATCTTTGAAAAATAATATTTCGCTTTAAACTGATTTATAGTTTAATTTTTCCATTACAATATTTTTCTTATTTCTGTTAACTTTGAGGTTTTTAATGAAAGATTTCTCCCTTCTTGTTATAATTGCTTGTCATTTAAAAGTAATTAAGTTTTTAGTTTGTTGATAATTGCCAATCATAATGTTCTCTCAGCATTTTTCTTTTCCTTTAACTTTTTTTTTTTGTGGCAAATAATTTAAATAGAAATTTTTTCTACTAGTTTTTTATTTGAGGAACTTAAATGTTTGGAAATCTCACTAGCTTTTGATTCTTCAATACCAAAAAAGTCTTTTAAAATTTTTATACCGAAAATATTTTTATCGAAAATCTTTATACCGAAAAATTTTTTATAAAATTTTATATCAAAAATTAGAAAATTTTTTTATTTAAATTTTATGTCGATTTTTTTTCAATAGTTGATGAAAAATTTTTAAAATTTTATTTCAAAACCTTTTCCAAGTCTGATATTTTAGAACGGTGGCGTATGATTGATCTTAATTTTTAACAAATTTTACACATTTCTCAATAACTTTTGTATTATTATAACGACTTTAAATATTTCTTTTTATATTCAGAGAAAACACTCTAAGTTTGCAATTCGTTATGATTTGGAATTTAAATTCTTAACAAAGACAAAATTTCACTGCGAACAAAAATTAAAAAAAATAACAAAAAAAAATTATAACGAAAATTGGTATATAAAAATTTTATAACGAAAACTTTTTCTATAAAAATTGCATAACGAAAATTTTTATATAAAAATTTCATAACGAAAATTTTTTCTAATAAAATTTCATGACGGAAATTTGTTTATAAGAATTTCATAACGAACATTTTTTCTATAAAAATTTAGTAGTAAAAATTTTTCTATAAAAAATTCTTAACGAAATTTTTTCTATTATTAAAAATTTCATTATTAAAATTTTTCTATAAAATTTTTATAACAAAATTTTTTTTATAAAAATTTTGTATCCATATTTTTTTATAAAAAAATTTCTTTTTGAATAAAAATTTTATTTATAAAAATTTCACAACGAAAATTTTCTCTACAACAATTTCAAAATTAAAACAAGTAAGAAAGCGCTATAGTCGGTCAAGCCGACCATACGATACCCTTCACCACTAAGGTCAAAGGTGTTCTTTTTCCTGTATAAAGACAAATATTTGCTAAATTTGGCCATCATACAAACATTTTCTCAAAACTTATAGATTTAAGCTGATTCCGTCATTTGGACTTATATGAGAGCTGGGGTCAAATGTGGACCGATTATCTCGAAATTTGGCAAATTGATTACAGTTGTTACAAAAATTATGTATGCAAAAAATAAACTCAAAATTTTCATTACCTTTAGATTTACGAGCGTTTTAGTGATTTTTTGTCTCATTTAGTGCGTTTTTGAAGAAGAGTTTGTATGGGAGCTATGGTCAAATGTGGACCGATTTCAACGAAATTTGGTACAGTGATTTAAGTTTACATAAGCAGTATCTGTTTTAAATTTCATTAAAAAATATTGATATTTGTGGCCAATATAGCAATTCCGGGAAGTGGGACCTATGGGAGGTACCATAAATAATGACCGATTTTGACCAATTTCAATAGCCATGGTCCCATTATCAAAAAAATTATCTGTGCAAAATTTAATCAAATTATCTTTAGAACTGCGACCTGTAGTTTGATTACAAGGTTTACATGGGGGTCCAGCCAGCCAGCCAGACGGACGGACGGACGGACGGACATCGCTAAATCGACTCAGAAAGTGATTCTAAGTCTATTGGTATACTAAAAGGTGGGTCTAAGACAAATATTTCTATGCGTTACAAACATCAGCACAAACTTATAATACCCTTTCCACCTATGGTGGTGAAGGGTATAAAAACTCTAACGAAAATTTTTCTATTCAAATTTCATAACGAAAATTTTTTTGTATAAAAATTTCATAACAAAAATTTTTTTGTATAAAAATTTCATAACGATAATTTTTCTATAGAAAATTCTAAACGAAAATTTTTTAAAAAAATTTTATTACGAAAATTTTGCTATTAAATTTATTACGAAAATTTTGCTATAAAATTTTTATAAAGAACATTTTTTTCATTAAAATTTTATATCGAAAATTTTTTTATAAAAATTTTATGTCGAAAATTTGTCTATTAATATTTTATAAAAATTTTATATCTAAAATTTTTCTATAAAAATTTTATATCTAAAATTTTTCTATAAAAATTTTATATCTAAAATTTTTCTATAAAGTTTTTGTATCAAAAATAAAAATTTTATCCCAATAATTTTTCTATAAAAATTTTGTATAGAAAATTTTTTTATTGAAAACTTTTCTATAAAAATTTTATATGTAAATTTTTCTATTAAAATTAAAAATCGAAAATTTTTCTATAAAAATTTTATATCAGAAATTTTTCTATAAAAAATTTGTATCGAAAATTTTTCTTTCAAAAATTTGGTATCGAAAATTTTTCTATAAAAATTTTGTATCGAATTTTTTTCTATAAAAATTTTGTATCGAATTTTTTTTTATTAAAATTTTATATCGTAAAGTTTTCTATAAAAATTTTATATCAAAAATTTTTTATAAAAATTTTATATCGAAAATTTTTCTGTAAAAATTTTGTGTCGAAAATTTGTCTATAATAATTTTGTATCCAAAATTTTTCTACAAAAATTTTATATCGAAAATTTTTCTATAAAAACTTTCTATGGAAAATTTTGCTATAAAAATTTTATATCGGATTCCAACCCACAACCTCTTAACAATAATTTTTTATAAAAATTTTATATCGAAAATTTTTCTATAAAAATTTTGTATCAAAAATTTTTGTTTTAATTTTTTTTATAAAATTTGGTATCGAAAATTTTTCCATAAAAATTTTGTATCAAAATATTTTTTATTAAAATTTCATATCGTAAACTTTTCTACAAAAATTTTACATATATCGAAAATTTTTTTATAAAAATTTTATATCAAAAATTTTTATATCGAAAATTTTTCTATAAAAATTTTATATCAAAAATTTTTTTATAAAAATTTTGTATCAAAAATTTTTATATCGAAAATTTTTCTTTAAAAATTTTTTCTCGAAAATTTTTCTATAAATTTCAAATTTGTATCGGTAATTTTTTTATAAAAATTTTTTATTGAAAGCTTTTCGATACAAATTTTATATCGGGAATTTGTTTATAACAGTTTTATAATGAAAAATTTTCTTTAATAATTTTATATCGAAAATTTTAAATTTTTTTTATAAAAATTTTACATCGAAATTTTTTTTATAAAAATTTTTCATCGAAAATTTTTTATATCGAAAACTTTTTTATAAAAATTTTGAAGCGAATGTTTTATCGAAATTTTTCTATTTAATTTTACTATAAAAATTTTTCTATAAAATTTTCATAAAGAAAATTTTCTATAAAAATTCCATAACGAAGATTTTTCTATAAAAATGTCATAACGAACATTTTTCATAAAAATTTTACATCGGAAATGTTTCTATAAAAATTTCATAATGAAAATTTCTCTTAAAAAATTTTATTTCGACAATTTTTATAAAAAAAAACTTATATGGAAAATTTTTCTAAACAATATATAACTTGTTTAGAAAAATTTTGCAGAAACTTTTCTATAAAAATTTTTTATTGAAAATTTATACAAAAAGTTTCGTATGGAAAATTTTCTTAAAAAAATACAAATTCAAAATTTTTCTATTAATAATTCGTAACGTAAATTCTTTCATTAAAATTTAATAATTATTTGTACTATAACATATCCTTAAACATTTTTCAAAACATACCCAGTAAAACTTTTCATTACCAAATAATGAGTTAAACAGTTAAACTATTGAACACGAACTACTTACTCATTCGCTGTTTAAGTCATTACATTAACATGGGGATGTCATTGGAGGCAAGTACTTACCAATTGCAGAAAAGTAATGACTTGGGTAAGCAATTTGAAAGCAACAACAACAACAGCAACAACTTTTTTGTTGTTGTTTTATTAAAAACATATATTTTTAAACGAAATACAAAATTTTTTTTTATGATCCCATGGGGGCTCGAACCCAGACCCTCCGACTGCTAGGCAGAGACTCTTCCACTGAGCTACTTCATATGTTGAAAACTTAGCAGCTTATAATTAATATAAACAATTTTTATTTTTAGATCCAAAATCATGTGAAAATAACTTTGTTTTTCCCTGCTTTTTTTGCTTTGTTGTAATTTTTGGAAAAATATTTTTATACGATTTTTTGTAATTATTTTAAAACTTTTTTAAAATTATTTTAAAACTTAAACAATTTAAATCTTTTTTGTATAAGTTTTTACATAATATTGACTCTTACTTACTTAAATGATACAACCTGTTAAGGTCAAAGTCCGAGCATATTTTAGAATTCCATGGATTTCGATCTTGTGCGAATATTCTCCAATTTTAGCTTTGAAAAATGTTCCTCTACTTGGTCTTTCTATCGAAGTTTCGGACATCCTCCTCTAATATTAGGTAGTGGGACATTTCAATTCTAATTTTATCCTCTCATTGTATTTTTTTTTCAAGATAGGGTAACTAGCCCGTAATCCTAACATATTTTTATTGATCTTATGGGACAACTCTCGGAACATGTTAACTCATAATATTAATGGGTGTTAAACTAGCTCCCCGGGTGATACCATGAGGAGGTGTGTGTCCACAGTTGAGATGAAGGATGACCCAGATAAGTTGGGCTTACCAAGTTAAGACCAATTAGAATCGTGTTTGGTATTCAACATCCCCTACATAATCAAAATTGACTCATGGTATTTTTTCATTAACATGAGTTAGTTTTTCAAATTTTTTTTACAGAAGATTATATTTAAGTTCTTAAAATTCAAAAATCATTTAAGAAGACTATTTTAATAAAAAAAAAACTAAAAAAAAATGTTTGCTCTTGGTGGGATTTGAACCGGGGCCATTCAGTTTAAATTACCATCTTAATTACAAATAAGTACTTCTGTAATAACTTATTATTTATTCGGATGGTATGTTGTAGTCATTACAAGGTAACCAGTTATCAGAGTACTTGCCATTACCAAAGTTTTGCTGGGTATGTTTAAATTTAAATTAAATCTATATTTGTACAAATAAAAACAATGACTAATATTCGTTGTTTAATCTAGGAAAAAAGTCTCGACTTAAATGATAAAAGTTAAATAGAAAACAAACAAATATAAAATAGCAATAAAATCAAGAGATAAAACGCAAAACACACACACGCAAACAAAAAGATAAGGCTAAACAAACGACCCCCCATAAATATGCAACAGTTTTTCTAAACTTTCATATTTAACTACAAAAATCACTGAGTCTAAAGAAGAGAACAAAAAAAAAAACTAACGACAAATCAACAAAAACTAATGCATTATGCAACAGGCTGGGAAGACATTTCAGTTTAAAAGTGTACAAAAAAAAACAACTAGAGATTTAGTCTCTTTTTTTAAATTTTGAATTAAAAATATTCTCATGATACTCAAAAGCACTTGGTTTCTCTATATTGTGACAATTTAATGTCATCATACAACAAACTCATTATTTATTCACTAAAATTACCCACAAACAGATAGAAAAAATAGAAAAAAGATAAGCAAAAGTAGTTAAATGAGTGAGTAAGGAAAAAGGTAAGAATGTATGATAAAAGCGTTCATATCCTTAGACTAAATATATGTTTGTGTGCTAGTAATTTATGTGTGAAAATTATCTTTCAACAAATTTAGTCGGTCTATGTATTAAACACTAAGATTTATGTTTTTTTTTTTGCAATTTTCTTTTCCTTTTCGCCAATTTTGTTTAAACACCCAAAGATTTCTATATAAAAAGCCTTAGAAAAGAGTAAAATATCATCAACGCCTACTCCCTACCCAAGTCATATGACTGACATCATTTACACTTACATTCGCAAAACTTAAACATACACTTCCGAAAAATACATACAACAAACATCCGTTTTTATTATCCTTCGAATGCTCATATACCTCTAAGTGTTGATAATTACATACAATAAATTGTTGTAAAAACAACGAAAATATTCGGCAGTTACATTTCGAAAACTGGAAAAAGCTTTTAAGCAACGCAAAAAAGGGCAGAGAAGATAAATTCTAATTCTGAACAGTAGTAGCTATTTTTGGAAAATTAAGGAAATCGTTTTGGTGGCATAAAATGAGAAATGTTTTGACTTACAAAATTTTGTATTACAAATTTTAATTAAAAATCATGTTTTTTCCAAAAAATTTGCAATATTTTAGTGTTATTAAAACTGAAAGTTAACATAATGACTTTATATCTTACACTTTGTTTACGATTTCAAAATTTTGCAATCCTTATTTTTATTTTATTTGAAATCGCAAAGTGCTTTCACTCAATTCCAATTCAAATTTTGAAAATTGCTATAATAATACAAAACTTGTTGAAGAATATGTAAAAATTTTAATAATTAATATCAATCATACGCCTCCATTTGCATGCTCAATTCTTAGACTTTGGTAAAGATTTTAAAATTATTTGAACTTTATTTTTATTTGAAATCAAAACATATTAAAAGCTTGAAGTGTTTACTATTATCATGAATCAAAATTTTCAAAATCGCTTAAATAATTCGGAAGTTATTGAGGAATATGTAAAATTTATAATAATTAATATCAATCATACGTATTTTTATATCAATTTTTTTTATAAAACTTTTTTATTTGATATCAAACATTTTTATAGAAATTTTTTCATATCAAAATGTTTGATATACAATTTTTTTATAGAAATTTTTTCATATAAAAATTTTTTATAGAAAATTTTTCATATAAAAATTTTTTATAGAAAATTTTTCATATAAAAATTTTTTATAAAAAAATTTTTTATTTTAAATTTTTTATCAAAAATTCTCTATAGAAAAATTTTTTACAGAAAATTTTTCATATCAAAATTGTTTATAGAAAATTTTTCATATCAAAATTTTTTATAGAAAATTTTTCATATAAAAATTTTTTATGAAAATTTTTCATATAAATTTTTTTTAAGAAAATTTTTCATATAAAAATTTTTTATAAATAATTTTTCATATAAAAATTTTTTATAAATAATTTTTCATATAAAAATTTTTTATAACTAATTTTTCATATAAAAATTTTTCATATAAAATTTTCTTATAGAAAATTTTTCATATGAAAATTTTTTTTATAGATCATTTTTCATATCAAAATTATTTATAGAAAATTAAAAAAATGTCTTATAGAAAATTTTTTCATATAAAAGTTTTATAGAAAATTTTTCATATAAAAATTTTTTATGGAAATTTTTTATATAAAAATTTTTTATAGAAAATTTTTTATAGAAAAGTTTTCATATGAAATTTTTTTATAGCAAAATTCTTCATATAAAAATTTTTTTATAAAAAATTTTTCATATCAAAATTGTTTATAGAAATTTTTTTTTTTAAATTTTGTATAGTAAATTTGTATAAAAAAATTTTTTATATAAAATTTTTTCTATGGAAAACTTTTCATATAAAAATTTTAATAGAACATTTTTTAAATAAAATTTTTGTAGAAAGTTTTTCATACAAAAATTTTAATATAAAATTTTTCATATAAAAATTTTTAAAGAAAATTTTTCATATAAAAATTTTTTATAGAAAATTTTTCATATAAATTTTTTTTTAAGAAAATGTTTCATATAAAAATTTTTTATAAATAATTTTTCATATAAAAATTTTTTATAGAAAATTTTTCATATAAAAATTTTTTATTGAAAATTTTTCATATAAAAATTTTGTATAGAAAATTTTTCATATAAAAATTTTTTATAGAAAATTTTTCATATGAAAATTTTTTTATAGAAAATTTTTCATATCAAATTTATTTATAGAAAATTAAAAAAAAATGTTTTATAGAAAATTTTTTCATATAAAAGTTTTATAGAAAATTTTTCATATAAAAATTTATAGAAAATTTTTCATATAAAAATTTATAGAAAATTTTTCATATAAAAATGTTTTATTGAAAATTTTTCATATAAAAATTTTTTATAGAAAATTTTTCATATAAAAATTTTGTATAGAAAATTTTTCATAAAAAAATTTTTTATAGAAAATTTTTCATATAAAAATTTTTTATAGAAATTTTTTATAGAAAATTTTTCATATAAAAATTTTTCACAGAAAATTTTTCAAATGAAATTTTTTTATAGCAAAATTTTTCATATGAAAATTTTTTTACAGAAAATTTTTCATATCGAATTTATTTATAGAAAATTTTTTTTTTTTTTAAATTTTGTACAGTAAATTTGTATACAAAATTTTTTTATAGAAATTTTTCTTTTTTCTATCGAAAACTTTTCATATAAAAATGTTTACAGAAAATTTTTCGTATAAAAATTTTAATAGAACATTTTTTAAATAAAATTTTTGTAGAAAGTTTTTCATACAAAAATATTATTATAAAATTTTTTATATAAAAATTTTTAAAGAAAATTTTTCATATAAAAATTTTTTATAGAAAATTTTTCGTAAAAAAATTTTTCTTAGAAAATTTTTTTATAAAAAATTTTTCTTAGAAAATTTTTTTATAAAAATTTTTGTATTAAAAGTTTTCTATAGAAACATTTTTCACATAAAATTTTCCATATCAAAATTTTTTATAGAAATTTTTTCACACAAAAATTTTTCATATAAAAATTTTTGATATAAAAATTTTTATAGAAAATTTTTCATATTAAAATTTTTTATAGAAAATTTTTCATATAAAAATTTTTTATAAAAAATTTTCTATAGAAAAATTTTTTACAGAAAATTTTTCATATCAAAATTTTTTCGATAAAAATTTTTCATATAAAAATTTTTGATAGAAAATTTTTCATATAAAAATTTTTTATAGAAAATTTTTCATATAAAAATTTTTTATAGAAAATTTTTCATATAAACATTTTTTATAAAAAAATTTTTTATAAAAAATTTGTTTTAAAAAATTTCCTATATAAAAATTTTTGATAGAAAATTTTTTATATCAAAATTTTTTATAGAAAAGTTTTCATATAACATTTTTTTATATAAAATTTTTATATAAAAATTGTTTATATAAAATTTTTCATATAAAAATATTTTATAGAAAATGCCCTAAGTGTTGCAAAAGTACCTTTTGTACCCTATTTACCATCACTCTTTTACCACTTGTTTACATTAACACCTACACAATATTAAATTTTACACACGTATGTTTTCTTTTGCTCTCTCTCTCCAATTCTATCTGTCTCTCTCAAATAAACATTTGCAAATAAAAAGCTTTCATTATTTTGGTTTGTTAACCAAAAAAGCTTTCGTTGTTGTTCGCAAAACGAACTTCCAATATTTCCCCTTTCTTTCCATTTTTGTTGTTAGTCTCTATAAAAACAATGCAAAAAATAAAAATATTTTGTTTCCTTTCAATGTAATTGTATGAGTATTTAACATGCGCAATTAAGGATTACCAAGTCTTTGTTTTGCCGCTAAAATGTCCTTGTTAAAGTTCACCCATACGATGACGAGATTACGTTCTTTTAACACAAATACGTAAGTGATATTAAGGAAAAGCAAAACAAAACAGGGATTTTGTAAGGATAAATTTTTGTATGTGTAGGTGTTTCAATGAGCGGCTTTTTCTTTTTAAGTGTGTATAAGTGTTATAGGTGTCCTTTAAAATTATTTGTGTTGGTGTGACCAGTAAATCATATTAAATGTTTATGATTTAACTTATAAATATATACAAAAAATGTGTGAGGTTTTGGCCAAAAGAGCATAATGAGAACATGATTTTTATCTCAGATTTTCTTCTCAATTTTCTGGAACTACATTTTACAAGTTCAAATAATGGAAGGGGGTGCGGCGGGTGTATTTGTTATTATTGTTTGTTATCAATGCTATTTTTGTTTGTTGCTGTTTTTCCTCCATACATTCATCGCTTCGGTTTTTCTTTATCTGTTGTTGGTCTTGAGTTCTTGAACTTGATTTTCCATAGTAGTGTTTTACTGTGATGATTACATATGTTTAGAAAAACAAGAAAACATCTGAAAATAATTGATGAAAGCAGCTGAGTTCTTATGTAAACATTTAATTATTATTTTTTGGAAGAAGACTCCGATTGATTGATTACACTTGGAACTTGTTGTTTAGAGTCTTATTTCTGTGACATTAAATTGAAATTCCCAGAATCAACGAGACTGATGTTTAGTTTGGCATTTAGGTCTTGTTTGAGAATACATTTTGATGGATTTGTTTTATTAATTAAAATAATATGTTTGACATATAAATAGGTAGCAGCCAGCAGGTAGGGTCTTCATAGGCGATACTTAGGTTTTGTCTCGAAATATAATTTGGGAATAGCTCAGACAGTTTTCTTGGGAATTTCACATAAGCAAAATCTTTACATAAAAAATTTAATTGGTTCTAGAAAAGTTTTATTTTGAATTTGTTTTGCTCTCATTGACCTAAGTCAATAGTCTTTTTGTTGTCTTTATAATTTTATATAGAGAGCAATTTTTACGTTTAACAAAAGAAAAATTTTCTATTAAAAAATTAAAGATATTTAAAAAAATTTCTTTGGCAATCGATGGAAAGGTATTGTCTTAAATTTGCAGATAAATCAACAAATCCATTATCAAGGGTACGTCCCATATAAAATGTTTCCAGGAATCGATTATATCGCAGCCTAAACATATGCTCCATAATGTAAAGAAAACTCATTTCACGTAAATTGTATATATGGGAGGGAGATACCCGAAATAATCGACCGAATTAAACCAAATTCTGTAGACATTATTCCAAGAAAGGCATATGAGCTAAATTTCATTGAATTATCTCAAAATTTTCTACTATTTTAATCATAATATCATTAGGGTTTTCCAAGCAAAAAATTTCTAACATTGAAAAATGAATACCTCCATCAAATCATCTTTGATAGATATATCTCGTCCCTGCTACTTTTTCACACCAGAAAAGTATTTTTAAGGATTTTTTTTTGTCTACATTCTTAACAAGTTTCGAATTTTCCATATTTTCAAAAAAAAAAATTCAAAATTACAATTTTTGGGACTTTTTTAAAAATTAAATAATTTTAGGAACATTTAGATAACTTTAGAATTTTCATATTTTTTTGAAAATTTAAAAAATTTTGCTATTTTAAAACTCTCTTACTTTTAAGGAAAATTTTTAAAATTCCTTAAAAATTTTAAAATTTTAAAAAACTTCATGTCTTAAAAAATTTTAAAAAATTTCCATGCTTTTAGTAAATTTTTAAAAATTTCCAAGTTTTTAGAAAAATTTTTTTACTTTTATGAAAATTTTGCTATTTTAAAACTCTCTTACTTAAATTTCCATGCTTTTAGTAAATTTTTAAAAATTTCCAAGTTTTTAGAAAAATTTTTTTACTTTTATGAAAATTTTTGTATTTTTAGACAAATTTTAACGTTTTTCAAAGTTTTAAAGAAAATTTTCAAAATTTGGTAATTTTCAAAATTCCATATTTTTAGGAAATTTTCATATTTTTAGAAATATTTAAAAAATTTCCAAAATTCCACCTTTTTAAGGAAATTTAAAAAATTAACATATTTTTGAAAATATTTAAAAAATTTTCATACAATTTTCAAAATTCCATATTTTTAGGAAATTTTCAAAATTTCCACCTGTTTAATGAAATTTAAAAAATTTCCATACATATCGGAAAACTTAAAGAAATTTTCATGTTTTATATTTTTTGGGAAAATTTTTATATTTTTGGGAAAATTTCCAAAAAAGAAAAAGAAAATTTCAAAAATTTCTATGCTTTTAGAAAATTTTTAAAAAATTTCATGTTTTTAGAAAAAATTTCTTTCTTTTGGGGAAATTTTTGTATTTTTAGACAAATTTTAATGTTTTTTAAAGTTGTAAAGAAAATTTTCAAAATTCGTTTTAGTTAGCAAATTTTTAAAATTTAAATCTTTTTAAGTAAATTTAAAAAATTTACATGTTTTTAGAAATATTTAAAAAATTTCCGTACATTTCGGAAAACTTAAAAAATTTCCATACTTTTATAAAAACTTTTCATATTTTTGAAAAAAAATTTCAAAAATTAATCTTTTCTTTAAATTTTCTTACATTAACGAAATTTTTAAAATTTATATATTTTTCATAATTTCTTTTATGTTTTCTTTTTAAATGAAAAGAGATAATTTTAAGAAAAATTTTACATCTCTTTCCAATTTCTGATCTTTTTATACAATAGAAAACTCATATAATTTAATACAGACCAACCCCCTAATTCATAAAAGAAAAATAGTGATATGAAAAACTTATAAATTTTCCATGGAAATATTATTCGTTTATAAATTACAGGATTAGCTTCTGTGAAAAATTTGAAACTAACAAAAAAAATTTAATAGAAAACAATTTTTTTCTTGGTTTAAACAAAAACATTTTCATTGAAAAAAAGTACTACTTTTTTCTGTAAAAAATACATTTTTTGTTTTGTATAAAAAAAGTGCTTTTAAAAAGAACATTTTTACTGAAAAAAAATTAAATTTTAAATATAAAATATAAAATTTTCTTGAGAAAATTTTTGTCTCTTTAATAAATGCAAAAAACTTTTACAATATTCTTAAAATCTTAGATTTAGATTTACTTATGAAATATTTCTATTACACCTAAAATTTTTAATTCAAATTCTTTACATGATCCCATCATACAACCTCCCTACATATGAGTTATTAAAAATTGCACAATCCTTATTAAATATCACTCATACGTCCTCCATTCTAGTGCAAGTTATTTGTTCTTTGTAAAAAAACTATCTCTTCTTTTATAACAAAAAAATGACAAAGAAATTATTTCCTTGAAATGAAAAATAACACCAGAAGAATTTCTACATGTACTTCGTAATAACCTTCCTGATACTTGGCCAAATGTTAACTGTAAAACATCCGAAACGAAAACCAAAATATAAAGAAAGAAAAAACGAAAACAACAAAAACTTCCCTAAATTTCGGTTTACGATTTTATCTTTGCAAAAAGAAAAATTATCAACGTTTTCAAAATAAACAAAACATAAAAGAACAACACTGGAAATATTTCATATCAATGTATTGGTAATGTTACAAAATACGAATACAATAACAAATTACTATCATCTCAACAACAACAGCAACAAAAAAAGAAGAAGAAATATGATAAAAAAGGATGAAAATAAATATATGTTATAGTAACAGTGTCTGTGTGTCTTTGCTCTGTGTGAGTAAGTAATTGTTTGTATGTATTTCTCTTGTCCATGATTCCCTGCTGACTGTCACACACATTTTTCACTTGCAAAAAAAAAACACCCGCGCGCAGATCACATGCTAAATTCAAAGCCAAATTCAAACACAAAACCCAAAACAATAACAGCTACAAAAAGTTATGCCGTATACAATAAAACACTCATACATTTACAATACGACAATACTACATACAAATACATTCACAGGAAAAACCAAAATTGTATAGAATTGACTGTTTTTTTTTTTCAAAAATACAGCAACAGTCTTAGAATGACGACCACAATGGCAGCCAAATGATGATGAAAATGATTGATGCTGTTTTGATGGTACAAAAAACGGAAAAATAGTACTTTTAAGAAATTTAAGTTTTTACCCATTTATTGTGCAATGTATGGAAATTTTTTAGTTTTTAAATTATGTCGTTTAAGAATACTATTATTACACAGTACAACAAAATCAAATTTTTTTGAGTACACATGAGTAATGTTAACAGAATATGAAAATAGGCTTAATATAAAGAAATACGTGTGTCGGCGTTTTGCTGTAGCACGTCAGAATTTTAAGGAAATCGATTTTAAAGATTCGAAGGACCGTGGAGGTTCACTTGTTACGTAATACCATTAAAAAAAATTCTATATATTCCAGTTTTGAAAAGAGAATTAAATTTGGATTTATTTTTATTTAAAAAAAAACATTTTCTTCCGCTAGAGGACGCTTTAATTTCCATGTAAAATTAAAAAATATCCGCTAGAGACGCTTTAATTTTCATGTAAAATTAAAAAATATACAGAATTTTTTTTTTTGTAAAAAAATCGGCATACGTTTATAAAAATATCGGCATTATAGGCAGTAAATTTTCAGAAATCGGCAAAAAAAAATCGGAATTGTCAAAACTATATCACAAAAATACCCGATAATTAAAAAATTTTCATTGAAAATGTTTCTGTAGAACAAACTTTTATTAGAAATTTTTCTATAGAACAAATTTCATATTGAAAATTTTTCTTTCAGAAAAAAAAGTGAAGGTAGATGCAAACTGAAAAATGTTTGTTTTTGTTCAGTCGATAATCTACGCTTTTACTTTTGGTTTATGAACATAATTCTTAATAGTTATGTTTGTAAATTTAGTAATAATGCGAGGTTTTCGATCTGTCTAAATTGGGGATAATCCTCCTGAAGAGATGGCTTAACCAACCATCGAAACGCGTCGAGGAATTTGGTTTCTCCGCAAACATTTTTTGGCTTTTTATCAATAAATTGATCTGTTACATTAATAAATAAATGTAGGTTTGGGATCAAATGCAAATACACTTCTTTTTGAAGAAAAAATCATATTGAAAAATTCTCTACAAAAAAATGTATATTAAAAATTCTTCTATACAAAAAAATTTATATATAAAAATTCTTCTATGGAAAATTTTTTAATACAAAAAAAAACTTTTAATTAAAAAGTTTTACTATAGTATATTGCACTAAGATCCCAATTTATTACAATTATTATAAAAAAAACTATTTATTAAAATAATAAATAATTGCAATAAATTGGGATCTTAGTGCAATAAACTTTAGTAAAACTTTTTAATTAAATGTTTGATGTCCCAAAATTTTGATAAACATTTTAAAAAAAAACTTTTATGTTGAAAATTTTTCTATACAAAATATTTTTTATGAAAACTTTTTCTATGAAAAAAATTTTATATGGAATATTTTTCCATACATAAAAAATTTTAAGTTGAAAATTTTTCTATACACAAAATATGGAATATATGGAAAATTTTTGCTATACAAAAAGATTTTGTGTAGAAAATTCTTCTATTGAAAACTTTTTATGGAAAATTTTTTCCATACTAAAAATTTTATATGGAAAATTTTTCCATACTACAAATTTTATATGGAAAATTTTTCTATGCAAAAAATTTTATATGGAAAACTTTTCTATGCAAAAAATTTTTATGGAAAATTTTTCTATGCAAACAATTTTATATAGAAAATTTTTCTATACAAACAATTTTATATATAAAATTTGTCTACACACAAAAATTTTATGTTGAAAATTTTTCTATACGAAAAAATTTTTTCTACAGAAAAAATTTACATTGAAAATTTTTCTATTCAAAAAATTTTTTAAGAAAAATTCTTCTTTCGAAAATATGTATATCGGGAAATTTTTAATCGAAATTTTCACTACAGAAAAAAATTTAAATATGTAAAAAATGATTCTAAAAAGTTTTACTGCAGTGTATTGCACTAAGATCCCAATTTATTACAATTATTTATTATTGTAATAAATAGTTTTTTGATAAAATCAAAAAAAAATGTTGGTGGGGAAACCTTTCCTGGACGCGTTTTTCTATAGAAATAAATTTATATTGAATGTCTTTCGACGAAAAATATTGTAAATTTAAAATTTTTCTACAGAAACAATTTTAAATGGAAAATTTTTCAATAGGAAAAAAATCGTATTAAAAATATTTCTGTAAAAAAATTGAATTTCATTCCCAAATTTTAACTCCATAATTTCCAATGTACCGGAATTATTGAAAACTTATATTGTTTTTCAACCTCTGATTTGTTATATATGTTAAAGAAAAACTGTTAAGATGTTGAAGTAAAGTTGATTTCCGAAATTATCTTTAAAATCGCCAATTTTCTAGCTAATATCTGCATATTGGCACTTAACTATTTTTTCAGGTCAAAAATCGCCAAAATTACGATAAATCGGCAAATCTGTGAGGCCTGGATAGAGACAATTTTCTGAAAAAAAAAATTATTTGGTAAAAAGTGAAAAAAAATACAATTCACTTATTGTGCTCTCCGTGTCAAGGCAGCTGAAGAGAGTATACATTTTTCTGAAGAAATTGCCTCCTAAGTCAAAGAGAGCAAAATGTTTCTATAGCAGTTTTAAAGACATCAACAAATTTCTTTCTAAAATGTTTCATTGATTCGCATATGGTCGTTTTGAAAAGTCCCATACAAAATAGAGTATACCGTTTTTTACTAAAATTCGAAAACAACTAATGGATACGATTATCCAATGAGAAAAAGCTAAGGCACACACACGTGCCCATGAAATGTATATTTGTTTGTGCGTTTATATGTGTTTTTATTGTTCTTTATCCACTTTAATTTCACTTTTGGCAGAAAAAAATATATGGAGTCCAATATCTTTATATTACACAGAGCAAAACATGATTTCGGCTGATTTCTAAATTAACTTAAATTATTTACGTTTAGCAGCATGCCACGCCTACTACAGCGAATATTTTGACCAAATTTGTTTTTTTTGCACTTTCTTTCTGATGGCATAACAATTTTAAGAATCTATGTCATGAAAATATTTGGTGCGACGGCTTAATATTAAAAAGTTCTAACTCCATTTTTTTTACTTTACAAGAGAAGGAAAAAATTAAAAAAATCCGTAAAATTTTAGATACAACAAATATTTTGATACAATTTTTAGTAAAAAAAGCAAAAGATTTTATTTTTCATTTATTTTTTTTTTTTTTTGTTGTATCTAAAATTTTACGAATTTTATTAATCGAGTTAGGCCTTTTTGGAAATAGGTCCAAAACTTCTAAACTGTTTTGCGGTTTTAAAAATAATTTTATGTGAATATAGCAGAAGTGTTAGGGAGCTTAAGTTTTGAACCTGGAAAGCCTGAACTTTATTAGGGCATCACAGTCGGCCACCAAATTAGAGCACCTCAGACTGATAAATCACTTAAAACGATATATAATTGTCATTTCCCAACCGATTTGAAGAATCATACTATATAATAAATACGTAGGATAAGATCTACAAAAAACTTCAGGACATTCATATCATATCTCTTATGGTTTTAAAGATATTTGACTTTAAAAATTTAAATTTTCATTTTGTTTGGGCCATCCTAATGAATATACGGAAAATACCTCAATGAAAATAGGGGCCAAAATAAGAATAACAAAGTATTATATGGATTGGATGTTGCTTGTGGCCTAAATTTGAGCCAAATCGGTTGGGAGGAAGTGGGTAATGGGAAAGCACATTTGAAACGGAATTATAGATCGAAAATTGAACTTTAAGCTTAAATTACTTTACAACCGCTGTACAGATCTTATTAAAACCTAAACTTGATAAAAGCTTAAAATGTTATTGACTTAAAAAGAACGACTACAAAATCTTTATTAGTTAAAAATTTACAGAGTTTTGACCAATCAAAAACGATTCTGAACCACTGTGAGTTGTCTCATTCTCTATCGAACGCTAAATTGGCTTGAATTTTTTTCTAAATAAAAATGTTTTCCTTAAAACTGTTAAAACATGTCCTTGAATATAGAAACATTTTAAAAAGAATATTTTCTATAGAAAACGATTCTGAGCAACTGTGCGGCGTCTCATTCTCTAAAACGTCATCAAGATCTCATTTTGCTCAAAAAGTTTTTATAGCAGGTTTTCTTATAAGTTTTGGCCCATGAAAAACGATAAAGAAGCATAAAAATCTTATTTTGTCCAAAAAGTGGATATAGCAGGTTTTCTTATTAAGCCAACTATATGTGGCTTTTGTTAATTAGGCTAAAATTTAAAAAAAAAATGTCTTTAGTTATATTTGCTCTCTAAAGATAATTTTTTTTCAAAAATTTTAGCCTAATTAACAAAAGTCCCATATAGTTGGCTTAATAAGAAAACCTGCTATATACACTTTTTGGGCAAAATTCGATTTTTATGCTGTTGTATCGTTTTTCATGGGCCAAAACTTATGAGAAAACCTGCTATAAACACTTTTTGAGCAAAATGAGATGACGTTTTAGAGAATCAGACGCCGCACAGTTACTCAGAATCGTTTTCTATAGAAAATATTCTTTTTTTAAAATGTTTCTATATTCAAGGACATTTTTTAACACTTTTAAGGAAAACATTTTTATTTAGTAAAAACTTCGAGCCAATTTAGCCCAAAAGTACCAAAACTATAAATTCTCGAGATGAATTTATTTATTTGAATTGAATAGAATTGAACTAAACCAAACATATAAATTTTCTTTCATGAAAATGTTGCTCTATTCTGTTTCTGTTCTGTTGTGTTTTAGTAGAGTCTGTTTGTTTGTCTGTACGTCTGTCTGTCTGTCGGTCGGTATGTCTTTCTGGTTTTCTGTGTGAGTGAGTGTAAGTAAAATAAATGAGCAAAAAAAGAAATTTCATTTGGCTAAAATTTTGTTTCCGTTCAAAAACAACAGCATCACCAACAGTTTCAGTTTCAGTTTGTTGGCGAATATCGAACGTGGCAGACGCCTTTTTTTAAGTGCGCGCTCTCTTCTTTTATTTTTTTAATTTTAAATATAAAAAAATATTTTAAATATTTTTTTGTTTTAAACTAAAAAACACAAAACGATTTGTTGCAAACTTTCAAGAAACTAAAACAAACATTCGAACGAAAATTTTTGCACATTAAAAAAAAAGTGATGTAAAAAAATACGAAAAGCCAAAACAAATTTTTATTTTTGTTATTTTAATTTATTTCATAACGAAACAAGTGGTTTTTGATATGAGTTAAGGAAAAAAATTTTGCTCAAGTTTAAATAATAAAAATTTTTAAGGAAAAAGTGGTTTCAAATAAAAAATTTTAATGAAAGATTTAGAAAAGAAATTTAAAATCGAAAGAATTTATAACGAATAAAATTTTTACAAACAAAAATAAATTGTGACAAATTTTAAAAATTTGCAAAATTAAAAAAAAAACAGAGAAATCAACAATAGAATCAAACAAGTGCAAAACGTCAAGGAAAAGCAAAAGCCAAAGCTATAAAAAGGCGCTAAAAGCCATTAAGAGAGAGCAAAAAAATTTTTTTGGATTTTTCTGGTGGAATAAATAATTTTTAAAAATTAAATTTTTAAAACGAAAAACAAGTCTCATTATTTTTTCTATTATTTATCAAGTGTTAAACTCTTATTTTTTTGGCTCATTGACCGTGAATTATTTGTTGAAAAATATTTTAATTTTTTTTTACGCAAAAAACACAGAAATTTATTTTGAAATTTATTAACAACAAAATAATTAACAATTTCTTCCATTCAAAAAAAAAAAACAAAAAAGAGTAAATAAAACCAAAATAAAATCTTAATTATTAAATATTATTATTAATGTCTATTATAAAAAAATCTTGTTAAATTTATATAAACAAATAAATAAATCAAAACATTATTTTTTAATAATCAAAGAAAAAGCAAAACTTTTTAAACAACTCAAATATTTATTTATTGTTAAAAAAAATTATATTACCAAAAAAAAAAAATAACGAAACTAAAAAATACAAATTGTTGTCTGCTTTTAAACAAAAAAAATAACAATATTATTAAAAAAAAAAATCTATATGTAAGTTAAAATTTTGCATAATTTTATTTCTAAAAAAAAAAAAATTTGTAAAATTTTATTTCTTTCAAAAAAATTTTGCAAAATTTCAAATTTCCTCCTTCTTTTCTTCACACATTAAATCGAAATATTTTTGACTCATTTTTTAAGGTCTTTTCTTGTTTTTTTATATTTTTTGCAAAATATTTCCAAATTTTCATTTTGTTAAAAATAAATTTATATATTAATTTATATAAATTTTATTTAATATAAATGTTTTTTTTAATATTTTTTATTTCTGGATTTATGGCCTTAAAAATTTTATTTAATGTGTGTCAAAAGAAAAATATTTATATGATACCATTTTTTCAGAGCTAAGCATATTTCTTTTAAGAGGATTTATTCAAAAGAAAGTCATAAATTTATAGAACATATATGTTTTTTTAAATATTTTTTTTGCCTTAAAAAAATTTAAAAAAAAAATTTTTGAGGAAAAGAAATTATCGGTCTCATTCTTAGAAAGAAAAAGAAAATAAAAATAAATTTTACGCAGAATAATTTTGGAGCCTTTGTATTGTCGAGAACTTTTTAGTTGAAACCAATTTAAACCAAAATTTTAATACTAAAATTAAGCGAAATTGAAAACGAGAATTATGTTGACACTTCAAAAGTCATTTACTTTAATAGAAAAAATTGAAAAAATAATTTTTTACAAATTTTTTATCGACAAAATTATGATAAATCGAGTATGTACATTGAATTCAATAGGGCTAACCGTTTTTTTAAGGTTAGCTCTAGTTTTCGAGATATAGCGTTATAAAAAAAATGGAAGAAGTTGCACAATAAAAATTCGCATAACTCGAAAACTTTTTATTTTCTTGAACTAAATAAAAAAATCGAAATTCGGCAACAAAATTATCTTTCAGGAAAAATGTGGAAATAAATTTTTTGTTTGCAAAAAAAATATTTTTTGTTTGCAAAAAAAATATTTTTTGTTTGCAAAAAAAATATTTTTTGTGAAAAATCACAATAATTACACTGTGCTAGTTGAAAAAATCGACAAAAGGGAGACCTAGTGGGTAAAGATATAACGAGAACGTTGAGTTCAATGGTGATAACCGTTTTTTTAGGCTAGCTCTAGTTTTCGAGATATAGCCTTAAAAAATGAAAGAAGGTTCCGCAATAAATATTCGCGTAACTCGAAAACTATTTATTTTCTTGAACTAAGTAAAAAATCGAAATTCAGCAACAAAATCATCTTTCAAGAACATTGAGGAATTAAATTTTTTGTTTGCAAAAAAAAAATTTTTTTTTTGAAAAATCACAAAAATTTGCATTTTCAAAAATATTTTTTTTTTTTGCAAACAAAAAAATTTATTTCCAAAACGAGACTCGGATTAAAAAAATATTTAATATTTAAAAAAAAATAATTTTGTTGCCGAATTTCGGTTTTTTACTTAGTTCAAGAAAATAATCAGTTTTCAAAATATATGCGAATATTTATTACGCAACCTCCTCTATTTTTTAAAATAACTAGAGCTATCCTAAAAACAAAATCTTCTTTTGAAGAGATTTAAGAATATTAAAACATGAAAATGTTAAAGCTTTTGGTTGGAATAAGACGAAGTTAAAAAAAATAATAATTACACTGTGCTAATTGGAAAAATCGACAAAAGGGGGACCAAGTGAGTAAAAATAAATCGAGAACGCTAAATTCATTGGTGCTAGGTTAGCTCTAGTTTTCGAGATATAGCGACAAAAGGGAGACCAAATGAGTAAAAATAAATCGAGAACGCTAAATTCATTGGTGCTAGGTTAGCTCTAGTTTTCGAGATATAGCGTTTTTAAAAAAAGGGAGGAGGTTGCGCAATAAATTCTCGCGTATATTTACTAATTATGATTTTTTTAATCCAAACGATCGTTTTAGAAATAATTTTTTTTTTTTTTGAAAAAACAATTTTTTTTAAATCACAAAAATTTCCATTTTCAAAAAGAATTTTTTTTGCCAACAAAAAAATTTATTTCCAAAACGACTACTTTGAGTTTCTGAAAGATAATTTTGTTGCCGAATTTCGTTTTTTTTACTTAGTTCATGAAAGTAGTCAGTTTTCGAGATACGCGACCTTATCCATTTTTTTTAATCACGCTATATCTCGAAAACTAGAGCTAATCTAAAAAAAAACGGTTAGCGTAAAAGACTATTTGATCAAATTTGGCACATATAATTCTTTTGGTAGTGTGACCATGGCTTTTGAAATTCGTCCAAATCGGTCCATTATTTATGGCACCTCCCATAGGCCTCACTTCCCGGAATTGATATTTTACCTACTATAGGTCTCACTTCCCGGAATTGATATTTTAGCCGCAAAAATCAATATTTTTTCATGAAATTTAAAGCAAATACTGCTTATGTAAACCGAAATTACTGCACCAAATTTCGGTCCACATTTGACCATAGCTCTCATACAAACTCTTCTGTCAAATTGCACTAAATGAGACAAAAATCACTAAAATGCTCGTAAATCTAATGATAATGATAAAGATAATGACAAATTTTGTTATTTTTGTAAAAACTGTTATCAATTTGCTTTATTCCAAGATAATTTGTCCACATTTGACTCCAGTCCTCATATAAGACCAAATGACGGAAACAGCTTAAATATGCAAAGGCGCTAAGTCCAAAATTTAAAAATTTTCAGAAGAGACAAAAAACAATCAAACTTTTGCGTTCAAAATTTTTTGATTTTTTTTCTATTTGAAATGTACTTCTAATAGGGACTAGATATTTTTCTTGTAAAAAAATTGGACTTAGCGCTTTTTTTTGTCATCACTACAAAACAACACAAAAAAATACTTTATTTTTTTATCATTTTAGAGATGTATTTTTACTTATCGTACATTTCTACATCAAAATCCACAAAATCTACAAAAAGTACACTTAGTGACTTTTCATGATAAGCTATCAATATAAGTCTTGAGAAAATGTTTGTATGATGACAAAATTTTTGGTCGGGCTTGACCGTCTATAGCACTTTCTTACGTGTTTTGTGAAAGGTTTTTTGTCTCTTTGACTGAAAAAAAGGGAAATAAAAGGAAGTAAATAGAATATTTTGTGGTTCTTTAGTTAAAGAAAATTTGTTTTTGTAAAAAATTGTTGTTCTTTTTAATGGAAGAGAACTCGCGCCAAATACAATTCGAAGTGTAAAGTTATACGTACTAGTTTCACTAGTCTATGTCCGGGAAGGGGTCTAAATAGAAGATCGTATATGTTTGTATTTAATACTTGTAATTGAATATGTGATAAACTAAAGCTGTAAAACATAATACCAATAAAGGTTTATACCAATGGAAGTATTTTTGACAAAAATGGAAAGGATCGGAGCAGGGGAAGTTTTTCCCTCATATAACTAAAATACTTATTTTCAAGTATCTTTATATGATGGTATAGTTTTTTAACTTTGGGCAAATGATAAATTCTCTATTTGTAGTAGTTCGAACCAAATGTGGTAAGATCGGCGCCTGGGAACTCTGCGCCCCATACAAATAAAAACCTTATTCGGGTGTATTTTTAGAACTTCTAAGGGCAAAGCCTTCATACTTTGCCAAATATTAGCAGCTTAGGAGAAGAGGGAATTAACCCCGAATAGGTTATGTTTTAATGATTTAAAAATGTTGTTTGTATAGGAATCCGATAGATGGCGCTGTTGGCAAGTTATATGAGTTTGTAATTATCCAATAAAGAAATTAAAATTTGTATTGTATTTGGACAGAACCACAAAGAAGTTTACCGATGCCACATCTAACACAATCATTTTATATTTGCACTATAAGTTAATTAGCAAACCACACTTTCTCATCCATTTAGAAACTTTTACTTTTAAGTATCATATTTTTTTCGTTTTTTGATGTTACAGCAAGTTTTAATTAAACATTACCTTTACCTGAGTTTTTTAGATTCGTATTTGTGTTTAGTCGTTATTTAATTAAATATAAATATGTTTATCTAAATGTATCTATCCGTGTTTTTTGTACAATTAACTTTTACAATTACAAGCTCTTAAATAGACTTAAAAGAGTCTAATTGTAGTTGTATTATCTCTACCTCCTTCTCTTGTACTTGAACAAATACTTACAAACAGGCCTGCCAGATTTGTCGATTTATTGCTATTTTGGCGATTTTTGAACTTAAAAATAGTAAAGTGCCGTGATGCAGATTTTGGCTAGAAAAGTGGCGATTTTTGAGATTATATCGGAAACGAACTTTACTTTAAAGTTTTAATAGTTTTTTTTTCAACATTTGTGACAAACCAGTGGATAAACGACGACCATTCCGATATATTGAAACTTACAGAGTCAAAATTTGGGAACGAAATTAAAATGTTTAATTAAAAATTGTCTTATACAAAATGTAAATTTTTTTCTATGGAAAAATTTTTCTATTTAAAATTATTTTTGTAGAAAAATTTTTAATTTTAATTTTTTTCTATCGAAAAACTTTCAATTTATTATTTTTTTCTATAGAAAAATATTAAATTTAAATTTTTTTCTAAAGTGAAATTTTCTCTTTGAAATTTTTTATTTTTTTCTATAGAAAAATATTAAATTTAAAATTTTTTCTAAAGTGAAATTTTCTCTTTGAAATTTTTTCCAACGAAAATTTCCCTATATAAATTTTTTTGTAAAGAATTTTTCATATACAATTTTTGAATAGAAAATTTTTCATATAAAATTTTTGAATAGAAAATTTTTCATATAAAATTTTTTTACAGAAAATTTTTCCATATAAGATTTTTTGTACAGAAACATTTTCTACATTAAATTTTTTTGTACAGAAAATTTTCTACATCATTTTTTTGTATAGACAAATTTTTAAATAGAGAATTTTTAAAATAAAATTTTTTGTATAGAAAATTTTGTAATAAAAGATTTTTTGTATAGAAGAGTTTTAAATATAAAATTTTCAATATAATTTTTTTCTTTAAGAAAAATTTTCAATATAAAATTTGTTCTACAAAAAAATTTTCAATATAAAATTTTTTGTACAGAAACATTTTCTACATCAAATTCTTTTGTATAGAAACATTTTTAAAATAAGATTATTTGAATAGAAGAAATTTTACAATAAAATATTTAACATAAGATTTTTTGTATAGAAGAATTTTAGATATACAATTTTTTGCATAGAAAGATTTTCAATATAATTTTTTTTCTTACGAAAAATTTTCGATATAAAATTTGTTCTATGGAAAAATTTTCAATATAAAATTTGTTCTATAGAAAAATTTTATTTTATAAGGTCTTTTATATAGGAAAATTTTCAATATAAATTTTTGTGTATAGGAAAATTAACAATTTATTTTTTTATTTTTTAAGAAAAATGTTCAATTAAAAATTTCTTCTATGGAAAAATTTTCATTAAAAAATTTGTTCTACAGAACAATTTTCAATATAAAATTTTTTGTACAGAAAAATTTTCTACATAAAATTTTTTTTGTATAGCAAAAATTTAAATATAAAATTTTTGGAATAGAAGAAATTTTACAATAAAATATTTCATATGAGATTTTTTGTATAGAAGAATTTTTAATATAAAATTTTGTGTATACAAAAATTTTCAATATATTTTTTTTTTCAAGAAAAATTTTCAATATAAAATTTGTTCTATAGAAAAATGTTCAATATAAAATTTGTTTTATAGAAACATTTTCAATAAAAAATTTGTTCTACAGAAAAATTTTCCATATACAATTTTTTGTACAGAAAAACTTTCTAAATAATTTTTTTTTATGGAAAAATTTTTAATATTAGATTTTTTGAATAGAAGAATTTTTAATATAAAATTTTTTGTATAGAAAAATTTTCAATATACAATTTTTTATTTTTTAAGAAAAATTTTCAATATAAAATTTGTTCTATAGAAAAACTTTTAATATAAAATTTGTTCTCCAGAAAAATTTTCAATATAAAATTTTTTGTATAGAAAAATTTTTAATATAAGATTTTTTGAATAAAAGAAATTCTACAATAAAATATTTAATATGAGATTTTTTGTATAGAAGAATTTTTAATATAATATTTTTTTGTATAGAAAAATTTTCAACATAATTTTTTTCCTTAAGAAAATTTTTCAGTATAAAATTTGTTCTATAGAAAAATGTTCAATATAAAATTTATTCTATAGAAAAATTTTCTATAAAAAATTTGTTCTACAGAAAAATTTTCCATATGCAATTTTTTGTACAGAAAAACTTTCTAAATAAATTTTTTTTTTGTGGAAAAATTTTTAATATTCGATTTTTTGAATAGAAGAATTTTCAATATAAATTTTTTTGTATAGAAAAATTTTCAATATACAATTTTTTATTTTTTAAGAAAAATTTTCAATATAAAATTTGTTCTATAGAAAAACTTTTAATATAAAATTTGTTCTCCAGAAAAATTTTCAATATAAAATTTTTTGTATAGAAAAATTTTTAATATAAGATTTTTTGAATAAAAGAAATTCTACAATAAAATATTTAATATAAGATTTTTTGTATAGAAAAATTTCTAATATAAAATTTTTTGTATAGAAAAATTTTCAATATAATTTTTTTCCTTAGGAAAAATTTTCAATATAAAATTTGTTCTATAGAAAAATTTTCAATATAAAATTTGTTCTATAGAAAAATTTTATTTTATAAGGTCTTTTATATAGGAAAATTTTCAATATAAATTTTTGTGTATAGGAAAATTTGCAATTTAATTTTTTATTTTTTAAGAAAATGTGCAATAAAAAATTTCTTCTATAGAAAAATTTTGATTAAAAAATTTGTTCTATATAAAATTCAATATAAAATTTGTTCTACAGAAAAATTTTCAATATAAAATTTTTTGTACAGAAAAATTTTCTACATAAAATTTTTTTATATAGTAAAAATTTTAATATAATATTTTTTGAATAGAAGAAATTCTACAATAAAATTTTTAATATGAGATTTTTTGTATACAAAAATTTTTAATATAAAATTTTTTGTATAGAAAAATTTTCAATGTAATTTTTTTCCTTAAGAAAAATTTTCAATATAAAATTTGTTCTATTAGAAATTTTCAATATAAAATTTGTTCTATAGAAAAATTTTCAATAAAAATTTGTTCTACAGAAACATTTTCCATATAAAATTTTTTGTACAGAAAAACTTTCTACTTTTTTTTCTATAGAAAAATTTTTAATAAAAAATTTTTTGAATAGAAGAATTTTATATATAAACTTTTTTGTATAGAAAAATTTTCAATATAAAATTTTTTGTATAGGAAAATTTGCAATTTAATTTATTAAAAGGTTTTAGTGCAATACACTACAGTAAAACTTTTTAATTTTTTGTGTTTTAAGAAAAATGTTCAATATAAAATTTGTTCTATAGAAAAATGTTTAATATAAAATTTGTTCTATAGAAGAATTTAGAAGAATTTTTAATACAAAATTTTTTGTATAAAAAAATTTTCAATATAAAATTTTTTGTATACAATTTTTAATATATTTTTTTTTTTTTTGTTTAAGAAAAATTTTTAATATAAAAATTGTTCTATAGAAAATTTTTTAATGAATATTTTGTAATATTCGGTCATATTTGTGATATCTTTATTTAATATTTTTGGCAATTCCGATTTTTTGCCGATTTGTAAAAATTTCTGCCAATTTTTCACGAAAACTTTGTGGCAGCCCTGCTTTTAACCTTAACCAAGGCAATTTGGCTGAACACTAAATAAAACTTAATTTTCATCAAGTTTTCTTTTAAAGGCACCAAATTAAGGAAAAGTTTTAATGGTAAATGTATGTGTTTATGCAGGGATATGTAAAAGTTTGTGTTTATTTTCCGGTTCTATGTTAAAACGCCTTTGATACACAAACTTACACTCACATACACATACACACTTACTGCAGGCTATTAACACTTATTTGTATATGTACAAGAATCAAGTGGCTAAAACGGAAGGGACTCAAGTTTTGTTTAGCCAATATTTTGTGTAATTTGTTGGGAACTTTAAGGACTCTTTTTTTCTTAGAATTTCTGTTTTATTTTATGGTTGAATTCCTAAGAAACTTTAATTTAATTATACTCGTATTATCCTGAAAGCTGTTTTATTAATATCGGAAAACTTATAATTGTTTAACAAAAGCATTTTTCTTCTCTAACTTATTTTTTTTTAATCTATTGTTTTCTGCGCTTTTTAATGTTCAAGGAAAAATTGTAATTTTGGTCCTTTTTTCTGGCATTATCGTGTTTCTTATCCTTATTGTTAACGTACAAGATTTTCTTAATTTTAAAGCTGTTAAGCATTGAAAAAGTTTTTTTTTTTCTAAAAGAGAAAAAAACTTTTCACTTTTATTTATTTATTTCTGTTTTTCATCCTTATAAAAGCTTTTGTTTAAATTTTCTTGTTAAATTTATTGTTTAACTTGGAATTAAAACAAATTGTTTAATTATATTCAATGTTTACTTAGATCAGTTAAAGGAAAGAAAGAAATTCCTTTAGAATTTTGACTTTTTAAGTAAATAAATTTTAAATATTTCAAAAATTTTCTTCGAACATAAAAAACCCATACAAATTCATCTCCTATTGTTGAGCAAAATTACTTATTTATTAACTTACAAGCAAAAAACTAAAACTTTTCAACTTTCATTTCTTTAGATTTTCCTATTTTCTTTTAGATTTACTCTCGAACAAAAGAATTAATTAATTTGGAAAAATAGTAATCGAACAAAACATGAGTAAAACCTTAAAATTTTTTATTTGTGTGTTAGCAAATATCACCTAGAAAAACTCTATATTATAGAAAAATTCGATTAATGTTCAATGAGCCAAAATAGAGGTCATTTGCAGAATTAGAAATTGAATATTTGATTGGTTGAATTTGGAGCATACGTTTTTTAAAAAGAATGAAAAGTAGGACATTTGAAAAAAAGAGGATTTAATTTTAAACAAGGCAATTTCTAAAAGAAAAGATTTATAAGAAAATATTATTTTCTTATCTAAAGAAAAAATAATTTTCTCTTCAACTGTTCTAGAGAAAAACTGTACTCTATACATGGCTTTCAGAAATCGGCTTATTTTTCTAAAAAATCGGCACTATCGGCAGAAATCACAAAAAAATTATAAATGTCAAAAATATTAAAAAAAACATCTCACTAATATAACCGAATAATAAAAAATATTCATTTTTCTACAGAACAAGTTTTGTATTAAAATTTTTCTTAAAGGAAAACATTATATTGAAAATTTTCCATACAAAAATTTTTATTTTTAAAATTTTCCTATACAAAAAATTTTATATTGAAAATTTTCCTATACGCAAATTTTTATTTTAAAAATTCTAATATACAAAAAATCTTATAAAAATTTTTCTATTCAAAAAATCTTATATTGAAAATTTTTCTATACAAAAAAAATTTGTGAAAATTTGTCTGTACAAAAAATTTTCTATAGAAAATTTTTCTGTAGAAAAAATTTTAGTCGAATATTCAAAAAATATTTACTAAAAATTTTTCTGTAGCACAAACTTTTATTGAAATTTTTTCTATAGAACAAATTTATATTGAAATTTTTCCGAAAAAAAGCTATTTATTACAAAAATGAATAATTGTAATAAATTGGGATCTTAGTGCAATACACTATAGTAAAACTTCTTGATTAAATGTTTGATGTCCCAAAATTTTTGAAAACCCCATTTTTAATAAATATACCATCGAAACGCGTTGAGGAGAGGTTTCCCCACCAATTTTTTTTTTTTTTGGTTTTATTAAAAAAACTATTTATTACAATGATAAATAATTGTAATATAATGATAAATAATTGTAATAAATTGGGATCTTAGTGCAATGCACTACAGCAAAACTTTTTAACTAAAAAAAATCATATTGAAAATTTCTCTATACAAAAAATTTTATATTAAAAATTCTTCTATACAAAAATCTTATACTTAAATGTCTATAGAAAATTTTTCTTTACAAAAAATATTTTCTATAAAAAAAATCGTATATGAAAAATTTTTCCACACAAACAAGGAAATATTTCCCCACCAACATTTTTTTTTTTTTTTGGTTTATCAAAAAAAACTATTACAATTATTAATAATTGTAATAAATCGGGATTTTAGTGCAATACACTAAAATAAATCTTTTTGCTTAAGTGTTTGATATCCCATAATTTTTGAAAAAATTGTATATTAAATATTTTTCTATAGAAAAATCATTGATGTAAAAAATTTTTCTATACAAAAAATTTTATATGGAAAATGCTTCTCTTCAAAAAAGTATATGAAATATTTGTCTTTACAAAAAATTTTTATAGGAAAATTTTCGATAGAAAAAATTTAAAATGGAAATTTTCACTACACAAAAAATTTTAATTAAAAATTTTTCTATAGAAAAAAATTTATATTGAGAATTTTTAGGCAAAAAAACTTTGAAGTTTGGCTGGTTTTCGATATTATCTTAGAAATTGAGCATATCGGCACTTTACAATTTTTCTGGTCAAAAATCGCCAAAATACCGATAAGTCGGCAAATCTGGCAGGGCTGCCAGAAAATTTTCGTGAAAAATGGGCATATTTTTCCAAAAAAATTGGTAGTAAATTTTCAGAAATCAGCCAAAAATCGAAATTGTCAAAAATATTAAATAAATAAACAATAACAAAAATATCACAAAAATGGCCGAATATTAAAAAATATTGAACATTTTTTCGATAGAACAAATTTCATATTAAAAATTGTTCTTAAAGGAAAAATTATATTGAAAATTTTCTATGCAAAAAATTTTGTATTGAAAATTTTCATTTACAAAAAATTTTATACTGAAAATTTTTGTATACAAAAAATTTGATTATAAAAATTCTTTTAAACCAAAAATCCTATATAAACAATTTTTCGATACAAAAAAATTTATATCAAAAATTCTTCTATTCCAAAAATATTAAAAATTTTTCTTTACAAAAAATTTTATGTTGAAAATTTTTCGATACAAAAAATTTTACATGAATAATTTTTCTGTAAAAAAAAATTTATATGGAAAATTTTCTATTCAAAAATTGTATATGAAAAATTCTTCTTTACAAAAAAATTATATAGGAAAATTGGAAAAAATTAAAAAATACCAAATTTTACTACAGAAAATAAATTTGAATTTAATATTTTTCTATAGAAAAAAAAATTAAAGTTAAAATTTTTCTACAGAAATAATTTTAAATGGAAAACTTTTCAATACAAAAAAATGTATATTTTATATACCAATATAATATAAAATTGTATTAAACATTTTTATTTCGTTTCCAAATTTTGTCTCTGTAAATTTCAATATATCGGAGTTATCGTTGTTTATCCACTGATTTGTCATAAATGTTGAAATAAAAGTATTAAAGCTTTAAAGTTAAGTTTGTTTCCAATATAATTAAAAAAATCGCAAATTTTCCAGCCAAAATCTGCATATCGGCACTTTACTATTTTTTAGGTCAAAAATCGTAAAAATGGCTGTAAATCGGCAAATCTGGCAGGCCTGTGCGAAAGCATTTTATAGATTTAAAAGTTCTATAAAAAATATTATATTTTTTCAAAAAATAATAATTTTTCTCTCTTAACTAAGCCCTAAAATTAATTTCCTAAAAGTATGCAACATTTTTAGTATAAATTTAAAGTTAAGCTACAAAATTTGTTACTAAGAATTTTTAAGCATATTTCAACAAATAAAATTTTTTGTTATTCTATTATATATCCCGTGTAATTAAATTCTTTTATCATTACCAATTTCAACATGACCTTCCCCACTTAAAATAAGTTTAAGTTTACAAAATGTTAAACAATTTTTCTCATTATTTATAACTTTTTTCCTTTTCGTTTAGTTTTATTTAGTCTAGATTTTGCTGTTTATTATGCCAGATTTGTTTTAAAACTAGTCTTTAAATTAATTTCTTCCTTTTTTCCTGAAAGTAAGACCACCTTCATTCATTTCATATGCCAATTATAAATTTAATTCTGCATACTTTTGGGGGTCGTTGGTGTTTACTTGTTTTCAAGATTGACTGCCACCTTAAAGTGGATTTTATATTTCTTTTTCTAGTTTTTTCTAAAGTTACGTGATCTCATGTTAAAATTTTGAAATTTAAGAGCATGAAAAATATTGAAAAAAAATATTGCCTACATTAAGGCTAAGTTAAGAAAACAATTCTTTTAGGTTATTTTTACTTTCGGGCAAAAAAATTGCAAAAAATACACAAAAATTACTCACGTTTCATTTGCTAGTGCTGCTGCTGTTGAATGTCTAATATTGCTAGAAACCTAATGCTCTTAATATGAAACATGAACATTGAAAATGGAAGCATACTTTCAGGCAAAATTAATAAAAAATATATGAGAACATTTTAAGACATATTTCAGACCATATTTTCTTCTCTAACATTAATTTTTAACATCAACAACTTCAAGTAATGGCGGTAAAACAATAGGAAATGTATTAAAACTTTCTAAAGTTTTTTTCCAGAATTTTCTCAAAATTTTCTTGAATAAGACTCCTGGGTATTAAATAGAAATTTTTGGTAACTTTTATCGTGACCTTTAAATTTTCTTGTGTTTTCTTATTTATTATCATCCTTAATTTAGTTTTCAAACTTGTGGTCAAGTTCAGTGCTAAGTACTTCCTTTTTTTCTTCAAGAAGTTTTCTTTTTTACTTCCATAAATATTTTTCATAATTTTCAAAGTTTTGAAATTTTTACGGACATTTAATTTCCGTTTCATGTTATACAACACGAGCCACAAGCCAATTGTTGGTTGCGGAAAATGGAAAACGTCTTGATTTGAGGTTTTTATTATAATTTAAAAAAATTTTAAAATTACACTAGGCTACACAATAAAGTTGCTCACTTTGTCTGCTCACTTTTCTTAAGAAAAAACTAAGTGTCGCTCACTTTTTCTATAGAATAAGCAAGTGTCGCTCACTTTTTATATAGAAAAACCAAATGGCGCTCACTTTTTCTATAGAAAAACGAAGTGTCGCTCACTTTTTCTATAGAAAAACCAAGTGTCGGTCACTTTTTATATAGAAAAACCAAATGTCGCTCACATTTTCTATAGAAAAACCAAGTGTCGCTTCCTTTATTTTAGAAAAACCAAGTGTCGGTCACTATTCTATAGAAAAACCAAGTGTCGCTCACTTTTTATATAGAAAAACCAAATGGCGCTCACTTTTTCTATAGAAAAACGAAGTGTCGCTCACTTTTTCTATACAAAAACCAAGTGTCGGTCACTTTTTATATATAAAAACCAAGTGGCGCTCACTTTTTCTATAGAAAAACCAAGTGTCGCTCACTTTTTCTGTAGAAAAACCAAGTGTCGCTCACTTTTGCTATGAAAAAACCAAATGTCGCTCACTTTTTCTATAGAAAAACCAAGTGTCGCTTCCTTTTTTTTTAGAAAAACCAAGTGTCGGTCACTTTTCTATAGAAAAACCAAGTGTCGCTCACTTTTTCTATAGAAAAGCCTAGTTTCGCTTACTTTTTCTATAGAAAACCCAAGTTTTGCTCACTTTTTCTATAGAAAAACCAAGTTTCGCTCACTTTTTCTACAGAAAAACCAAGTTTCGCTCATTTTTTCTATAGAAAAAACAATTGTCGCTCACTTTTTCTTTAGAAAAACCAAGTGTCGCTCACTTTTTCTATACAAAAACTAAGTGCCGCTCACTTTTCTTTATAAAAATCAAATGTCGCTGACTTTTTGTATTGAAAAACCATGTGTCGCTCTTTTTTCCAAAGAAAAACCAAGTACCGCTCACTTCTTCTATAAAAAGAAAATGAGTGACACCCTTTCTTTAAAAAAAATTTGCTATTATAAAACTTTTCTATAAAAAATATTTTTTTTTGTGTAGCACAGTGTAATTGATAATATTTAAACATTTTAGTTTAAAGAAAACAATTTATAAATTTTTCATAAATTTAAGAACATGAAAAAAAATTGTATCCTCATCAATTTTCTATGTCAGCTTTTCATAAATAGCTGCTTTCCTTTAGACTTTATTCCTTCATCCATTTTCATTTCAGTGGTTTATTATGTTTCCTTTTAAGAATTATGGACTTCCTTCGAAGCCATAATGAATTTTTTCTTTTAACTTCTTTAAATATTTGTGGGAGTATTAAAATCATAAGAAAAAATATTTGTAAACACCAAAGAAAATTCCCATAAATATCTAAATGCGTTTACTGATGGCTATAAATCCTTAAAGTATGCTGTATTTAAATTGCCTTCTTTTTTTGAGGTTTGTCTGCAGGAAAAAAACACTTATTTTAATTTAACCTGAAATTTATTTTGTCATAAAATTTAAGACAAAGTGTTTTTTGATATGGGGGGTCATTAGCTAAAATCAATAAACAAGTCAAAAAAAATGTGTTTTTTAAATAAAAGTCTTAGAAAGACAAAGCCTTGGCCAGATTTTTTTATGAGGCGTTAATTTCTTTTCAAGTATAAGTAAAATGGTCATTAACATTTTTAAGAATTACAAAGTCAAACAAATGATTAATTTGTTATTTTTTAATGAGAACCACAAACACTTGTGAAAAATGTTCATATAATGTGAAGTATACTTTTGGGAGGTTTTAATAATTTGGTGTTCAAATTCGTAAAACTTTTTTTTAAATTTTTTATCAAGGTATCAACTTTAAAGCTCAATTTGAATTAAACACTCGGTAAACATAACTTTTACCTGTTATATTGAAGTAAATATATTTACCTAACCTCAGACTTCCTAAAAGTATACATTTCCTTTATACATTTTATTTAATTTCCCAATTATTTATATAAAATTTATGAAAATTTTTATATCGAAAAATTTTCTATACAAATTTTTATATCAAAAAATTTCTATGAAAATTTTTATATCGATAAATTTTCAATAAAAATGTTTAACATCGAAAAATTTTCTATACAAATTTTTATATCAAAAAGTTAAAAAAAAAATTTAAATACCAAAAATTTGTCTTAATAAAATTTTATATCGAAAAATATTATATCGACAAATTTTCTAAAAAAAAAAAAATTGAATATCGAAAAATTTTTTATCAAAATTTTTATACCGAAAATTTGTGCATTACAATTTTTATACCGAAAATTTTTTTTCATTAAAATTTTTAAACCGAAACTTTTTAATAAAATTTTAATGCCGAAAATTCTTTTAAAATTTTTATACCAAAAATATAACCATTTTTACATCAAAAATTTTCTTAAAGAATTTTTCTATAAAAATTTTCTGTGAAAATTTTTTATTGAAAAATTTTCTAAACAATTTTTATAAAGAAATTTTTTACTAAAATATTTATATTCAAAAAAATGTCGAAAAATTTTCTATAAAAATTTTGATATCGAAAAATTTACTAAAAAAAATTTTCTATACATTTTTACATCGAAAAATTTCTATACAAATTTTTTGTCAAAAATTTTCTATACAAATCTTTATATCGAAAAATTTTCTATACAAATTTTTTTAAAAATTTTTTTAAAAAATTTTCTATTTTTCAAAAAATTTTCTATACAAATTTTTATATAGAAAATTTTCTATACAAATTTTTTTAACGAAATTTTTTCTTTAAACATTTCTTTAATGAAAAATTTTCTACTCAAATTTTTATAACGTAAAATTTTCTATTAAAATTTGTATACCAAAAATTTTTATTAAAATTTTTATATCAAAAATATAATCAATTTTACATCAAAAATTTTCTTAAAGAATTTTTCTACAAAAATTGTCTGTGAAAATTTTTCTACAAAAATTTTCTGTGAAAATTTTTCTACAAAAATTTTCTGTAAAAATTTTTTTATTGAAAAATTTTTACAAAGAAAATTTGTTACTAAAATATTTGTATTCAAAAAAATGTCGAAAAATTTTCTATAAAAATTTTGATATTGTAAAATTTACTAAAAAATTTTTATAAATTTTTACATCGAAAAATTTCTATACAAATTTTTTGTCAAAAAATTTCTATACAAATTTTTTTAACTAAATTTTTTCTTTAAACATTTTTCAAAAAATTTTTTTGTATAGAAAAATTTTCTATACAAATTTTTATATAGAAAAATTTTCTATACAAATTTTTATATAGAAAAATTTTCTATACAAATTTTTTAACTAAATTTTTTCTTTAAACATTTTTTTTTAATGAAAAATTTTCTATACAAATTTTTATAACGTAAAATTTTTTATACAAATTTTTATAACGTAAAATTTTCTATAAAAATTTGTATACCAATAATTTTTCTATAAAAATTTTTATACTGAAAATTTTTCCATTAAAGTTTTTACCAAAACTTTTTCTAAAAATATTTGTATATCAAAAATTTTCTATAAAAATTTTTAAATCTAAAAATTTTCTATAAAAATTTTCGTAAAATTTATTATAACATTTTATATCAAAAAATTTTCTATAAAATTTTTATATCGAAAAATTTTCTTAAAATTTTTATATTGAAAAATTATCTATAAAATTCTTATACCAAAAATGTTTCTATAAAAATTTTGAATACCAAAAATTTACTATAAAAATTTTAGTATCAAAAATTTTTGTATCGAAAAATTTTCTATGCAAATTTTGATATAGTAAAATTTTCTATAAAATTTTTATATAAAAATTGTATATCGAAATATTTTTCTATAAGAAATTTTATACCGAAAATTTTTTCATTAAAATTTTTATATCGAAATTTTTTTTTTCGAAAAATTTTCCATAAAAATTCTTATTTTAAAAAATTTTCTAAAAAAAAATTTTAACAAAATGTTTTCTTTAAAATTTTTTTTAATAAAAAGTTTTCTATAAAAATTTTTATAACGAAAATTTTCTATAAAAAATTTTATCCCGAAAAATTTTCTATAAAATTTTTTTTACCGAAAAATTTTCTATCAAAATTTTCTATAAATTTTTTTTTTACCGAAAAATTTTTATGCCGAAAATTTTTCTATAAAAATTTTTACAATGAAAATTATTCAAAAAAATTTTTTTACTAAAAATCCTTTTATTAATTTTTCTACCGAAAATTTTTCTATTGAAATTTGTATACCAAAAATTTTTATATTAAAGTTTTTATAACGAAAATTTTTCTATAAAAATATTTATACCGAAAATTTTTCTATAAAAATTTTTGTACCGAAAATTTTCTATAAAAATTTTCTGCCGAAATTTTTGTATGTAAAAATATAAAAAATTTTATACCGAAAATTTTTCTGTAAATTTTTTTTTACCGAAAAATTTTCTATAAAAAGCTTTATACCAAAAATTTGTCTATAAAAATGTTTATATCAAAAAACTCTTTAAAAATTTGTATACGAAAATTTGTCTATAAACATTTTTGCACCGAAAATTATTCTATAAAAATTTTTACGCCGAAAATTATTCTGTAAAAATTTTTATACTGAAAATTATTCTATTAAAATTTATATACCGAAAATTTTTCTATAAAAATTTTTGTACTGAAAATTTTTCTATAAAAATTTTTGTACCGAAAATTTTTTTGTAAAAATTTTTGTACCGAAAATTTTTCTGTAAAAATGTTTGTACCAAAAATTTTTCTATAAAAATTTTTTTACCGAAAATTTTTCTATAAAAATTTTTGTACCGAAAATTTTTCTAAAAAAATTTTATACCGTCAATTTTTCTATAAAAATTGTATACCGTCAATTTTTCTATAATAATCCAAATTTTTCTATAAAAATTTTCCCAAAATTTTTCTATAAAAATTTTATACCGAAAATTTTTCAAAAAAAAAAATTTAAACAAAAAAATTTTTACAAAAATATTTATACCGGAAATTTGTATATAAAAATTGTAATACCGAAAATCTTCCCATAAAAATGTTTATAGCGAAAATTTTTCTTAAAAAATTTTTGTACCGAAAATTTTTCGATAAAAATTTTTATACCTAAATTGTTTTTATATTTTTTTTTAATTAAATAAATCACTATCAAATATCATTGGAATCAGTCCATATTTGGCAGTAGCTCCCATATAAGAGTTACATAAATGCGCCGAGTGTAGATCTCAAGCTAATGATCATTTTATGTCTCCACGCATTCGAAATAAGATTTGTTTTTAGTGTTGTAGGGTATCATATGGCCGGTCTTACCGACTATAAAATCTTCTTATTTTATTATCTACTAAATTTAAAATCCTTTAGAAAATATTTTGGGTAGCTTTTTTTTTAATTATTTCAGTCTTTATATGTATAAAGCAACATCTTAGACTTAAGAGTCTTTCTTTTGGCAAATCTTGTATGACAAATTTGGGAAGATTTTTTAAATCCTCTTATCCTCTTAAAAGAAATATGCTCCATAAAATCTTAATAATTAAACAAGATTTCCTCAACAAATTCTTCTCAATTTAGAGTATAATCAACAAAACTGGCAATTAAAAAATAAAATTGTTAAAAATTTATATAAAACAGAAAATATATTTAAAAGATTTTCAAAGCAAAAACAAAAAACTTAATTATATTTATGATAAAAGTATTTAAATGTACAAAACAAAACTAATCAAATATTTACTATAAAAAAAAAACTCCAAAAATAAGCCAGAGAAATAATTTGCAACTGAAGTGCTTCAAAAGAGAAAACAAACAAAATACAAAACTTATATTAAAACAAAACCCTAAAAGTATACCTTAAAATATTAAATAACAGATTTTTAGAAATTTAAATATTTATCAAAATTTAATTGCTAAAAAGCGTACAAAAAAAACTTTAAAACTATAAAGTTTAAAAAATAAAAAATAAAATATTTTCTGCTTTTTTTGTTAATAAAATATAACAAAAAAAAAAACCTAATTTACTCAAATATAATTGTGGTTTTACAATTAAATGGAAAAAACCCCAAAAAGAACTGAACAGCCGAATTACAACAGATTTTTAAAACCATAAAACTAATAAAAATAAATTCAACTAAAATTAAATATAATCCTATTTAAAGTAAATAACCAATAAAACAATTATATAATTAAAATCAAATATTTATAGAAAATTTAAGACAAAAAATCAACTTAAAAGCTTCCACTGGCATACACTCAATTCAACTAAATATATATACAATATTAATAACTAAATACAAATAAATGTTTTAAATTTTAATTAAAAACAAAACAAAAAAGTTACTATTTTATCATCAAGAAAAACCAAGAAAAATATTTTAATATTATCAATAATAACCTATTTTTGCTCCACAAAACCATATACCCCCCCTCAGTCACAAAAGAAATATTTTCATATTTTTTGAAATTTTAAAAATCCCAATTTTTAAACTAAATGTTACACTATCAGCAAAACGAACAATATCCACAATTGTTACCCAAAAATCGACAGCAACAACAAGAAGTTCCCTTGTTAAAAGTCTATTATTTAAGATTAAATCCCAAAGAAGACGGCTCCAAAGCAGCCGCCTGTCTATACGCCAAACAAAACGATAAGTTTCGAGATACAAACATTTCGAACATGAAGACATTAGCCCCCAATATACGACGGCGTCGTCGTTGTGATCGTCATCATTTGGAGCTGTATCATGCCGGCGAGGGTGGCTCTAATAAAGCCTCTACCACAGCCTCTCCGACAACTGATTTTCCTCCCAAATCAAAATCGGCCTCCACTTCACCTATAAGTGATTTGGGTATACCAGCGCCGCCCATAACACCGCCGCCCGCTTTTCTATCGGAAGGCTATAGGCGTTCGAATACGCCCAGCAGGAGTGCAGCAGTTAAGAGGTCTTTAGGTGAGATATTTTTTTTAATTTTAAATAAAGCTTGTTTTTTATTTTTGGCGAAAATTTTCTATCAAAAAGTTTTTCAAAAAAGTTCTAATAAAAAATTTTTCTATTAACAATTTTCTACAAAAAAAAATTATATTAATAATATTCTTTTAAAAAAATTTATACTGTCCATTTCCTTTCCAAAATCCTTATAGATAAAGTTTGAAAAATTTTTTACAGTGAAAATTTTCTTTAAGAAAAAAAAAATCTATAGAAAAAATTTCTATAGAAAAATTTTTAATGAAAAATTTTCAATAGAAAAATTTTCTATGGAAAATTGTTTAACGAAAAATTTTCTAAAGAAAAATTTACTTAGCGAAACATTTTATTTAGAAAATTTTTTTTAACGAAATATTTTCTGTAGAAAAAGTTTTTTAAGGAAAAATTTTTTAACGAAAAATTTTTTATGGAAAATTTTTTTTAACAAAAGATTTTCTATAGAAACATTTTTTTAATGAAAAATTTTCTGTAGAAAAATTTTCTGTAGAAAAACTTTTTTAACAAAAAATTTTCTATAGAAAAATTTTTTTAACAAATAATTTTCTATAGAAAATTTTTTTAACGAAAAATTTTTTAAACGAAAAGTTTTCTATAGAAAAATTTTTTTAACGAAAAATTTTCTATAGAAAAATTTTTTTAGCGAAAAATTTTCTATAGAGAAATTTTTTTAACGAAAAATTTTCTATAGAAAAACATTTTTTAACGAAAAATTTTCTATAGAAAAACATTTTTTAACGAAAAATTTTCTATAGAAAAACATTTTTTAACGAAAAATTTTCTATAGAAAAAATTTTTTTAACGAAAAATTTTCTATAGAAAAAAATTTTTTAACGAAAAATTTTCTATAGAAAAAATTTTTTTAACGAAAAATTTTCTATAGAAAAATTTTTTTAACGAAAAATTTTCTATAGAAAAATTTTTTTTAACGAAAAATTTTCTATAGAAAAATTTTTTTTAACGAAAAATTTTCTATAGAAAAATTTTTTTTAACGAAAAATTTTCTATAGAAAAATTTTTTTTAACGAAAAATTTTCTATAGAAAAATTTTTTTTAACGAAAAATTTTCTATAGAAAAATTTTTTTTAACGAAAAATTTTCTATAGAAAAATTTTTTTTAACGAAAAATTTTCTATAGAAAAATTTTTTTTAACGAAAAATTTTCTATAGAAAAATTTTCTATAGAAAAATTTTCTATAGAAAAATTTTTTTTAACGAAAAATTTTCTATAGAAAAATTTTTTTTAACGAAAAATTTTCTATAGAAAAATTTTTTTTAACGAAAAATTTTCTATAGAAAAATTTTTTTTAACGAAAAATTTTCTATAGAAAAATTTTTTTTAACGAAAAATTTTCCATAGAAAAATTTCTTTTAACGAAAAATTTTCTATAGAAAATTTTTTTAACTAAAAATTTTCTGTCGAAAAATTTTTAATGAAAAATTTTATGTAGAAAAATTTTTTTAACGAAAAATTTTCTATGAAAAATTTTTGTAACGAAAAATTTTCTATTCAAAATTTTTTTTAACGAAAAATTTTTTTAAAAAATTTTCTATTGACAAATTTAGCAATGAAAAGTTTTTTAACGAAAATTTTCAATAGAAAAATGGTTTAATGAAAAATTTTCTATACAAACAAATTTTTTAGAAAAATTTTTTTTAAGAAAAATTTTCTATAGAAAAATTTTTTCCATGACAAATTTTCAATGAAAGATTTTTTTAGAAAAATTTTTAAACGAAAAATTTTCTATAGAAAAAATTTTTTTTTTACAAAAAATTTTCTATAGAAAAATTTTTTTAACAAAAAATTTTGTATTGAAAAATTTTTTTAGCGAAAAATTTTCTCTAGAAAATTTTTCTCTAAAAAAAATATTTTTGTAAAGAAAAATTTTGTTACAAAAGTTTTCTGTAGAAAAATTTTTTAACGAACAATTTTCTATAGAAACATTTTTTAACGAAAAAATTTCTATAGAAACATTTTTTAAAGAAAAATTTTCTATAGAAACATTTTTTAACGAAAAGTTTTTTATAGAAAAATATTTTAACGAATAATCTTTCGTCAAATAATTTTTCCATCAACAATTTTTAAATAGAAAACCCTTCCGATTAACAACTTTTCTATAGAAAACTTTTCCCATCGACAATATTTCTATAGAAACCCCTTCCCATCGACAACTTTTCTATAGAAAACTCTTCCTATCAACAACTTTTCTATAGAAAACTCTCTCTATCGATAACTTTTCTATAGAAAGCTCTTCCCATCGACAAATTTTCTATAGAAAACTTTTCCCTTCAACAACTTTTCTATAGAAAACTCTTCCCATCGACAAATTTTCTAAGAAAAACTCTTCCCATCGACACCTACTCTATATACAAATATTTTCATCGACAACTTTTCTATATCTTATCGTCAAGTTTCTTATAGACCCAAACGTTTTTATATAAAATTCTATCGTCTACTTTCTTATAGAAAACTCTTCCTATTGTTAAATTTTCTTGAAAATTTTAGATTTTTAAATTTTAAATTATAACCCTAATAGTATTTATTTTAACTATTTGAGATAAAATGTGAAAAATTTTTGTGAAATAATAAATGACATTTATTGTTTACATCATCATCATTTGACAACTTTTGTATAACGTTTTTTTTTACGAAAAAATCTGTTCCCATATGTTACATTTTGTATTAAAATATCTACAACATAAAGAAAGACATAAATATATTTTATTTCAATTATAAAATTTCTGGGTTTCTTGGCTCTATACATAGATACTTTCCACAAAACTGATGTTACTTGAAATCTCTTTGGTATACAATTTATTCTAGACATAAATGTGGTATTCTGCAATGACAACTATTAGGGTAGCTCAAGTTTAGTAACTTAATTCTATATATTTGCTAAAACTAAGGTTTTTAATTTTCATGAATCCCTTCCTAATATTTTTTAAAACATATTTTTATTTTTCATATATGTAGCCTAAAGTTATGCTTCAGTTGTCAACCATTTTATGCATAAAATGTGTGTGCGATATAATTTTGTTGTCACAAAAACAAAAACTTATTGGTTTTTTTTTTTGTTCGTATTGTTGCCAGAGTCAAATGTTTACAACATCAATCATATACATCATCAGTGGTAGTAGTGGGTGTTCCGATATTGATTGTATTGTTATTTATTCTTTTCAATAAAATTGTTTGCATATTTTCAGGCTGTATTGCTTTTATATTGTAGCACAATACCAAAACCCTTGTTGCCAATATTTTCATTGTTGTGGCTTTCCAAAAACCTTTGAAAAGATTTTGTCATGTAAAAACTTAAGTTTAATTGAATCAAAGACTTTAGAAAAAATGGTCTTACAATATAATAGAAGCTTATGACAAAGCACAGCCTAAAATTGGGCATACTTTTTAATTCGTTATGCAAAAATATTTGTTAGAAAATTTTATGATTTAAAAATTTCTGCTATGAAAATACTACGTTTTGTATATATTCATTTTTTTTTAAATTTTAGAATTTTTTTAGTTCTACAAATTTTCTTCTTTAAAATATTTTTAATTTAAAATTTTTTAACATTTCCAAATTTTTTTACTCTAACCCTTTCAATGTCATTTAAAACAATCCTAAAACAATTAAAATTTTATTTTAGTTTTTTCACTTTATTTTCCCATTATTTATTTATTTTTTAACAGTCAGTTTTAATAACAATTAGTGCTTTCATTTATCGAAAAAGGCATTATTTAAAATAAAAATAATTGAGTTTTTTTTTGTACAAATACCACATTGCCAATTAAACAAATTTTATTTGCTTTTTATTCCAATATTTATTTCTATCTCGTTTATTGTTCCAAAAAATATTTACTTTTGCTAGAAATAAAATAGATTTTATACATTCAATCATTGCGCCTAATTCTATGCTATACAAATTCTATTTATTTCTATACAAGTTGTATGTGTACATGCAAAATTTTAGCAACCAGATAAATTTAATACTAAACAAATAGAAAAATATTTGTTAGAAAATGGCTTTTAGCTTTAATTAACAAAAAAATAGTAAAACTAGTTTAAAAGAAAAAAATAGGTTAAAAATTTTAAAGCATACTTTTAGGTGTTTAACAAATTTTCTCTACAAAATTGAAAAGAAATCATTAAATTAGGTAAAAAAAAGTTCTCCACTTTTATGTTTTTTAATAACTTGATGATTTATTTAAAATATTTTCTATTGAAGCCTTTTACTTTGTGCCTAATTTGTTCATTAGCGAAAAAATAAATCTCTTTTTTTTACTTAATAGTTTTTTCGCTGAACCAGTTGAAAGTCTTTTTCCACAACATAAAAATAAAACAAGAAGGTATTAACCTGAAAATATGCTACGACCTTTACAAATTGCATTAGTTATGGCGCAGAAGCTTATTTCAAAAAATCTTGAATAAAATGAAATTGGCTACGCAATATTTAAAGTAGAAAATTGTTCGTTCAAAAAAAAAAAATAAAATTGTAAATATTGAAATAAATGAAAAATATTATTTAGAAAATTTTTAGTAAAAAAAAATTTCTTTTGAAAATTTTTATTAAAGAAAATTTTTCGTTAAATTTTTTTTTATAAAAAAAAGTTGTCGATAGGAAGATTTTTCTTTAGAAAAGATGAAAAGAGTTTTATATAGAAAAGTTGTCTATGGGAAGAGTTTTCTATAGAAAAGTTGTCGATGAAAAGAGTTTTCTATAGAAAAGTTGTCAATAGGAAGAGTTTTTTATAGAAAAGTTGTCGAAGGGAAGAGTTTTCTATAGAAAAGTGGTCGATGGGAAGAGTTTTCTACAGAAAAGTTGTCGATGGGAAGAGTTTTCTACAGAAAAGTTGTCGATGAGAGGAGTTTTCTATAGAAAAAATGTCGATGACGAAGAGTTTTCTATAGAAAAAATGTCGATGGGAAGAGTTTTGTATAGAAAAGTTGTCAATGGGAAGAGTTTTCTATAGAAAGGTTGTCAACAGGAAGAGTTTTCTGTAGAAAAGTTGTCGATAGGAAGAGTTTTCTATAGAAAAGTTGTCGATAGTAAGAGTTTTCTATAAAAAAGTTGATGATGGGAAGAGTTTTCTATAGAAAAGTTGTCGTTGGGAAGAGTTTTCTATAGAAAAGTTGTCGATAGGAAGAGTTTTCTATAAAAAAGTTGTAATGGGAAGAGTTTTCTATAGAAAAGTTTTCGATAGGAAGAGTTTTCTATAGAAAAGTTGTCGATAGGAAGAGTTTTCTATAGAAAAGCTGTCGATTATTTAGAAAATTTTTAGTAAAAAAAAATTTCTTTAGAAAATTTTTATTAAAGAAAATTTTTCGTTAAATTTTTTTTTTTATAAAAAAAAGTTGTCGATAGGAAGATTTTTCTTTAGAAAAGATGAAAAGAGTTTTATATAGAAAAGTTGTCTATGGGAAGAGTTTTCTATAGAAAAGTTGTCGATGAAAAGAGTTTTCTATAGAAAAGTTGTCAATAGGAAGAGTTTTTTATAGAAAAGTTGTCGAAGGGAAGAGTTTTCTATAGAAAAGTTGTCGATGGGAAGAGTTTTCTACAGAAAAGTTGTCGATGGGAAGAGTTTTCTACAGAAAAGTTGTCGATGAGAGGAGTTTTCTATAGAAAAAATTTCGATGACGAAGAGTTTTCTATAGAAAAGTTGTCGATGGGAAGAGTTTTCTATAGAAAAGTTGTCAATGGGAAGAGTTTTCTATAGAAAGGTTGTCAACAGGAAGAGTTTTCTGTAGAAAAGTTGTCGATAGGAAGAGTTTTCTATAGAAAAGTTGTCGATGAGGAGAGTTTTCTAAAGAAAAGTTGTCGATGGGAAGAGTTTTCTATAGAAAAGTTGTCGTTGGGAAGAGTTTTCTATAGAAAAGTTGTCGATAGGAAGAGTTTTCTATAAAAAAGTTGTAATGGGAAGAGTTTTCTATAGAAAAGTTTTCGATAGGAAGAGTTTTCTATAGAAAAGTTGTCGATAGGAAGAGTTTTCTATAGAAAAGCTGTCGATAGGAAGAGTTTTCTATAAAAAAGTTGATGATGGGAAGAGTTTTCTATAGAAAGGTTGTCGATATGAAGAGTTTTCTAAAGAAAAGTCGATGGGAAGAGTTTTCTATAGAAAAGTTGTCGTTGGGAAGAGTTTTCTATAGAAAAGTTGTCGATGGGAAGAGTTTTCTATAGAAAGTTGTCGATGCGAAGTGTTTTCTATAGAAAAGTTGTCGATAGGAAGAGTTTTCTATAGAAAAGTTGTCGATGGGAAGAGTTTTCTATAGAAAAATTGTCGATGGGAAGAGTTTTCTATAGAAAAGTTGTCGATGGGAAGAGTTTTCTATAGAAAAGTTATCGATGGGAAGAGTTTTTTATAGAAAAGTTATCGATGGGAAGAGTTTTCTATAGAAAAGTTGTCGATGGTTGATGACTTTCAAAGAATATTTTTTTCTATTAAAATCTATTTCAAAAAAATATTGTTTAATAAATTATTTTTTCTTGATGAAGCTTTCTTTTCTCTTTTACTACAAATTTAAAGCAAATATTTGTGGCATACTTATAGGCTGAAAACAGCCAGTAAATGAACACAAATATTTACCAGAACGTGAGCTATAAAAAATGGATTGATTTATGTTTTGTTAACATTTCATAAAATCAATAAATATTCTTTTTTTGGTTTAAACCTAAAACCATGACACTGTGCTACACAAAAAATATTGTAAATTGTACTATAAGATTTCAAAAAAAATTTCTCGTTTATTTTGACTCAAATTTTTGTATCACAGTGTAATTTTTTTGAAACGAATAAAAAACCTTACACGCGCTGATAGAATAACAATAAAATCTAACATATCTTTAGGCTGAAAAAAATAAGATAAGCCTAAAAAATTTTAGCTTAACTTTTTCGGGTATTCAAAGTAGATATTTTAAATCTAGATAAAATTAATAAGAAAATTAATTTAATAACAAAATATAAAGGATTTCCTAAAAAAAAAAGGTTGACATGTTCCTTAAGTATTAATCTTGTTTAGATTTAGAAAAACTCTTTTATAAAATAATATTTTTAGATTCAACAGATATTTTGATTTGATTCCTTTAATAATTGAATTTATGCTAATGTTGTTTGCAGAAACACTTATTTTAAAATCTGTTCAAAAATATCTTAATTTTATTCTAAAATAATATAACAATATAATATAACAATATTTTGTTTAACTATCTATTTGCTTTTTTAACTTTATGAAAACTTAAACAAAATCTTTTGCATAGTTCCAGGCATTTTGCTAACTTTGTCTTTATGATGAACATCAAAATCTTATTATGTACTTCATATTAATTAAAAACTTTTCAAAAATCTTTATGCGTCTGTTTAAAGTATTGATTTATATTTAATAGTTCATTTGCAATAATTGCTAAATTCAACAAAATTTAATGCAGCATACCTTAAGGCTGATTGTTTAAGGTTTAAGTACTGATATCATTTTCATCTTAGTTTTAAAATTCTAAGTAAATTATTTACTTAAAACTGAGTCTAAAGTAAATTGTTTAGAAATAACTATTACGGCATTATCTAAATTGAATTCCTGTTTATTTGTTTAAACACCACAATGTGGCCAAAAACTTAAAACAATCTACTAACTATTGCCTACTTTAAGGCTTATTGTTAAGTAATTGTTGGTTTTTGTGTTTTTGTTAAAAAAATTAAAATTTTAAGAAATTCTCAAAATTTTTATCGTTATAAATTGAAATTATCTTAATTACTAATTTGATTTTTTTTTTTCTTTTCATTGCAGGTATGGAAATTTAATAAATAAAATATTTATCAAGCAAGTATTCCCCTTATTATTTTACAGAATTAAATGCCTAAAAAACATTTTAAAATGTTTGAGGGATTTTTTGGAACTATAGACTTTAGTTTTCTATTGTTAAGTGCTCTTACAATTTTAGTTGCCTTCAAATATTTATTTCTTCTTTTCCTAACTTCTAAGCCATCTGTTTTTGGATGCAAGTTTTTTAACTTAAGTTTTAACAAACGTTTTTAAAATATTGGCTTGTTAGCAAAGTAATTTCGTTTTTCTTAGCAGATGATTTAAATGTATTACTTCTAGAACTGATTTAAAAGGCTTTTAATGGGGATCTTTTGAAGTCGATGCAGCATCACCAAGTTTAACTGTACTGGCCCGGAAGAATATTTTAAGCATATTTATCAATACTCTTTTAAGCTCTAGCGCAGGTAAAATGTTTTCGGGCAAGGGACAATTACTTTCAATTAGTTCATTTTAGGGTAAGTTTCACAAACCGGCTTCATTATAGGAGAATAAATTGTAGAGCTTATATTGTGTACAGAAATGCTAAGTCATCTCAAACTGCTGAGTCATCCTAAACTAAGGAGTCATCTTGAACTGCTGAATTGTCCTAAACTGAGCCGAACTATTGAGTCATCTCAAACAGTTGAATCTACTGAGTCATCTCAAACTGCTGAGTCAACCAAAACTACTGAGTCATCCAAAACTACTGAATCACCCCAAACTGCGGGGTCGTCTCGAACTGTTGAATTGTCCTAAACTGCCCCGAACTACTGAGTCATCCTAAACAGCTGAATCTACTAAGTCACCTTAAACTGCTAATTCATCCAAAACTGCTGAGTAATCCTAGACTGCTAAGTTTTTTGGAACTACTGAGTCATCCTTAACCGCTGAGACATCTCATGCCATGGCCTATTCGAATAAAATGACATCCAAGTAAGATGACATTCAAATCGCTCGTAGGTGTTCAGATCTCTCAATGCAAACCAAAAATTTTCTGTGATGTCAATCTATAGCTCTTGTCACTAGCAGTTGGTTTAGGTTGTTATAAAAGTAGGAGTAAAATGTGAACAGTTTTTTGTGTCGTCTATCGTATGATATATATAATTCAAACAAATATTAGCGTTGCTGAACCTGAGTAAAATTTCGTACTACCAGTCTATGAAGATATATAGACTTGTCACTTGGACCTAAACTCTAGGACAAGTTAGTTAGATAGAGGGACCCATATACAAGTTATATATAATTAAAGGCAAAAACTTTTTGATATTCAATGTTTTTTTACGAAATATTTCTATTAAATTTTTTTTTTTTAATTTTCGATGCAAAAATTTTTTATAGAAAATTTTTGATGTAAATTTTTATAGAAAAGTTTTTTATACCAAATTTTTTATGTTAAAATTTGTTTAAGAAAAATTTTTAATATAAAAATTTTCAATATAAAAATTAAGTTTTTAAAGAAAATTATTGATTTAAATTTTTTTTTACAAAATATCGGATTTAACTCTTTCCATAAAAAATTTGGACTAATTTTTTTATAAAAAATTGTTAATGCAAAAATTTTTGATAGGAAATTTTCGATGTAAAATTTTTTTAAAGATAATTTTCTTAAGAATTTTAAAAAAATAGATTTTTTAAAGAAAAATTGTTTGAATATTTTCGATGAAATTTTTTTTTTTTTTTAAAGAAATTTTTTGATCCAAAAATTTGTGAAAATGTTTGATATAAAAATGTTTAATATTAGAGTTTTTATAGAAAATTTTTCTTTTTAAATGTTTTTTATGAAATATTAAAAAATTTCGATTAATTTTTTTTATAAAAAATTTTCGATGTAAAAATTTTTGTTATCAAATTTTTGATGTCAAAAAACTTTTTACAAAAATAGATTTTCTAAAGAAAATTTTTGATTTTAAATTTTTATTGTGAAACATTATAGAAAATTTTTGACATAAAATTTTTTTATAGAAAATTTTCGATGTAGATTTTTTAAAGAAAATTTTTTGATTTAAATTTTTTTTTTGCGAAATATAGAAAATTTTTGATGTTAAAATTTTTGTATGTAAAAATGTTCAAAATGAAAATTGAGTTTTAAAGAAAATTTTTGATTTTAATTTTTTTTTAAGAAATATTCGATGTTAATTAATTTTTTTTTTATAAAAAATTGATGCAAAATTTTTTTATGCAAAAACATTTGATAGAAAATTTTCGATGTACAAAATTTTGTAAGAAAAATGTTGGGTTTTAAAAAAAATTTTGAAATTTCATTATGAAATATTTTATATTAACTCTTTCAATGAAAACATTTCGATTAAATTTTTTTATACTAAAATTTTCGATGCAAAAAATTTTTATAGAAAATTTTTTCTGTAAAAATTTTTTATAGATAATTTTCGTTTAAAATTTTTTTACCGAAAATTTTCGATAATTTTCGATTAAAATTTTTTTTACGGAAAATTTTCGAAAAAAAAAAATTTTACAAAATTTTTGATGTAAAAAATTTTTTATAAAAAAATTTTAATGTAGAAATTTTTGATATAAAAATTTTTAATAGAAAATTTTCGATCCAAAATTTCAAAGAAAATTTTTGATATAAAAATATGTAAATATCAAATATTTTTTTATCAAATAAAAAATTTTTAATAGAAAACTTTCGATCCAAAATTTCAAAGAAAATTTTTGATATAAAAATATGTAAATATCAAATATTTTTTTATCAAAAATTTTTGAAAAAAGTTTTTGATTTTAATTTTTTTTACGAAATTTTCAATGTTGACTTTTTTTATGTTCAAAAAGTTATATTTAATTTTTATTTTAAAAAGAACATTATGTAAAATTGATCATAGATTATATTCGATGCAAAACTTTTTTTGTATAAAATTTATAATTTTTGTACATAAATTTATAGAAAATTTTAAGAAAAATGTTTGATGTAAAAATTGTTAATAGATAATTTTCGAAGCAAAACTTTTTTGTACAAAATTTTAGATGCAACAATTTTTTATATACAATTTTGCGAAACTTTTTTATATATAATTTTATAGATATTAATCTTTGATATACAATTCTCGATATAAAAATTTTTAATAAAATTTTGATTTTCCAAATTTTTTATAGAAAGTTTTAAGAAAAAAAATTATATAAAAGTTTTAATACACTTTTCTTGTTTAAAATTTTAAATCAAATCATTTTCAATTTATTTCCTGTTCTTTTACGTTCATTAGAAAAAAGAGCATTTTTCCATCCATATTCATAAATTAATAATTATGTATTTGAGCTATTCATGCCTCATTAGTCCATTGACTTGCCAAAAATGTTGTAAAAGTTTATTCCTGTACTAAGTATTATAGACTTTATTATTGCGTTTTTTTCATATTTTAACCAAGTCACGATTTTAATATAAAATTTCCTAGATTTTTATGTTTTCAATGAGTTTTTAATAAACTCTATTACAATAGAATATTTATGCTTCATTTAATGTGTCTATAACATTCTTCATAAATAATAAACGTTTTATATTTCTGTGCTTCAAAAGATAGGCAAAAATATAACCTGATTCATGGTAGATTTTAAGTGAAATTATGACTTAATGAAAACAGCCTTACTCACCCTGAGTTTGTCAAAATATCAGTTATTTTCAAAACAGATCAACTTAGAACTATCCTTAAAGTCTAAGACCGATTAATAAAGTTGAAACTAAAGTGAAACGATTTTTTTTTAATTTGTGTTGTATACTTTTAGGGTCATCCAGAAAATATTGTAGTGCAATCAAATTATTTGTGATAGGTTTTCTACGCATGTTTTGCATTTCGATTTAATGAAAATATTTCGAATCACCTAAAAGTATGCAACACGTTTAAAATTAATCATATTATGATATATACCAAATTTATGATTTAGTGGCTTCAGGATCGAAATATATTTACGTAAAAAAACAAGGTTATAAACTTTTTGCTCTTATCAAAGGGTTATATCTCAACTACAAAACAAAAGACTTCTCCCGGATTTTAATATCTGAAATTTATAGTTTACTTTGATATCAAAATAATTTTGATATCAAATTTTTTTCTTGGTATCACACTCCATTGATATGGTAACCCAATAAACTCAAATCTATTGGATTTTTCCTCCAAAAAAAGTTCTTTATGATTGATCTAATCATGATTATTTATCACAATTTGCCAACTAATATTCTATTACTGCTCGCTCGTATATCAAATATTTTGTTTATTTGATTTTCTGATATTTTGATGAATTTATTAAATTTGTTGTAAAACTGTTAAAACAATTTGTTAAACATGACCGAAACTAACACAAAATTCATTTATTTACAAACAACAGACATACAACATGAGTTTTTGTCATAATTGGACAAAATTTTCAAAAAGTTTAAAATATTTTGCTAAATATTTACAATTTCTATTCCAAATTTTTTGCTTGAATTAAACAAAAACTATTTAATGAAATTGATGCAAATAAAAACAAACAAATTTAAAAAAACTTGTCTAAATATAATTTAGAAACTATTAAAAACATATTTACAATAAAGCCCTAAAGTATGCAAATGAAAATGTTTGGATAAAATAAAATTAGCTCAATAGTATAAATGTTTACAAATTTTGTAGTTAAAATTTATTTAAATCAAATGATTAATGGTTTTATGATAAAGGTAAAATAAAGCTTAAATATTTTCGTTAAAAAGTATTGCATATATTTAGGATCTTTTAAGAAGAAGCTTAACATGATAAATATAAATTTCCATGAAAACTTCTCTGAATGAAATTTTTAGTAATCAAAAGTTTTTGTTTAGGATTTTTCTATAGAAAATTTTCAGTACCAAAAATTTTTCATACAAAATTGTTCTATAAAAAATTTTTTGATATCAAAAATTTTTTGATATCAAAAATTTTGCTATAGAAAATTTTTTGATATAAAAAATTTTTCTATAGAAAATTTTTTTGTATCAAAAATTTTTCTATAGAAAATTTTTTGGTATTAAAAATTTTTCTATAGAAAATTTTTTGGTATCAAAAATTTTTCTATAGAAATTTTTTTTTTATCAAAAATTTTTCTATAGAAATTTTTTTGGTATTAAAAATGTTTCTATAGAAAATTTTTTGGTATCAAAAATTTTTCTATAGAAAATTTTTTGGTATCAAAAATTTTTCTATAGAAAATTTTTTGGTATCAAAAATTTTTCTATAGAAAATTTTTTGGTATCAAAAATTTTTCTATAGAAAATTTTTTGGTATCAAAAATTTTTCTATAGAAAATTTTTTGGTATCAAAAATTTTTCTATAGAAAATTTTTTGGTATCAAAAATTTTTCTATAGAAAATTTTTTGGTATCAAAAATTTTTCTATAGAAAATTTTTTGGTATCAAAAATTTTTCTATAGAAAATTTTTTGGTATCAAAAATTTTTCTATAGAAAATTTTTTGGTATCAAAAATTTTTCTATAGAAAATTTTTTGGTATCAAAAATTTTTCTATAGAAAATTTTTTGGTATCAAAAATTTTTCTATAGAAAATTTTTTGGTATCAAAAATTTTTCTATAGAAAATTTTTTGGTATCAAAAATTTTTCTATAGAAAATTTTTTGGTATCAAAAATTTTTCTATAGAAAATTTTTTGGTATCAAAAATTTTTCTATAGAAAATTTTTTGGTATCAAAAATTTTTCTATAGAAAATTTTTTGGTATCAAAAATTTTTCTATAGAAAATTTTTTGGTATCAAAAATTTTTCTATAGAAAATTTTTTGGTATCAAAAATTTTTCTATAGAAAATTTTTTGGTATCAAAAATTTTTCTATAGAAAATTTTTTGGTATCAAAAATTTTTCTATAGAAAATTTTTTGGTATCAAAAATTTTTCTATAGAAAATTTTTTGGTATCAAAAATTTTTCTATAGAAAATTTTTTGGTATCAAAAATTTTTCTATAGAAAATTTTTTGGTGTCAAAAATTTTTCTATAGAAAATTTTTTGGTATCAACAATTTTTCTATAGAAAATTTTTTGGTATCAAAAATTTTTCTATAGAAAAGTTTTTGGTATCAAAAAATTTTTTATAGAAATTTTTTTGGTATCAAAAAATTTTTTATAGAAAATTTTTTGGTATCAAAAAATTTTTTATAGAAAATTTTTTGGTATCAAAAATTTTTCTATAGAAAATTTTTTGGTATTAAAAATTTTTCTATAGAAAATTTTTTGGTGTCAAAAATTTTTCTATAGAAAATTTTTTGGTATCAAAAAATTTTTTATAGAAAATTTTTTGGTATCAAAAAATTTTTTATAGAAAATTTTTTGGTATCAAAAAATTTTTTATAGAAAATTTTTTGGTATCAAAAAATTTTTTATAGAAAATTTTTTTTTGTAGAAAATTTTTTGGTATCAAAAATTTTTTTTATAGAAAATTTTTTGGTATCAAAAATGTTTCTATAGAAAATTTTTTTGTATCAAAAATTTTTTTATAGAAAATTTTTCGGTATCAAAAATTTTCTATAGAAAATTTTTTGGTATCAAAAATTTTTCTATAGAAAATTTTTTGGTATCAAAAATTTTTCTATAGAAAATTTTTTGGTATCAAAAATTTTTCTATAGAAAATTTTTTGGTATCAAAAATTTTTCTATAGAAAATTTTTTGGTATCAAAAATTTTTCTATAGAAAATTTTTTGGTATCAACAATTTTTCTATAGAAAATTTTTTGGTATCAAAAATTTTTCTACATGCCAACGGCAAGTGAAAAGATCGAGCAAAACAAGTAATAGGAGAATACACAATCAATTAAACGTAGTGATGTTCGATCAAACTCAATGAGTTAAATTGATGATTATCTCTGCAATTTGATAACTCGACTGTGGTCGAGGGCGCTAAGTGCTGATGACGTCCTGTGGCAGGACAGAAATTGCAATCCACTAGCCGCGTTCAAAATAATTTTTTCAGTTTTTCTCCACATTATTATTTTCAAATTTTCAAATTAATAATTTGAAAATTAAAAATGAACTCAAGCCTGAATAATCCTAATTTTTCAATTAATTCAATTTAAAGTTCGAATAATTAATTCCAAATAATGAAAATTTTTTGGTTTAAAAAATTTTTCTATAGAAAATTTTTTGGTATCAAAAACTTTTCTATAGAAAATTTGTTGGTATCAAAAATTTTTCTATAGAAAATTTTTTGGTATCAAAAATTTTTCTATAGAAAATTTTTTGGTATCAAAAATTTTTCTATAGAAAATTTTTTGGTATCAGAAATTTTTCTATAGAAAATTTTTTGGTATCAAAAATTTTTCTATAGAAAATTTTTTGGTATCAAAAATTTTTCTATAAAAATTTTTTGGCATCAAAAATTTTTCTATAGAAAATTTTTCGATATCAAAAATTTTTCTTTAGGAAATTTTTCGGTATCAAACATTTTTCTATAGAAATTTTTTCGGTATCAAAAATTTTTCCATAGAAAATTTTTCGGTATCAAAAATATTTCTATAGAAAATTTTTCGGTATCAAAAATTTTTCCGTATCCAAAATTTTTTTATCGAAAATTTTTCGGTATCAAAAAATTTTCTTTAGGAAATCTTTCGGTATCAAAATATTTCTTAAGGAAACTTTTCGGTACCAAAAATTTTTCTATGGAAAATTTTTCGGTATCAAAAATTTTTCCATAGAAAATTTTTCGGTATCAAAAATTTTTCTTTAGGAAATTTTTCGGTATCAAACATTTTTCTATAGAAAATTTTTGGGTATCAAAAATTTTTCCATAGAAAATTTTTCGATAGAAAATTTTTCTAAAGAAAACTTTTCTGCGGAAAATTTTTCTATAAAAAATTCTTCAGTATCAAAAATTTTTCTTGTTAAATTTTTCAGTATCAAAAAATTTTCTATAGATAACTTTTCAGTTTATTTTTTCATATATTCGTATTTTATTTTATATATTCGTATTCCTTTGAATCCTAAAATAAACAAAATTTTCTGCTAAATATTTATTTTATGGCAAAGTATTGCCAACATATTGATAGAATTGTGTTTATAAGGATTTTCCTTTCGCACAGAAGAATTGAAAAGAAAAATGAAAGAAATATTGAAAGAAGAAAACGAAACTATCAAAGGATATTTTCTATTAAATAAAATCATATTCATATATGAATGTTAGATATACAAACTCTTTACATAGAAGAGTAAATATATAAAGCTATTTACTTAGTAAATTTAATATCTTTGATTGATATCCTTGATGCTGGCTGTTGCTGTTTTATTATTTATTTCTCGTTTTTTATGTATTTTTTTCCTACTTATTTTCCTTCCCCCATATCAATAACTTAAAAGTGAAGAAAGGCTTGGTAGAGACGTACATGTTGATTGAGGAATATTTGTGACTACAACCAGAAGATTTGTAGAATATAAAGGATATTTATTACAAGTATCCTAGAAATGAAATTGCAAAAAATGGGAGTCTGAAAGGTGGTAATATCTTTCTTAGTTTGTATATAAATAGGAAGACGGAAATGGAAAATTAAATTGATTTGAAAATTTTAAATTTCTATTTTTTTTTTGCAATTTCTCAAATGTATTTCGCCAGCAATTGAGGTCTTTTCTTTCAACAGGTGTTAGAGTTTTGAGAATTTGATATAAGAAATTGATACTTTGAGAAGTTGTAAAAATTTATTACGTAAAATTGAGGAGAGATACTGAAAACCCGCATTTAATACGAATTTTTTAAGACTTTACAAAATTATGTTGCCTATTTTTAGGGGTTTCGAATTATGAGATATTTATATCTCACTCATCTCATTTTTTAGTTTTCTCTAAGTTAATAGCGAAAAATTTTTGCCAACGAAAAATTTTTAATAGCAAAATATTTTATATAGAAAAAAAATTTTGGTATAAAAATGTCAAGAATGAACAATTTTCTATTTCAAATATTAAATTAAAAATTTTTAACATAAAATTTAATTAAGAAAAACTTTCTATTTAAAAATTTTTATAACTCAAAATTTTCTATATAAACAAGTTCATAACGAAAATTTTTGTACGGAAAATATTTCATAACAAAAATTTTTTGGTATCAAAATTTTTATATAGAAAATTTTTATATAGAAAATTTTTTTGTACCAAAATTTTTTTGTACCAAAATTTTTTGGTATCAAAATATTTTATAGACATTTTTATAGAAAATTTTTTGGTATCAAAATTTTTATAGAAAATTTTTTGGCATCAAAATTTTTCTATAAAAATTTTTTTGACATTCAAATTTTTCTATAGAAAATGTTTCTATAGAAATTTTTTTTGTATCAAAATTTTTCTATAGAAAAATTTTTGGTATGAAAATTTTTCTTAAGAAAATTTATCGAAATATTTTTATAAAAAATTTTCTACCACTAAAAATTTTGAATGAAAGAATTTTCATTAGAAAATATTTTCTATAGAGAAATTTTCATAACAAAAACTTGTTATAAAAAAATTTTCATAACAAAAAATTTTCTATACAAAAATTTTTTAACAAAAAATTTTGTATAGAAAGATTTTCGTAACGAAATATTTTCTATAGAAAGAATTTCATAACGAAATATTTTCTATAGAAAGAATTTCATAACAAGAATTTTTTTATAGAATAAATTTCATACCAAAAAATTTTTTATAGAAAAACTTTCATAACAAAAAATGTTCTATAGAAAATTTTCATGACGAAATATTTTCTATAGAAAGAATTTCATAACGAAATATTTTCTATAGAAATAATTTCATAACAAGAAATTTTTTATAGAAAAGATTTCATAGAAAAAAAATTTTTATAGAAAAAATTTCATAACAAAAAATTTTCTATAGAAAAAATTTTAATGGCGAAAAATTTTTTATAAAAGAATTTTTTATAGAAAAATTTTCAATAGAAAAAATTTTCTATAGCAAAATTTTTATAACGAAAAATTATGTATAGAAAAATTTTGTGTGGGACATTTTTCAAAACGAAAAAATTTCTATAGAAAAATTTTTCATAACGAAAAATTTTCTATAGAAAAATTTTCATAACGAAATTTTTTTTAAAGAAAAATTTTCATAACGAAAAATTTTCTATAGAAAAATGTTCTTAACAAAAAATTTTCTTTAGAAAAATGTTCATAACGAAAAATTTTCTATAGAAAAATGTTCATAACGATGTTCTTAACAAAAAATTTTCTATAGAAAAATGTTCATAACGAAAAATTTTCTATAGAAAAATGTTCATAACAAAAAATTTTCTATAGAAAAATGTTCATAACGAAAAATTTTCTATAGAAAAATGTTCATAACGAAAAATATTCATAACGAAAAATTTTCTATAGAAAAATATTCATAACGAAAATTTTTCTATAGAAAAATATTCATGTCGAAAAATGTTCTATAGAAAAATATTTATAACGAAACATTTTCTATAGAAAAATATTTATAACGAAACATTTTCTATAGAAAAATATTCATAACGAAAAATTTTCTATAGAAAAATATTTATAACGAAAAATTTTCTGTAGAAAAATATTTATAACGAAAAATTTTCTATAGAAAAATATTCATAACGAAAAATTTTCTATAGAAAAATATTCATAACGAAAAATTTTCTATCGAAAAATATTCATAACGAAAAATTTTCTATAGAAAAATATTCATAACGAAAAATTTTCTATAGAAAATATTCATAACGAAAAATTTTCTATACAAAAATATTCATAACGAAAAATTTTCCATATAAATATTTTCGTAAAAAAATTTTTATAGAGAAATTTTCATAAAAAAAATTTGTATAGAGAAATTTTCATAACGAGAAATTTTTCATAGAAAAATTTTCATTACAAAAATTTTCATAACCAAAAATTTTGTGTAGGAAAAAAATTCTATAAGAATTTTTCATAACGAATAATTTTCTATAGAAAAATTTTCATAACGAAAAATTTTCTATAGAAAAATTTAGAGAGATTTTAGTAGGTTAATTTTTGGACTTCGTTCATTGATTTGATTTCAATAAAAATGTTATATTTTAAATTTTGTTTTCTTATTAGAGCAATTTTTTGAAATTTGAAGTTCCAATTTGAAACAATTTAAATAAAGTTTTGTGAAAGTTGTGAAAAAATACAAATTAAGTCAATAAAAAAATTATTTGGTACAAATTCCTTCTAAACTTTTTCACATCAAAAAAAAAAAACTAAAAGAAAAATGTATCTATTATTTCTAAAGGTTGTGATTTTTGCTATCCTTAAACTCATCAAGAATTCTAAATCTAAAACTTTTGTGTCAATATTTTTCTTATCACACCCACCCATCATTGCGTTTCATTTTTCTTCATTTCAAATAAATCTTACCGCAACAAGGATTTCAAAAAAAAAAATACATCATTAACACCAGTTCTTCTCCTTCTCTTCCATTCACTTTATCCTGGGGAAAAAAAATGCTGCAAACCATCATAATAAAAAATCTTATAAAAATTTTTATTTATAAGAAAAAAAATATATTTATTACAAAATATTGGCTATATTTTTCAATAAACCACAAAGACCCTTCTTTCCATACTTAAGGAATCGTGTTTAATATTATGGCCATAGCTCTAAAATGGTTTATTGACGCAAAAGCATTTTCTTGTATTTGTGTGCATCAACGTTTAAATACATATTTATATAAATATTATTGATATGACCAAGTGTTGGTGGGTTTTGTAATAAATAACCATTATATTGCGGTTATAACTAACATATTATTGGAACCTTGGAACATAAACTGTTAAAAACCATGAGTTAAAAATTTGACCACAGTCATCATAATATCAGGCAGTCTGTCAGCAACATCAGCGCCATCATCATTCAGCGTCATCAACATTTCATTTCTTAGATACATACACACATAAATACATAGATGTAATATCACAACGTGCAGAAGAATTTGTGAGTTAATAAAATGTGATAAACTTGAACATATATATATTTTTTTTCATACAAAGATACCCTACAATTTTAAAAGTGCAGTCAAGGCTGCTTTACTAAAATTTTGCTACAAAAAATTTGTTGGTATCAATATTTTTCTATGTCTCTAAATTTCTCTATAGAAAAATTTTTTGTATAGAATTTTTTTTTTTTGGTATCAGAAATATTTCTATAGAAACTTTTTGGTATCAAAATTTTTCTATAAAAAATTTTTGGTATCAAAATTTTTCTATAGAAAATTTTTGGTATCAAAATTTTTCTATAGAAAAATTTTTGGTATCAAAATTTTTCTATAGAAAATTTTTGGTATCAAAATTTTTCTATAGAAAATTTTTGGTATCAAAATTTTTCTATAGAAAAACTTTTGGTATCAAAATTTTTTTATAGAAAAATTTTTGGTATCAAAATTTTTCTATAGAAAAATTTTTGGTATCAAAATTTTTCTATAGAAAAATTTTTGGTATCAAAATTTTTCTATAGAAAAATTTTTGGTATCAAAATTTTTCTATAGAAAAATTTTTGGTATCAAAATTTTTCTATAGAAAATTTTTGGTATCAAAATTTTTCTATAGAAAAACTTTTGGTATCAAAATTTTTTTATAGAAAAATTTTTGGTATCAAAATTTTTCTATAGAAAAATTTTTGGTATCAAAATTTTTCTATAGAAAAATTTTTGGTATCAAAATTTTTCTATAGAAAAATTTTTGGTATCAAAATTTTTCTATAGAAAAATTTTTGGTATCAAAATTTTTCTATAGAAAAATTTTTGGTATCAAAATTTTTCTATAGAAAAATTTTTGGTATCAAAATTTTTCTATAGAAAAATTTTTGGTATCAAAATTTTTCTATAGAAAAATTTTTGGTATCAAAATTTTTCTATAGAAAAATTGTTGGTATCAAAATTTTTCTATAGAAAAATTTTTGGTATCAAAATTTTTCTATAGAAAATTTTTGGTATCAAAATTTTTCTATAGAAAATTTTTGGTATCAAAATTTTTCTATAGAAAATTTTTGGTATCAAAATTTTTCTATAGAAAATTTTTGGTATCAAAATTTTTCTATAGAAAATTTTTGGTATCAAAATTTTTCTATAGAAAATTTTTGGTATCAAAATTTTTCTATAGAAAATTTTTGGTATCAAAATTTTTCTATAGAAAATTTTTGGTATCAAAATTTTTCTATAGAAAATTTTTGGTATCAAAATTTTTCTATAGAAAATTTTTGGTATCAAAATTTTTCTATAGAAAATTTTTGGTATCAAAATTTTTCTATAGAAAATTTTTGGTATCAAAATTTTTCTATAGAAAATTTTTGGTATCAAAATTTTTCTATAGAAAAAATTTTGGTATCAAAATTTTTCTATAGAAAAATTTTTGGTATCAAAATTTTTCTATAGAAAAATTTTTGGTATCAAAATTTTTCTATAGAAAAATTTTTGGTATCAAAATTTTTCTATAGAAAAATTTTTGGTATCAAAATTTTTCCATAGAAAATTTTTTGGTATCAAAATTTTTCTATAGAAAAATTTTTGGTATCAAAATTTTTCTATAGAAAAATTTTTGGTATCAAAATTTTTCTATAGAAAATTTCTGGTATCAAAATTTTTCTATAGACAAATTTTTTGGTATCAAAATTTTTCTATAGAAAATTTTTGGTATCAAAATTTTTCTGTCAAATATTTTTTTATAGAAAAGTTTTTGGTATCAAAATTTTTCTATAGAAAATTCTTTGGTATCATAAATTGTTTGTTACCAAAATTTTTCTGCAGAAAATTTTTTGGATTAACATTTTTCTCTCAAAATTTATTATAGAAAAATTTTCTATTAAAAATTTTTTGGTTTCAAAATGTTTCTATAGAAAATTGTTTGGTGTCAACATTTCTCTATATCAATAATTTTCTATAGAAAATTTTTTGGTATCAAAATTTTTCTACAGAAAATTTTTTGTATCATTTGAGTATGAAAATATATCTGAAGTAAAATTTTTTAGTATAAAAATTTTTCTATATAAAATTTGTAGGTATGAAAATTTAACTACAGAAAATTTTTTGGTATCAAAATTTTTCTATAGAAATTTTTGTTGTATCAAAATTTTTCTACAAAAAATTTTTGGCACCAACATTTTTCTATAAATTTTTTTGTTATCAAATATTTCTATAGAAAATTTTATGGTATTAACATTTGTCTATATAGTAATAGTTTTCCTGTTTGTTTTTATTTTCGTGTCTTACAAATGTAATCAATTTAATTCCTTTTTTACTTCTCGTGTAAATAATCTATTATTTCTATTTTTACGGGCTTCCAAAAAAAATAAAAAAAATAAATAGTATTACAGTGTTTAAGGTTTCTGTCATGTCCATTGAATATCCTTAACAATTGAAGCGTGATGATTTGGTCTTGTATAAAAATACACGTGTAACTATACAAGGACGACAAGGACATTTGCTCGGCAGCGGCAGAAAATAGATCACAAAATAATAGACATCTCCCTCCGTGAATGCGGCTGCAGCTGCTGTTGATATGATGTCGAAGCATATTAAAAACTTTTTTTATTTATCATTTCTATATAGAGGCGAAATATCTCTGGATATTAACCTTTTTTATTTAACTTTTTTTACTAGTTTATCATTTATCTCTTGAGATATTTTTCTGCTATTTTTTTATTTTTGTTATTATTTCTTTGGCGCTTTTATTATGTCTATATTTTAAGTGAATGTGTTTCTTTTTATACTTAATATCTTTTTTTTTTCTTCTTATTTACGGCATATGAATAGGTTCTTTTCTTATTTGCGATAAGTAATTTCATGTTCGTGAATATAATTGTATGCTATAAGGACATTAATATCCTTGGCAATTTTTCTCTGCTCGTTTCTTAATATTTATACATATTATTGGTTTTATTAAAAAGTTGTTTATATCGATGATATAAATTATGGTTCTGGCATTAAGATTAAATGGGTTATTTCGTAAATGGGTGAAGTATATAATTTAAAGGAACCATGTTAGGCTCATTAACGTGATGGCATTTGTAATTTATTTCTCTATAATGAAACCCATTTCAAGAATGCTTTGCTTACATCTCCCTAACTACTGAACCGACTAAAACCGGTTGTAATACTTTTAAAATATTTCCTTTAGAAAAATGTGTGAAACCAAAAAAATTTCTGTAGAATACTTGTTGATACCAAAAAATGTTCTATGATAAAAAAAAATTTTGTGGAATAAAATCTTTTATACCAAAAAATTTTCTAAAGAACAATTTTTGATACCAAAAAATTTTCTGAAGAAAAATTTTTCATACCAAAAAATTTTCTAAAGAAAACTTTTTGATACCAAAAAATTTTTTAGAAAAAAATTTTTGACACCAAAATATTTTCTATCGAAAAATTTCAATACCAAAATATTTTCTCTAGAAAATTTTTTGATGTCAAAAATTTTTCTATAGAATATATTTTGGTATCAAAATATTTTCTATAGAAACATTTTGATACCAAAAAATTTTCTATAGAAAAATTTTTGATACTAAAAAATTTTCTATAGAAAAATTTTTGATACCAAAAAATTTTCTATAGAAAAATTTTTGATACCAAAAAATTTTCTATAGAAAAATTTTTGATACATAAAAATTTTCTATAGCAAAATTTTTGATACCAAAAAATTTTCTATAGAAAAATTTTTAATACCAAAAAATTTTCTATAGAAAAATTTTTGATACCAAAAAATTTTCTATAGAAAAATTTATGATACCAAAAAATTTTCTATAGAAAAATTTATGATACCACAAAATTTTCTATAGAAAAATTTTTGATACCAAAAAATTTTCTATAGAAAAATTTTTGATAGCAAAAAATTTTCTATAAAAATTTTGATATAAAAATTATTTCTAAAGAAAAATTTTTATATAAAAATTTTTTCTATAGAAAAATTTTGATATAAAATTTGTTTCTATAGAAAAAAAAAAATTTATATCAAAATATTCTCTATAGAAAAATTTTGCTATAAAATTTTTTTCTAAAGAAAAATTTTGATATAAAAATTTTTTCTATAGAAAAAAAATTTTGCTATAAAATTTTTTTCTAAATAAAAATTTTGATATAAAAATTTTTTCTATAGAAAAAAATTTTGCTATAAAATTTTTTTCTAAAGAAAAATTTTAATATAAAAATTTTTTCTATAGAAAAATTTTGATATAAAAATATTTTTTATAGAAAAATTTTAGCATCGAAATATTTGGTTTCAAAATTTTTCTATAGCAAAAATTTTTCTCTCTAGAAAATTTTTTGATATCAAAAATTTTTTTCTAAAAAATTTTTTCTATTGAAAATTTTTTGGTATCAAAAATTTTTGATATCAAAATATTTTTTATAGAAAAATTTTAACATCAAAATATTTGCTATAAAAAATTTTGATATCAAAATATTTTCTATAGAAAAATTTTGATATAAAAATTTTTTCTATACAAAAATTTTGATATAAAATTTTTTTCTATAAAAAAATTTTGATATAAAATTTTTTCCTATAGAAAAATTTTGATATAAAATTTTTTTCTATAGAAATATTTTGATATAAAAATTATTTCTATAGAAAAATTTTGATATCAAAATTGTTTCTATAGAAAAATTTTGATATCAAAATATTTTCTATAGAAAAATTTTAATATACAAATTTTTTCCATAGAAAAATTTAACTATAAAATTGTTTTCTATAGAAAATATTTTGATATCAAAGTTTTTTTTTTATAGAAAAATTTTGAAACCAAATATTTTGATGTTAAAATTTTTCTATAAAAAATATTTTTCTGCAGAAAAATTTTGATATCAAAATATTTTTTATAGAAAAATTTTAACATCAAAATATTTGGTTTCAAAATTTGTCTATAAAAAAAATTTGATATCAAAATATTTTCTATAGAAAAATTTAGATATAAACATTTTTTCAACAGAAACATTTTTGTATCAATTTTTTCTATAGAAAAATTTTGAAACCAAAAAAATTTTTACAGAAAAATTATGATACCAAAATATTTTCTCTAAAAAACTTTGATGCCAAAATATTTTCTATAGAAAAATTTTGTTACCAAAATATTCCAAAGAATAATGTTTGATTTGTATAGAAAAATTTTAGATTCAAAAAATTTTCTATAGGAAAATTTTTGATTTTATTAAATTTTCTGTTGGAAAATGTTTGGTTCCATACAATTTTCTATAGAAAAATTATTTATTCTATAACATTTGATTGATTCTACAAAATTCTTGATTTCATAAAATTTTGTATAGAAAAATTTTTGATTCTATATAATTTTCTTTACAAAAAATTTTGACACCAAAAAATTTTCTGTGGAAACATTTTTGATACCAAAAAATTTTCATGGAAAAATTTTCGATTCAAAAAATTTTCTATAATCTTTTAAAACCAAAAAAATTTCAAAAGAAACATTTTTAGAAAAGAAATTATAAATATTTTATCAAGGCAGTGTTGCCTTGTTTTAGAAGGCTTAAGTTTAAAATTGGTATTAAGTTTATTGTATGTATAAAAGTATCTGAGAATTCAATTTTTATCGAGTTGAAGTTTAATATTTTATTACATATTTTTTAATATTTATTTATATTAATTGATATATCGTTTTCCTTATCTTTACAGGTGAGCAAATGCCCTTCTCATATTTTAAAAACATTCAAGCAAGTAAACAAAAAATACGTATTTAAGAAAATTTTAAAATTATTAATTTCTAGTTTTGAATTGACAATAATATATAATGATTTTAAGAAGATTGCCAAAGAAGATAAAAAATATTCAAAAAATGTTGTTGAATACCTTTAGGAGTAGCCAGATAGAAATTGCAATAATTTGATATTCCAAATACGAAAAATATAAAAAAGCTAAGAAGTTTCAATTTGTACCTTATTTTTTAACCTCCTAAAAGTAGACTACAAAGTTTTCTCTGTATAATTTTTCTTTGGTTTTCTACACTGCAGCTGTCTTTCAATTCTTTTATTAAACTTTTTATATTTTTTTATTAGTTTTCTACCTTACCCTTATTCGAATGTCTCTGACTGTTAACATCCGATAACTCATGTTCGTGTACTTGTTAATATTTTGATGTATATATTTTTCATTTATTATCCTTCCACATCATTGTTTGTCCATCTGTAATTGATGTAAAGGCTTGATAATACCTACACACATACATACCTATTTAAACATACACATATACAATACATCCCTTTACACAAGATTTATAAGTTTGTGTACACTCTTTCATGCCTCATTAGTTCCTTGAGTTCCACGAAATTAAAAGTTTATTCTTGTATAAAGTTTAATTTACTTTATTTTATTTATTTTTATTGTTGATTTGTAATTTCTTGGAAGAGTTGTTTTTTTGTTAAACATTATCTCTTTTTTTTACGAGGAATTTTATAATATCCTATTTAAGAAGGATTTAAGTGGGTTAATATATTTTGAGGGCAAATATCACGGCGTTGACTTAGGGGCCTTTTTTATCTTGTTTGCGACAAAATTTATATTTTCAAAATGATAAAACAGAAAATTTTGTATTAAGTATAACAATATATTTTGCACAGACAATATAATTCGCATTTATTTGTTCTCGAAAATTATATATAATAAGTAATTTTGATCTGTCTAAAATAATGTTGATGATCAGGCGTTGGCCCATACCACCAGAAGCCGATGGCTTTTTGTAACTTTCGCATATATCACGATCATTAATTAAGCTCGTGAAAATGAGTATTAAAAGAATTCAGTTAGAATTTGGATGTAGGCAAAGTCGGTAAATTCAATTTATAGCAACAAAATATTAACAAAGAAATAACAATATGCCACGGCATTATTATTTTTGTAAACATTGGGAATATTTTTGTAAATATTGAGAATATTTTCAAAACAGAAATAAGTTCTAATATTAAACAATTTAAGATTTTTATATTGAAAATTTTTTGATAAAAAAATTTTTGATAAAATATAAACATTTTTGATACAAATAATTTTCTATTAAAATTTTTGATAAAAAAATTTTCTATTAAAATTTTTGATAAAAAAATGTTCTATAAAAATTTTTGATAAAAAAAATTTTCTATCGAAAAATTTTTGATAAAAAAATGTTCTATAAAAATTCTTGTTTAACAAATTTTCTCTAGAAAATTTTGATAAAAAATTTTCTATAGAAAATTTTTATAAAAAAATTTCCATAGAAAAATTTTTGATAAAAAATTTTCTATAGAAAAATTTTTAATGAAAAAATGTTCTATAGAAAAATTTTTGATAAACATTTTCTATAGAAAAATTTTTAATGAAAAAATTTTCCATCGAAAAATTTTTGATAAAAAAATTTTCTACAGAAAAATTTTTTATATACAAATTTTCTTTAGAAAAATGTTTGTTAAAAAAAATTTCTATAGAAAAATGTTTGATAAAAAGATTTTCTCAAAAAATAAAAAGATTTTCTGTAGAAAATTTTTTGATAAAAAAATTTCTGTAGAAAAATTTTTAATAAAAAAATTTTTGTAAGAAAATTTTCTATAGAAAAATTTTTGATAAGAACATTTTTTATAGAAAAATTTTTGATGAAAAAATTTTGTATACAAAAATTTTTGATAAAAAAATTTTCTATGGAAAAATTTTTGTTAAAAAAATTTTTGATAAAAAAAATTTTTATTGACAAAATTTTTTAAAGAATAATTTTTGGCAAAAATTTTTTTATAGAAACATTTTTGGTAAAAAAATTTTTTATAGAAAAATTTTTGATAAAAAAATTTTTGATAAAAAAATTTTCTATTGAAAAATTTTTGATAAAAAAAAATTTGTTAAAAAAATTTTCTATTTAAAAGTTTTGATGACAAAATTTTCTATAAAAAAGTTTTGTTAAAAAAATTCTATAGAAAAATTTTTGATTACAAAATTTTATATAGAAAAATTTTTTATAAAAAAATTTTCTATAGAAAAATTTTTTATCAAAAAAATTTTCTATAGAAAAAATTTGATAAAAAAAATTTTCTATAAAAAAAATTTGTAAGAAAATTTTCTATAGAAAAATTTTTGATAAAAAAATTTTCTATAGAAAAATTTTGTAAGAAAATTTTCTATAGAAAAATTTTGTAAGAAAATTTTCTATAGAAAAATTTTTGATAAGAAAATTTTCTATAGAAAAATTTTGGATAAAAAAAATTTGTATAATAAAATTTTCTATAGAAAAATTTTTGATGAAAAAATTTCCTATAGAAAAATTTTCTTAGAAAAATTTTTAATAAAAAAATTTTCTATAGAAAAATATTTGATAAAAAATATGTTCTTTTTTATCAAAAAAATTTTCTATAGAAAAATTTTTGATAAAAAAAATTTTCTATAGTAAAATTTTTGATAAAAAAAATTTTCTATAGAAAAATTTTTGATAAAAAAAATTTTCTATAGAAAAATTTTTGATAAAAAAAAATTTCTATAGAAAAATTTTTGATAAAAAATTTTTTTTTAAAACATTTTTGATAAAATAATTTTTTATAGAAAAATTTTTGATAAAAAAATTTTCTATAAAAAATTTTTTGTTAAAAAGAAATTCTATAGAAAAATTTTTGATTAAAAAATTTTATATAGAAAAATTTTCCATAGAAAAATTTTTGATAAAAAAATTTTCTATAAAAAAAATTTGTAAGAAAATTTTCTATAGAAAAATTTTTTAAGAAAATTTTCTATAGAAAAATTTTGTAAGAAAATTTTCTAAAGAAAAATTTTGTAGAAAATTTTCTATAGAAAAATTTTGTAAGAAAATTTTCTATAGAAAAATTTTTGATAAGAAAATTTTTCATAATAAAATTTTCTATAGAAAAATATTTGATAAAGAAAATGTTTAAAGAAAAATTTTTGATTAAAAAAATATTTTTAGAAAAATTTTTGATAAAAAAATTTTCTGCTCGTAAATTGAGATCCTAATCATATCAAACTTTTTAATAAAATTATTAATATCCCATAATTTTTCAAAAAAAAAAATTACAAAATTTTAATTTTTTTAATTTGATAAAAATTTTCAATGAAAATTTTTGAAATTTGGTACAATTTTTGATAAGAAACTAATAATATATTGAAATATAGTAAAATATTGAATAAATGGCTTCAAATATATTACAATTTTTTAATAAATAATCAGAAATACCATAACATTTGTAATACCTTAGAATTTTCTGCAAAAAGTTACTGTTTAAATAAGAGAAACATTAAGGCCCACTTTTTTTGTGGCCTATTTCTAAAAAATTTGTATTTTACTCCTTTGTTGCTTTGGTATTTATTTATAAACAATTAAATAAATTCAAATGTATTTAACAAAATACCTAATTGAAAAATTAATTCTTGTGAAAATAAACTCGTTAATTTATGGGCCTCAGGCTAAGAAAAATATTAAACCAAAAATTAAAGCAATTAAATAATGGAGGCAAAGCTGCTGTCTGGTTATATCTAGAATTCAAATAAATTGTATGGCATACTTTTAGGATGTTTGTTAAATTTTTTATATGCATATCTTTGCATGTATGTATGTATATATCAAAAATTCTTTAATTAACTAAGTAATTTTATATTTTTGCTTATTGCATCATCCTTTACCTTGATATCCTTGAAATTTCACTTAAATATTTTCAATTAATTTCTTCTCTGATATTTCAATTTACCGAAATGCAATTAAAATTTTATACTGACATCTTTTTCTCTCTTAAATATTTTTGTTTATATTTTATTTTATTTATCTTACTATCTTTTTAGTTTGAAATATTTGTAACCATATTTAGTTTGGAAGTAGTTGCAATTTTGTCCATCTAAGCATGAAATATCAGCATTTAGTTTTTCATATATTATATCGAAAATGCTGAGCTTTAGCTTTTTTTCTGATACTCAAAATAGATAAAAACTTTTTCTAAAAGCAGAATTTGCAAAAAGCAAATTCTATATTTTTCGGTGGTTTAGAAGACATAGAAGGAAGGAACCAGCAGTGCAGCAAATTTTTGGAAATTCCTAAAAAAATTAAAATATAGTAAAAAAAATAAAATTTATTTCGGGAACTGGCAAAAGTAATGTCAATAGCTACAATCTGGCAACATAACAATAAAGTTTGAGATTTTTTGAGGCGGAATGAAAAACTTCTATGACAAATAAATCCTTTTATATTTACAAATTTTTGTTATTATTTGCTATGTCCTACACATAAATAGTACCCCTCGTATTGCAAAGTTCTTATAGAAAAGTAATTTTCGTTAACAAAATCTTAAATCTATAATAGAACGTTTTAAAATTTTTCGATAAATCAAAATTTGTATAAATTTTTCTACGATATTCAAAATTTTTCCCAGAAAATGTTAAAAATCCCAAATTTTTTCAGAAAATTTATTATTATTTTCTTTATTCGACACATAAACAGAACCTCTTATACTTCAAAATCTCTTATAGAAAAGTTAAATCAATTTTTTAAAAAATTAAATTTTAATTTTTCATAGAAAATTTTACGATATAAAAAAATGTTCTTGAAAAATTTTACGATATACAAATTTTTTCTTAAAATGTTCATGTAGATAAAATTTCTTATAATAAACCAGCATTTTTTATAGAAAGTTAAACAATAACACAAACTTCTAATGGGACATTTTACGATATTAGAAATTTCTAGTACAAAATTTTACGATATTAAAAATTTGTCATAAAAAATTATTCGATTTTTAGATTTTTTTTTTTAGAAAATTATGTAGTATCATAATTTTTTTCTAGAAAATGTTAATATGTTGATGTTTTCTTTGAAAGTTATAAGAATTCTGAAAATTTTCAATAAAAATTTTACGGTATTAAAAATTTTTTCTCCAACAATTTTAGTTTGGGTAATTTGTTATTGAAAATTTTACAATATTACAACTTCTTCACAAATTTTTCATAAAAACAATATCTATGATATCTTATAGAAAATTGCACCACAACTCAAAATTTTTTCGATACTAGAATATTTTATTATAAAATTTTACGATAATTGAATTTGCTTACCGAAAATTTTTCGATTATACAAATTTAAAATATAAATTTTACATTATTTCTAATTTAAAAAAAAACACTATAAAAATTCCAACTTTTTTTAAGGCAAATTAAATTTTAATTTCTCTTGAAAATTTTTACGATATCAAAAATTTGTTCTCGAAAAATTTTACAATATAACAAATTTTTACTAAAAATTGTTATATTTTCTTAGAGAAAATATAACAATTTTGTTTAGAAAGTTAAACAATCACACAAATTTCTAACTTACCGTTTTACTATATAAGAAATTTCATACAAAATTTACGATATTAAATTTTTTTAAAAAAACCTTGCAATTTTTTGAATTTTTCTTATAGTAAATCATGGGTTATCAAAATTTGTTTGTAGAAAATTTTGGTATGTCAATGTTTTCTTGAAAAAATGAAAAGATTTTTGAAAATTTTTGATAAAAATTTTACAATACTAAATTTTTTTTTCCAAAAATTTTAGTTTGAATAATTTTTCACAAAATTTTCATAATTTTATAGAAAATTGTAGCACAACTCAAGTTTTCTTAAGAAATTTTACGATACTAGAATATTTTGCTATAAAATTTACGAAAATTTTCCATTAGTACAATTTAAAAAAATTACGATATTACAAGTTTTTAGTAGAAAACTATAGAAATCCCAGTTTTTTTATCATTTTTACGATATCCAAAATTTTTCATAGAAAATTGTAGAAAATCCAAATTTTCTTTTTGGAAATTTTTACGATATCTAAAATTTTTTACAAAAAGTTCTATAATATTGAAGAAATCTCAAATTTTTCTTACGAAAATTTTTATGATTTTCCAAATTTTTAATAGAAAATTATAAAAATCAAAAATTTTTCTTACAGAATTTTTATAACAACCAAAATTTTTAATACAAAATTGGATAAATCTCAAATTTTACTTAAGAAATTTTAATGATTTTCCAAATTTTTGATAAAAAAAAATTATAGAAATCACAATTTTTTTCAAGAGAATTTTTACGATATCTAAAATTATTTCTAAAAAATTTAAGAAATCACAAATTTTTCAAAAAAAAATTTTATGATATTCAAAATTTTTAATACAAAATTATAGGAATTACAAATTTTTCTTCAAGAATTTTTCTGATAGCCAAAATTTTTTAACAGAAAATTGTGGGTAACTCAAATTTTTCTTAAGAAATTTTATGATTTCCCAAATTTTTGATAGAAAATTAAAGAAATCACAAATTTTTCTTAGGTACTTTTTACGATGGCCAAAATTTTTTAGTAAAAATTTTTGAAATCCGAAATTTTTTATAAAGAATTTTAATAATTTTTAAAATTTTTTATAGGAAATTATAGAAAGCAAAAATTTTTCTAAAGTAAAGATTTCTCAAACTTTTATAAGAAAATTATAAAAAATTTTCTTAGGAAATTTTTAAGATAGTTAAAATTTGTTATAGTAAGTTTTAGAAATCCAAAATTATTTATAAAAAATTTTAATGATTTTAAACATTTTTTATAGAAAATTATAGAAATCACTAGTTTTTTTTAATGAAATTTTTAAATAGCCACATTTTTTATAGAGATTTATAGAAATCACAAGTTTTACCTAAGTAAATTTATTGTTGTTCCAAATTTTAAATTGAAAATTTTAGAAATCACAAATTTTCGTAGACAATTTTAATGATATCCAAATTTTTCTTAAAGAATTTTTACAATAGCCAAAATTTTTTATAAAAAATTTAAGAAACCCGACATTTTTCTTATGAATTTTTCATTATTTTCCAAATTTTTTAAAAGCAAATTTAAGAAATCAAAAATCTTTTGTTGAAGTTTTGTACAATGTCGTAAATTTTAAACTAAAAATTGTAAATCTTACAAAATTTGCTTTAAAATTTGTACAAATTTTCAAATTTTGTTAGAAAATGTTATGATTTTCCCAATTTTTTATAATAACCCGTAACATATGCTACACTTTTTACATAAATATTTCAAGTATATAAAAATAATATTCCTAAAGATTTTAATTGCCTCAATCTAAGATAATAATTCAAAGTGTAAACTATTCTACTTTATCGCAGTTTACCAGGGCAATTAAATAGATAACAAACACCTAGAAGTAGGCAATAACTTAAAGCAATTTTAAAAGCCTATGTGTTAGGCACTGGTAATTAATGTCTACTATTAAGGTAATATTGTTTATATAATTAAAGATTAATATGTTTTAAGCTCGAATACATTTTGGATCCTTAAATTACAATAAATTTACCCCAGAATCAAAATAATTACACAAATTTATTTTCTTTATTATCTTTTATTTGAAGTTTTTTTTTTCAGTCGTTTTTGTTTTTGTCAGATTTAAATTTCGTTTAAAAATCTGGGATTTATGACACTTCTTTTCCAAATAAAATCTTTTCTTAGCATCAGTGGTTTTCCTAATTTTGCTGAAAATTATTTTAGTTTTATTATAAATTATTTTCTTCTTTTTTTTGGGTAGATTTATTTCTTTATTTCAAATATATCTTTCTCCCCAAAAAAAAAATTTCATTACTAGTTTCTTTGTCTTAAACATGCTGTCAAATTATGTCATACTGATTACACTTGTTTCTTTTAAGCTGTTTTTTTGTTTTTTTTTTTTTTGTTACACTATCTCTTTCTCGCTTTCCCATCATTACCCAAGATTTCTCATTTATATTACTCATACTCATGTATTTAAGGCAATATCACAATGTAAATATTTTCCATTGCATACTTTTTGGCAATTTATATTTAATGCTGTGTAATACTTAGTTATTTTGTAAGAGAATTTTTATGATTTCTTTCTTTTTACGTTTGAAGTTTTACTTTTTTTTTTGCCTTCACAGAACTTAGAGATACACATGCACGCGCTGTTGCTTTGGCAACCACTTTATCAATGTCAGTTAAACTGGAAGGGAAAAAAAGTGTACCGGAGTATTACAGGAAAAAAAATATATAGCGAGAGGTTATTAATATTTACTTATGCCAAAAGTTGCCAAGAAACTGTATAACAGCAAGACAAAATAATCTGCAAAAAATATGATATAAGCCTGATCGATAGGCTTTATATAGTTTGGTATTATTTTATATTTCTCTTTTTTCTTCTTGTTTTACATGAAATTTAGTATGAAAAAAAGCCTAAAAACAATCTTGACATTTTAATACCACCTGAACATGATTTTGTAAGCTATTTAGGCCACAAGTTGCCTATAACAAATTACCTATAAATTTTTGGAATAAATTAAAAAGTTTTTAAAAGGATTTAAATAAATTAAATATGTTTACCTAAAACTTTATTCCGTACAAAAAAACTTTTTGCCTATCGTTTAGGCTTTTGTTACTAACATAAATTATTGCCTAGTTTTAGGAGCGATTGAACCCTAGTTTAAACTACTTTCAACAATTTTAACAACTAAGATCATTGTTTCCAAAAGTAATTTATTTAATACTTTTTCTCATTCTCTACCTGTGTAATTTAACAATATCAAACAATCCTATAAATTTTTAAATCTTATATAATTTCATTTAAAATAGATTATCTGTTTAAACATTTCCATAAATTAAAATTGATTAATAGTCTACCCAAAAGTATACCACATTTAATATTATTTAAAATTTTGAGCGTTTTAATGATTTACCAGTTTCTAAAATTTATTCTATTCCAAAATCTATTCAAATCATTTGATTTAAAAACTATTGCCTATCATATAGGCTTTTCTAATTTACTTAATTTATTGCTTTAGTTTTGGGAGGACTACTTAAATTTAACTAATATAACTAAAACCCCTTAGAAAATTTCTTGCGACTCATTTTAAAATTCTAAGACTTCGACTTTTATAATCCTTCCCCATTAAAATTTTATTGACATTTTCCTTTTTAAAACCATTGCCTATGATTTAGGCTTTTGTTATGTAAATAATTGATTGCCTAGTTTTAGGAGCGTTTTTACTCCAATTAGTCTAGCACTTAAAATCAATTAAAATAATTAATATGATTGTTATAGAAACCATTAAACGTCAATAGAATATTGTTAACGACTTAATTTAAAATTACACAAGTCTTTGATTTTGATTATCATTTCTCTCACTTTCTCACTTTCAACGACATCAAACGATAATCTGATTATAAATTCTTAAAACGCAAATAATGTCTTTGAAAAGAGGATTTTCTGTTACATTTCATTTAAATGTCTCCAATTAATATTTATTTTTAATCCGCCTAAAAGTAGGTCATTTTTTTTTTCTTTAAAAATTCTTTTTAACTGATTGGTTTGTTTGAGACATTTAACGACTTTGCAAATTTCCCGGAATTACTTATGAATTCAACAGGTTATAAAAGTTATTTTAAATTTTCCGTTTACTTGATTTCTGGCTTTGGGATAGGGAATGTTATAAAAATTTCTGTTTCCACGAATTAATTGATTTTCAATAATAGAATAAATATAGAAATTGTAAATTTAAAAGTTTTACTGTAGTATATTGCACTAAGATCCCTATTTATTAAAATTATACAGTCACAGTTTTAATTCACAATGAAAACCTCATTTCAACTCCTGGTGCGAATAGCGAATTTTGAAACTCCTTAAAATATGCAACACTATTTTTTAATATATCACAATTTTAATTTGGCTTCTGAAGATCGACTGTATGAACTCTGATCGAAGAGCTAATTAGAGCTTATCGTGTATAATATTTTCGGTATCAAAGTTTTCTATAGAATATTTTCGGTATAAAATTTATCTTTAGAAAATTTTCGGTATAAAATTTTTCTTTAGAAAATTTTCGGTATAAAATTTTTCTTTAGAAAATTTTCGGTATAAAATTTTTCTTTAGAAAATTTTCGGTATAAAATTTTTCTTTAGAAAATTTTCGGTATAAAATTTTTCTTTAGAAAATTTTCGGTATAAAATTTTTCTTTAGAAAATTTTCGGTATAAAATTTTTCTTAAGAAAATTTTCGGTATAAAATTTTTCTATAGAAAATTTTCGGTATAAAATTTTTCTATAGAAAATTTTCGGTATAAAATTTTTCTATAGAAATTTTTCGGTATAAAATTTTTCTATAGAAAATTTTCGGTATAAAATTTTTCTATAGAAAATTTTCGGTATAAAATTTTTCTATAGAAAATTTTCGGTATAAAATTTTTCTATAGAAAATTTTCGGTATAAAATTTTTCTATAGAAAATTTTCGGTATAAAATTTTTCTATAGAAAATTTTCGGTATAAAATTTTTCTATAGAAAATTTTCGGTATAAAATTTTTCTATAGAAAATTTTCGGTATAAAATTTTTCTATAGAAAATTTTCGGTATAAAATTTTTCTATAGAAAATTTTCGGTATAAAATTTTTCTATCGAAAATTTTCGGTATAAAATGTTTCTATCGAAAATTTTCGGTAAAAAATTTTTCTATAGAAAATTTTCGGTATAAAATTTTTCTATAGAAAATTTTCGGTATAAAATTTTTCTATAGAAAATTTTCGGTATAAAATTTTTCTATAGAAAATTTTCGGTATAAAATTTTTCTATAGAAAATTTTCGGTATAAAATTTTTCTATAGAAAATTTTCGGTATAAAATTTTTCTATAGAAAATTTTCGGTATAAAATTTTTCTATAGAAAATTTTCGGTATAAAATTTTTCTATAGAAAATTTTCGGTATAAAATTTTTCTATAGAAAATTTTCGGTATAAAATTTTTCTATAGAAAATTTTCGGTATAAAATTTTTCTATAGAAAATTTTCGGTATAAAATTTTTCTATAGAAAATTTTCGGTATAAAATTTTTCTATAGAAAATTTTCGGTATAAAATTTTTCTATAGAAAATTTTCGGTATAAAATTTTTCTATAGAAAATTTTCGGTATAAAATTTTTCTGTAGAAAATTTTCGGTATAAAATTTTTCTATAGAAAATTTTCGGTATAAAATTTTTCTATAGAAAATTTTCGGTATAAAATTTTTCTATAGAAAATTTTCGGTATAAAATTTTTCTATAGAAAATTTTCGGTATAAAATTTTTCTATAGAAAATTTTCGGTATAAAATTTTTCTATAAAAAATTTTCGGTATAAAATTTTTCTATAGAAAATTTTCGGTATAAAATTTTTCTATAGAAAATTTTCGGTATAAAATTTTTTCTATAGAAAATTTTCGGTATAAAATTTTTCTATAGAAAATTTTCGGTATAAAATTTTTCTATAGAAAATTTTCGGTATAAAATTTTTTTATAGAAAATTTTCGGTATAAAATTTTTTTATAGAAAATTTTCGGTATAAAATTTTCTATGGAAAATTTTCGGTATAAAAGTTTTCTATAGAAAATTTTCGGTATAAAATTTTTCTATAGAAAATTTTCGGTATAAAATTTTTCTATAGAAAATTTTCGGTATAAAATTTTTCTATAGAAAATTTTCGGTATAAAATTTTTCTATAGAAAATTTTCGGTATAAAATTTTTCTATAGAAAATTTTCGGTATAAAATTTTTCTATGGAAAATTTTCGGTATAAAATTTTTCTATAATAAATTTTCGGTACAAAATTTTTCTATAGAAAATTTTTGGCATACTTTTGGGATATTCAAAATTAATTTATGTTACAAAGAAAGTGTATTTTTTGTACTTTTTAATACTTTTTTGTTCATCTTTTAAATATGTTCATTTTTTTGCTATTTTCCTAAGGAAATACTAAACATTTTTTATGCTTCTTCCTCAATGTTATCGACAGTCAATCCTACTGTACCTCATAAGTAGGCAACAGTTTCTACAAATTTGTAGTCATCATAAAAATCTTTGGTTATTATTTAGTTTTTAATTTCCCCAACAATTTTAGTCCATTTTTCAGACATTAATATTTTATTAAATACAATTGAATAGTTTTTATGTCCTAAAAAGGCAAATTCAAAATTTTTAGATAAATTTTGTAATCCCCAAAGTATGCTCAAAAATATTTGCCTTAATACTAGGCACAAAAAAATAGGCAAAAAGTAGGCAATAATTCATAAAAATCCCTAAAGTATGCCATACTTTGTAGGCAATTAAAAATTATTAAACATTTTTTTCACAAGTCGTTTATTTGAGTTTATAATTTATGGTTATTTTTTAAGCTCCTTAATGTAGGCCACACTTCTTTGTAATTATATATTTTCTCTGTTATTTGAATTAATTTTCTTAAGAAAATTAATAAATTATGTTACTTTGTGTTGAAAAATAAAACTTTGACCACAAATTAATTTATTTATTGCTCAACACGTGGCTTCATAAGAACAGAATTATAGTTATTTATTTAATATTCGTACACATATATTTTTATATGTCTGGGTTTCCATAAATATTTTTACTCATTTTTGTCCTCTTTCCTTTTTCTTTAAAGTTTTTGTCTGTATCCGAGAGCTTCGTGTCCTGGTACATAAAAAAGATTTAATGTATGTGGCAAATTGAATACAAGTATAATTTACTTGTATGTCATGCAAAATGAAATTAATTACTTTAACATGCTCCTGCTACTTATTGTCATACACACATACAGCAGCAACATTTTGTGGCAAAAGTATTAAAGTGTTGGTTTGAGCTCACACCTATTATAATCGTATAAATCTGTTTAAAGATTAGGGTAAATCCTAGTGATTTACCCTAAAAAAAGTGAATATACTTCTATTGAAAATTTAAAATCATGTTGAATATTTTAAATTCGATATCCGAAAGATTATTAAAAAGCTTCCCAAAAATGTTGTCTGGGACCAAAGATTCTTTAATATAAAGATGTTGCACTTCCATTTCTTTCTTGTTTGGTATTGAATGCCCTTTTTGGGGCACATACATAAGAAGGTATTTTAAAAAAGAAAAACTACTTTGATAAAAGAAAAATATTGTTTTAGACATTAAGTGCCCAGAACATAGTAGAAGGTTTAAGCAAATGTTTATGTTTGCTGCCATAAAAAGAGGAAATATCTAAAGAATTTTATTTTTAAAAAATGTTATAATAAAAAGATATGTTCGAATGGATTTATACAACAGAATTTATATAAGTAGATTTTTATGTTTTCGTTTTTATGATAATCCTATTTAAATAAAAAACATAATTTTGAAATAGTTATATTTGCAAGAGTTATTGCAGGAAAATAACTATGACATATTATACACACAACTCAGCTGTTATTAACTTTTCCGCCACAAAGTATGCCGTAGTTAACATATTTTCATTGCTTCTATAAATATGCTACAATTTTGTTTAGAATAACTTGTCTAAAAAGGTATTAACAAGAGATACTATAGAAAAATTTTCGATATAAAATTTTCCAATAGAAAAAATTTTCGATAACAAAAATTTTCTAAAGAAAAATTTTTATATACCAAAAACTTTTGTAAAAAAAATTTTTTTATACAAAATTTTTGGCTAAAAAAGTTTTTCTCTAGAAAAATTTTCGATAAAAAAATGTTTCTATTGAAAAAATTTCGATAAAAAATTTTTCTATAGAAAAATTTTCGATAAAAATTTTTTTTTCAAAGTATGCCGTAGTTTACATATTTTCATTGCTTCTATAAATATGCTACAATTTTGTTTAGAATAACTTGTCTAAAAAGGTATTAACAAGAGATACTATAGAAAAATTTTCGATATAAAATTTTCCAATAGAAAAAATTTTCGATAACAAAAATTTTCTAAAGAAAAATTTTTATATACCAAAAACTTTTGTAAAAAAAATTATTCGATAAAAAAGCTTTTCTCTAGAAAAATTTTCGATAAAAAATTTGTCGTTAAAAAAATTTTTCTATAGAAAAATTTTCGATAAAAAAAATGTTTCTATAGAAAAATTTTCGATAAAAAAATTTTTCTATAGAAAAATTTCCGATAAAAAAATTTTTCTATAGAAAATTTTTCGATAAAAAAATTTTTCTATAGAAAAATTTTCGATAAAAAAATTTTTCTATAGAAAAATTTTCGATAAAAAAATTTTTATATAAAAAAATTTTCGATAAAAAAATTTTTCTATCGAAAATTTTTCGTCAAAAAAATTTTTCTATAGAAAATTTTTCGTCAAAAAATTTTTTCTATAGAAAATTTTTCGTCAAAAAAATTTTTCTATAGAAAATTTTTCGTTAAAAATATTTTTCTATAGAAAATTTTTGTTAAAAATATTTTTCAATAGAAAAATTTTCGTTAAAAAAATGTTTCTATAGAAAAATTTTCGTTAAAAAAATGTTTCTATAGAAAAATTTTCGTTAAAAAAATGTTTCTATAGAAAAATTTTCGTTAAAAAAATGTTTCTATAGAAAAATTTTCGTTAAAAAAATGTTTCTATAGAAAAATTTTCGTTAAAAAAATGTTTCTATAGAAAAATTTTCGTTAAAAAAATGTTTCTATAGAAAGTTTTTCGTAAAAAAATGTTTCTATAGAAAATTTCTCATTAAAAAAAATTAAAAAAAATGTTTCTATAGAAAATTTTTCGTTAAAAAAATGTTTCTATAGAAAATTTGTCATTAAAAAAAATTTAAAAAAATGTTTCTATAGAAAATTTTTCGTTAAAAAATTTTTTTTATAGAAAATTTTTCGTTAAAAAAATTTTTCTATAGAAAATTTTTCGTTAAAAATATGTTTCTATAGAAAAATTTTAGATAAAAAAATTTTTCTATAGAAAAATTTTTGATAAAAAAATTTTTTTATAGAAAATTTTTCGATAAAAAAATTTTTCTATAGAAAAATTGTCGATAAAAAAATTTTTCTATAGAAAAATTTTCGATGAAAAAATTTTTCTATAGAAAAATTTTCGATAAAAAAATTTTTCTATAGAAAAATTTTCGATAAAAAAATTTTTCTGTAGAAAAATTTTCGATAAAAAATATTTTCTATAGAAAAATTTTCGATAAAAAAATTTTTCTATAGAAAACATTTCGTTAAAAAAATTTTTTATACAAAATTTTTCGTTAAAAAAATTTTTCGTTAAAAAAATTTTTCTATACAAAATTTTTCGTTAAAAAATTTTTTCTATACAAAATTTTTCGTCAAAAATTTTTTTCTATACAAAATTTTTCGTTAAAAAAATTTTTCTATAGAAAATTTTTCATTAAAAAAATTTTTCTATAGAAAATTTTTCGTTAAAAAAATGTTTCTATAGAAAATTTTTCGTTAAAAAAATTTTTCTATAGAAAATTTTTCGTTAAAAAAAACTTCCATAGAAAATTTTTCGTTAAAAAAAAATTTTCTATAGAAAAATCTTCGCTAAAAAATTTTTCTATAGAAAATTTTTCGTTAGAAAAATTTTCGTTAAAAAAATTTGTCTATAGAAAATTTTTCGTTAAAAAAATTTGTCTATAGAAAATTTTCCATTAAAAAAATGTTTCTAAAGAAAATTTTTCGTTAAAAATATTTTTCTAAAGAAAATTCTTCGTTAAAAATATTTTCGTTAAAAAATTTTCTAAAAAATACTGCCCACTAATATTTTGTTCTGTTCTCTTTATGCCTACCCCTGATTTAAATTTAGGGTATCACATGGTTAGACTTGTCACACTCTGTGACCTTTTTCCTATTAATCTATTTAAATTCATTCAATTAAACTATAAATATCAACTAAAATCAATTTATTTAAGTATCAATGCCTACATACCATTAAGGCTTATTTAACCAACTTAATATATTGCATAGTTTTAGGCTGGCAAATTATTCAACTAATTAATGGTATGTAAATAGTATAATTATTACAATTGTTATAGAAACCATTAAATGACTTTGTAAATTTCTAATGAATCCTCTACAAATTAAACAAGTCTTTGAAGTTCTTAATTCTTTCTCATCCAACTCTTTCAAAATTTCTGTTTATGAATTATTAAATCTCAAATAATGCCATTGAAAAGAGATTTCCAGATTTCACATTTCATGGAAATTTATTAAATTAGTATTTGTCCTTGAACAGCCTAAAAGTAGGCAAATTTTAATAAAAGGTTAAAAGATTTTAATGACGATTAAGCCAGTCAACTTTTCTTTATTAAATTGATGCTCCTTTAAGTATGTCATGTTTTATAAAATTTCTTTTCTCCTAGAAGTAGACTGCAATTTCTTTTAAAACCAGCTCAATAAATAAATATAGATTAAATTTTTCAATAATAAATTAAAAAAATATAAATAGGTTTCGTCTGAAGTCTGAAAAAAGAGAGTAAAGTGATTTTATGTTTAAAAAATTTACAGAAACAATTTAAATTAGTATTTTTTGTTATAGTCTAAAAGTAGGCAATAGTAAAGAAATAAAAACTCTGAACATTTGTTTATACATTTGTTACTTCTTAATACACTTCGTAATTTATATATTTTTAATTATGCTAGAAGTAGACAACAATTTTATTAAAAACAAAGCCCAGATTAAAAATCTCAATTTATTTTAAATTAATACTCTTTTACATTTAAAAAGAATTTATTTCTACTGTAAATTTTTAATTAAAATTGTATCTTTGAGCTTAAATAAAATGATAAATTTTGATAAATATGATTTTTAAATTTTCATATTTAGAGAAATTGGCCAGTAACTGATAAACAAATAAATCAACTTTGTTTTTTAAGACTCATCATCCTAAAAGTATGCCACAGTTTATATATTTTAACTTTTCCTCCAACTGTACTTTAATTTCTTTAAAAAACATCTTAATAAACTCTCAATAAAATTTAATACCCTAATAAATCATAAATTGCAACAATTTTGGTGGCAATCTGGAGCCAAATTACTCGAAGTTATTTAAGTAGAATTTAATGTTACAGATTTTATGGAATACCTATTTATATTGGACGTTTAAGAAATTAAGTAATAAATTGTGTTAAATATAATTTGAAAATTGTAGTATTTATAAGACGCAGAAAGTAAGATAATGATTGTTAGGAATTTTTCTAAGCCAACTTAAAGCTTTCATTTTTCCTGAAAGTATGCTATGTTTTTTATATCTTTGCTTTTCCTAGAAGTAGGCTAAAATATTGTTTAAAGTTGGAAAATTTTTATTTAAAATTTAATCAGAAGTTGGTTGATTTATTTATTTCTAAGTAACGTAGCCAACTTGTCCCATAAAAGTATGCTATATTTTATATATTCTTGCTTTTCCTAGAAGTGGGCTACAATTTTTTAACAATATTATTATAACAAAGCCTTATTTTGAATTTAAAATATATATTTGCATACATTTAATATGAGTCATTATGTGGCTTTAAGACTTTCAAGTGTCTCCTATGTTTTTTTTTTTTTTTTTTGAAGAAAATCCTTTAATTACTAAAACGTTTATTGACAACTAAGATTTTTTTGTCTTTAGAAAATTTTAAAATTTTAACAAATAGAAATTAATGTTAAAAATTGAAATAAAAACAATTTAATAAAAAAATTGAATATATAAGAAATAAAATGGAATACAATAATATCTCCATTATATATAAAAAAAACTTTTTGATGAGTTTTTCTGCTTAACTTCATTGAGATTTTTTTAATAATTCAATGAAATAGATTTCACAAAAAAACCAAATTTGCTTAGTCGATTCCAAATGAAAGTGTTTTCAAAGAATATTATAAAGTATACTTTAGGGAGGTACTAAAACAATATCTTTTTATTAAAGTGCACATTTTCGTTGTTGTAGAAAGTCATCAGTGAGCTTAAAAGATTACCAAATTCATGTGTTTATAAAATTCTACGTGGTAAAGTATTAAATTTTATTGCAATTTATATTTTCTGGTACCTCCTAAAAGTTCGCATCAGATTTTCTTTTCACAAAATCTCATCATTTTCTGTTCGCTTTAACTTCTGTAGCTTCAAATCACGTCGTTTATTGCAATTTAAAATTAAGAGTGAAACAGTTTTTGATAAAATCATGTGGTGTACTTTTAGGTGGATTAAAATAATTGAAATATACTTTTATTGTACTAAACATCTATGGATTTAATCTGTAAGTTGACAAACTTAAGCCATTCATTCACATACGAAAAAATCTTAACAATTAAACTCGTTATATAAGCAATATAACTTTAGCTCAGAGCTCCTGAAAGTATGCACTACAAACCCTTTAAGGATGAAAAGCAATATTCTATCATCGTTTTATCGAAATTGAACTGAAAATAAATTTGATTTTAATTTCATGTATCACCACATTCAATTTTTACTTAAAATATAACTTTTAAAGATAATAATGAGGAGCATACCTTTGGGAGTCTTAAGAATATTTCTTTCATTTTATTTTTAATCTCAAAATTCTTGAACATATTTATCCAAAAGACAAAAAATTGCACTGGAATGCTATCGAAATTTGATTTGATCCGGAAAATTTTTAAAGACAAGTATGAAATGTCATATTTTTCTAAGATTCCTAAAAGTATGCTACATTTTTTCTAAAATATGTCAGATTATGATCTATATTGACTTCCTAATTAAACGATAGTATAAATATTTTAGGATATGTATAACTTAAACATCAATGGCCAAAATTTCGCACTCAATTAGAATCCAAGTTAATGGGATCTTGTAGCATAATTCTAGGTGCTCCTAAATAAATTATATATTTTTTTCTTTGAAAATATATCAAAATTGAACAGACATTAAGTTCATTTTCAAATAAACGTTTAACTGGGATTGCAGAAATCTAACAACCACATTTGTTAAATTATTTTGAAGCTACTATTGAGGAGAATATTTTAAGAATCTTTAAGAATATTTCCATTGAGAGAAGATTTGTTATTAAAGGCCATATTTTCAATGAATCTTTTTTAATGTCAGAAAATTTTTAACAAACGGAAATTAAATATTTCAAACTTTAACCATTATATTTGTTATGTCTCCGAAATGTATGTAAATTTTTTTTTTCTAAAATGTATTTGTTTTTTGCTATTCAAAATTAAAGATTGTATGCTATTAGATGGTCTCAAATTCACTTTTCAATAAAAGAGTTGTACTTCTGGTCTTGAGAAACAGATTTGATGCAAGCCGAAATCTGAGAGATATAAGAGAAAAAAGTGCTGCATACATTTAGGAGGTACATACAATAAATATTTCTATTGAAATTGCCCTTTGGGAAGCAGCACAAAGAATTGCTCTTCTAGGCTCAATAAAGGCATTTGATGCAAACCGAAATCTCAGAGATTTAAGAGAAAATCGCATTGCATACATTTAGGGGGTAGTATACAAAATTTATTATAATCAAGTTAATTTTATTAAACATTGAATAATTTTTCAAATCTGGTTAATTTCTTAGCTTTGCATCGACTACTTGAATCTGATCACAAAATTTAAAACTTTGAGCCAAACCAATTTTATACAAATCCTTATCTGAGAGGTTAAAGAGAAAATCATGTTGCATACTTTTAGGAGATTTCCGAAAAATTGTATCGCAATCGAATTATTTCAGTTAAACATTGAATTTAAAATTAAATTAATGATTTTTCTTAAACAATTTTAAATTATATAAGTCTGTACCAATATCAAACCCACCCTAAAGTATGCAGCACAATTCTTTCAAAAATCTCTATTATTCCTGCATTTGGCCTGTGGCTTATTTTAAACATTTTTATATTAAGTTTTTTTTTTTTTATTTTAACAATTCTCGATAACGTAATTTTCTGTAAAAGTGATTGTTTTTTTGGTATTTTCCAAATATTTTATTATTTATTTTATTTGTAACTTGTTTTGTTTATCCTCCGAAAAATTTTTTTTGTTAGCAAATATTTTCTATTTAACTTTTGGCACAATGTCAATGAAATTTGTTGCTAAAACAGGCCAATAAAAAAATATATTTCATATATTTTTGTACTGAAAAATTTTAAAGCTATTTTTTTTTTTTGCGATATTTGTTTAAGTGACAGTTAAAAACACTAACACACACGTGTTGGCACAAGTACATTAACACAAACACATAAAGATTAAAAGTTAAAAAAAATAAACAAAAAGTAACGAATAAAACTTTAAAATGATAAAGGGGGAGGGTAAAGCCTATATTCGTAGTAGAGAGGAAAACGGACAATCATTCTTCTATCACTCCCGCCATTTGTTGGCAATGGCCTTCAAAAGATCTTTAGACTTGTTTATTTTTCCTCCATAAACCAATGTAAGTATTTAGTTACCAAGTGCGAGGCCATTACGTGGTAAAATAACAAATATTCGCTTTAAAATCAAACAAACTTATTCAACACAATTTTGTTTTTTTGCCCACAATTTTTGTTTTAGGCCCAAATTTATTTGCTTGAGGATAAAACGGCAAAAAAAAATTACAAAAAAAATTGGGTGGAAAAATTACGTTCAAAAAAACAAACAGAGCCTAAGGTTGTTGTTTATTCTACACTGGGTGTGGTCTTTCGCCTATATAATCGTTAAAATCCATATGATTGCATATTACAAAAACTATAAAAAAAACTTTGGAAAACAAAAAAGTAAACAGATTTTTAAAATTGCATTTAAAAGGTTTAATAGTGATTTAAAACAATAATTAAGGGAGACCAAAATTTTATTTAACAACAAAATTTTTCAATTTTCTATAAAAGAAATTTTGTCAAACCAAAAATGTTTAAGTTTTTTTTAAACAATTTTCTATAGAAGAAAGTTTTTCTATAGAAAAATTATTTTTTTTAATAAAATAATAAAAAAATTTTAATATGAAAGTTTTTCTATATGAAATTTTTTCTATAAAAAAAATTTCAATATGAAATTTTTTCTATATAAAAAACAAAAAATTTTCAATATGAAATTTTTTCTATAGAAAAATTTTCAATATGAAATTTTTTCTATAGAAAAATTTTCAATATGAAATTTTTTCTATAGAAAAATTTTCAATATGAAATTTTTTCTATAGAAAAATTTTCAATATGAAATTTTTTCTATAGAAAAATTTTCAATATGAAATTTTTTCTATAGAAAAATTTTCAATATGAAATTTTTTCTATAGAAAAATTTTCAATATGAAATTTTTTCTATAGAAAAATTTTCAATATGAAATTTTTTCTATAGAAAAAATTTCAATATGAAATTTTTTCTATAGAAAAATTTTCAATATGAAATTTTTTCTATAGAAAAATTTTCAATATGAAATTTTTTCTATAGAAAAATTTTCAATATGAAATTTTTTCTATAGAAAAATTTTCAATATGAAATTTTTTCTATAGAAAAATTTTCAATATGAAATTTTTTTTATAGAAAAGTTTTCAATATGAAATTTTTTCTATAGAAAAGTTTTCAATATGAAATTTTTTCTATAGAAAAATTTTCAATATGAAATTTTTTCTATAGAAAAATTTTCAATATGAAATTTTTTCTATAGAAAAATTTTCAATATGAAATTTTTTCTATAGAAAAATTTTCAATATGAAATTTTTTCTATAGAAAAATTTTCAATATGAAATTTTTTCTATAGAAAAATTTTCAATATGAAATTTTTTCTATAGAAAAATTTTCAATATGAAATTTTTTCTATAGAAAAATTTTCAATATGAAATTTTTTCTATAGAAAAATTTTCAATATGAAATTTTTTCTATAGAAAAATTTTCAATATGAAATTTTTTCTATAGAAAAATTTTCAATATGAAATTTTTTCTATAGAAAAATTTTCAATATGAAATTTTTTCTATAGAAAAATTTTCAATATGAAATTTTTTCTATAGAAAAATTTTCCATAGAACAAATATTTCTCAACAAATAATTTTCTTTAGAAAGAAGTTTTTTCAACAAAAAATTTTCTGTAGAAAAAATTTTTTTGAACAAAAAATTTTCTATAAAAAAAAAAATTTTTGAACAAAAAATTTGCTATAGAAAAAATTTTTCTGAAAAATTTGCTATAGAAGAAATTTTTTTAAACAAAAAATTTTCTATAAAAGAAATTTTTTTAAACAAAAAATTTTCTATAGAAGAAATTTTTTTGAACAAAAAAATTTCTATAGAAGAAATTTTTTGAAGAACATAAGAAATTTTTTTGAACAAAAAATTTTCTATAAAAGAAATTTTTTTGAACAAAAAATTTTCTATAACAAAAAATTTGTTTGAACACAAAATTTTCTATAGAAGAATTTTTTTTAACAAAAAATTTTCTATAAAAGAAATTTTTTTGAACAAAAAAATTTTCTATAAAAGAATTTTTTTTGAACAAAGAAATTTTCTGTAAAAGAATTTTTGCTGAGCAAAAAATTTTCTATAAAAGATTTTTTTTTTTGAACAAAAAATTTTGTATAGAAGAATTTTTTTTTTTTAACTAAAAATTTGGTATAGAAGAAATTTTTTTGAACAAAAAATTGCTATAGAATATATTTTTTGAATAAAAAATTTTCTGTAGAAGAAATTTTCTACAGAAGAATTTATTTTGAACAAAAAATTTTCTATAGAAGAAATTTTTTCTGTACAAAAATTTTTGTTTAGAAGAAATTTTTTGAAGAAAAAATTTTGAAAGAGAAGAGTATTTGCATTTGATCCCAAATCTGTTACATTTATTTATTAATGTTACAGACCAATTTATTGATAAAAAGCCAAAAAATGTTTGCGGAGAAACCAAATTCCTCGACGCGTTTCGATGGTTGGTTAAGCCATCTCTTCAGGAGGATTATCCCCAATTTAGACAGATCGAAAACCTCGCATTATTACTAAAATTACAAATACAACTTCTAATTTCTCCGCAAACATTTTTTGGCTTTTTATCAATAAATTGGTCTGTAACATTAATAAATAAATGTAACAGATTTGGGATCAAATGCAAATACTCTTCTTTTTGAATAATATTTACATCCCGACTATTTTGTTATTTTTTGATTTAAAAAAAAATTATATAAAGAAATTTTTTGAAGAAAAAAATTTTGTTGAACAAAAAATTTTGTATAGAAGATTTTTTTTAACAAAAAAACAATAAATTTTTCTCAACAAAAAAATTCGTGTAAAAGAATTTTTTTGAACAAAAAATTTTTTATCAAACAATTATTAATACTTCGAAGAATTATTTTTTCTATGTATTTTTAAACCTCGACAGCATGAGATGTATAAAAAATTTCAACATAGCTGGTTGTATCACTCTATCTCTTTTTCAATCCTCTTCGAAATTAATACCCATGTCCCATTGCTTTTTTTTAATTAAATTCCTACTTAGTTACTTATTAACTTAATTGAATTTCAAACTGTTTTTGCATGTCGAACACATAAAACCCGGCTACACTAAAGCCAACAAAGTAAAGACAAAATAACTTTAACAATACACTGAAACTTACATTTACATAAAAGAATATTGGACCATGTAGAGTACGATTTCCTCCCCAAAAGAATTAGCACTTAAACCATTCAAAACACGTACGCAAAACTCATTCATTTACTCACTTATTTTTACACCAAAACACGGATATACATGTATATTTACATGCATATTTACACACATATGTATTTACATATGTATATATGGTATATTTGTGTTTACAATTCTATAGTTTTGCCGTATGTGTTAGTTTCATTGTAATTGTGTTGATGTAATATTAACCGGAAATACAAAGTTGTGACTTTGAATACATTTTCTCTACTTTTAGACATTTTATATAACTAAGCTTTGGTATATTTACATTTACCTGGGTATTAGATGATACGTATGTAAATGTAGATAATCATCAATATGTGTAGACCCGGGAAAAAGTGTATAAATGTAGGCTTAGTTGGTATTTACTAAATTTTGTGGTTGAAGTTTTGTGAAGGCATATTCACTTTTACTTTTTTAGGAAAATTTTATAGTTCTATATCTTTTCAGGCGAAATGAGATAAAAGCATTCACAGATGGCTTTTAAGCTAAAATGAGTTCAGTCATAACCTTTTTTAAGTAGGGTAGTAAATTTACCTGATGAGCAAAATTTTTAAGCAATTAATTTCTCTTACCCTACTCGAATCGAAATTATTTAGATTTCTCATAAAATTGGTGTAGCATATTTTTTGGAGGCTTTTGTGTAAATTTTTGTACATATATTAAACATTTTTATATAGAAAAAATTTCAATATAAAATTTTCAATACGAAATTTTTTCTATAGAAAACATTCCATATTGAAAATTTTTTCTGTAAAAAAAAATCATATTAAAAATTTTCTATAAAAAAAATTTCATATTGAAAAATTTTCTATAGAAAAAATTTCATTCTAAAAATTTATCTATAGAAAAATTTCATATCAAAAATTTATCTACAGCGAACATTATTTTTTTTTTAGAAAAAATTTCAAACTGAAAATTTTTCTATAGAAAAAATTTCAAACTGAAAATTTTTCTATAGAAAAAATTTAAAACTAAAAATTTTTCTATAGATAAATTTTAAACTGGAAATTTTTCTATAGAACTGAAAATTTTTCTATAAAAAAAATTTTAAACTAAAAATTTTTCTATAGAAAAAATTTTAAACTGGAATTGTTCTACAGAAAAAATTTCAAATTGGAAATTTTTCTATAGAAAAAATTTCAAATTGAAAATTTTTCTATAGAAAAAATTTCAAATTGAAAATTTTTCTATAGAAAAAAATTTTCCATAGAAAAAATTTCATATTGAAAATTTTTGTATAGAAAAAATTTCATATTGAAAATTTTTCTATAGAAAAAATTTCATATTGAAAATTTTTCTATGGAAAAAATTTCATATTGAAAATTTTTCTATAGAAAAAATTTCATATTGAAAATTTTTCCACAGAAAAAATTTCAAGTTGAAAATTTTTCTATAGAAAAATTTCATATTAACAATTTTTCTATAGAAATAATCTATAGAAAAAATTTCAAATTGAAAATTTTTCTATAGAAAAAATTTCAAATTGAAAATTTTTCTATAGAAAAAATTTCAAATTGAAAATTTTTCTATAGAAAAAATTTCAAATTGAAAATTTTTCTATAGAAAAAATTTCATATTGAAAATTTTTCTATAAAAAAAATTTCATATTGAAAATTTTTCTATAAAAAAATTTCATATTAAAAGTTTTTCTATAGAAAAAATTTCATATTTAAAATTTTTCTATAGAAAAAATGTCATATTGAAAATTTTTCTATAGAAAAAATTTCATATTGAAAATTTTTCTATAGAAAAAATTTCATATTCAAAATTTTTCTATAGAAAAAATTTCATATTGAAAATTTTTCTATAGAAAAAATTTCATATTGAAAATTTTTCTATAGAAAAAATTTCATATTGAAAATTTTTCTATAGAAAAAATTTCATATTGAAAATTTTTCTATAGAAAAAATTTCATATTGATAATTTTTCTATAGAAAAAATTTCATATTGAAAATTTTTCTAAAGAAAAAATTTCATATTGAAAATGTTTCTATAGAAAAAATTTCATATTGAAAATTTTTCTATGGAAAAATTTCAAATTGAAAATTTTTCTATAAAAAAATCATTTCTCTACAAAGTTTTAAATAAAGTGGAAATTATTTGTAGCCCCTAAAAATATGCAATAAGATTTTCTAAAATATTTTTACATGTAGGGTACAATTTTTTTGCTACACCTACTTTATACGCTTCATGCTCACATGTGTTCCATTACTTACAATGAAAAAAGAGGAATTACCTTCAGCTCACATTTGTTTTGTCTGTCATATGTAAATGTCCTGGCTTGCGCGTGTACAGGTGGGGTCCTGGTCACATATTTAGTCGTTAGTTTTTATAGTTTTTTCCTAAATGCACATGCATAAATTTAAGCATTTGTAATTCAGCTTCGGTACGTGTATTTGGTGCACTTTTGCTAAATTATTTAGTTTTTTTCCCTAATAGATTTTGTGAAACCCAACAAAATTTTTAATAGTCAAAAAGTTAGAAAAAAAATTTATGAAAATTTAAGAGTTTTTAAAAATGAGGAATGATTCTGGCATTTGTTGCAATTTAAAGAATTCTAGGAAATTAAGGCATTCAACACATGAGATTAAGGCATTACTAGTTGTTGCATACCTTTAGGAGGTTTAAAATATTTCACATGAGTTTAAGGTATTTTCAATATTTTTGCTTGGCTCTGTTCTGCTTTATACGTATTCATTGTTTACCCGTGCATTAAAAATTGGTTTATTTAATTTAAATTTGTTTCTCCAATTTCTATGGGTATTCAAATTTGCATACATTTTGTTTTTCGGTTTTATAGTTTAAAGTTCAATTAATAATTCAGTATAATTTATTTAAATATTACTTTCATTTCCTGTTATTTTAAACATAAATTTGTATACGCTAATTTTGAACAAACAAGTTTTTAATATAATTTTAATTTACAATTTATTATTTGAACCATGTACTTTTTTTTTGTTCAAAATTAAACCAGTATAAAATTTTATAATTAACTGTTAAGTTATTTGTTAGTGGAAAAGCTTAATACTAATTAAAAATTGTCAAATATTTATAAATGTTGACATTTTTCCGAGAATTATTAAACAGGTGAAAATTGGTTGATTGTGTAGAAAACAAAGAAATTTAAATTGATTTTAATGCTTAACATTATGGCTAAAATTGTGATGCATACTTATAGGAAGTTCTAAAAAAAATTTAAAATTATATTGAATTTCAGTTCTCATGACATGAAATTTTAGAGACGTTCATAATAATTGTTATATAAAATTAAAATAGTTTCATCAAATCCAATTTTGTACAAATAAAAATGTTAATTATTTTCAACTCCTAAAAGTAGGCAACAGTATTCTAAAATATAAGTTTTTTAAGATGTTAAAAAAGAACCTACAGCTGATTCAGCTAAAACTAATATTTTTTAAGACTTTAACACCTACTTTTGCCATATTTATAATATTTTGTCCAGAATTTTTAAATTTCAAGCACATTTCCTTCTATATTTTACTATACATTATATAAAAATTTGTTTCCTACATTAAGTTAAATAAACACAATATGTGTTTTACGAAACCTTTTACAAAATATTTAATAAATAAAACAAAACAGAAACGAAAAGTAGCGTAAAACAGTAGAACATGAATTTTGTATAATGTAAAATTAATCTTTAAATTAAAATCACCGCGACATTTAATGCAGATGTGATTCTAAAATGTTTACTTAAGGCTAAAATAACGCCAAAAAAAAAACCCACACAGACAGAGGTACTTTCTAAAACTAATACAAATATCCCAAAAAACAACCTGCACAAACCCTTACACCCACCCACTTACACATACATATCTATAAAAGGAACAGCCTAACATTTTAAACCCTTAAAATTTGAAACAAAATAACCCTAAGGGATAAAAGTTAAAACAAGTGGCAAACTGGAGCACAGTGCTGGGTGTAATAGACACCAACTTTTCATATATTATTAATTTTGACACCTTAAATTATGCTTTGGAAAATATTTAAAAATGCTAAGCAATGGAAAACTTAATTTAGGGCAGTCTGCCGAAAAAATTTGGTATTATTAATTATGTTATACATTTAATGGATTTTTTCAAGTGTTTTAAACGAATACATGTCTCTAATAAAAATACTAAAATAAACTATTAAACATCTGGAACTTTAAATGATTATAAATAATTTCAAATACCCTTGAGGGTATGCAACGCTTTTTAGAAATCTCAGTTTTCAGGGCGAAACGTATCCCGCGACTTAGTCTTTGCTTACTTTTAAATATATAGATTTTAATGAAAAATGAATTGCATACTTTCAGGAAATTATTGAACATATGGGTGTATTATTCATCCGACAAACTTCATTAACTCGACACTTCTAAAACTATGTAATACAAATTTCTAGAAAATCTCTAAAACTTTGATTGGCATTGAACATTGATTTTTGACAAAAAATCTTTTTTTATATACAAACTTGCGATAGAATAATTTCGGCAACAAATTTTAATTCCTCTAAAAATTTTCCATCAACAATTTTTCAATCTAATTTTCGAAAATAATTTTTTGTAATAATTTAATAAAATATTTTTCTCTATAAAAATTTGATAGAAAATTTTTCTCTATAAGAATTTTATAAAAAATTGTTCTCTATAAAAATTTTATAAAAAGTTTTTCTACATAAAAAATTTGTAGAAAATTTATCTCTATAAAAATTTTTCTCTATAAAAAATTTATAGAAAATTTTTCTCTTCAAAAATTTTTATAGAAAATTTTTCTCTATAAAAATTTGTATAGAAAATTTTTCTCTATAAAAATTTTTATAGAAAATTTTTCTGTATAAACATTTTATAGAAATTTTCTCGCTATGAAAACTTTATAAAAATTTTTTCGCTATAAAAATTTTATAGAAATTTTTTCGATAAAAAAATTTTATAGAAAATTTTTTGCTAAAAAAAATTTATAGAAAATTTAACGCTAAAAAAATGTATAGAAAATTTAACGCTATACAAATTTTATAGAAAATTTAATGCTATAAATATAAATTTTCGCTGAAAAAATTTTATCGACAATTTTTTTCTTAAAAAATTTTGTAGAAAATTTTTCTCTATAAAAAATTTATACAAAATTTTTCTCTGTAAATTTTTTATAGAATATATTTATCTACTAAAATTTTATAGAAAATTTTTCTCTATAAAAGTTTTTATAGAAAATTTTTTATACAAAAATATTAAAGAAAACTTTTCTCTATAAAAATTAAAAAATTTTATCGATAATTTTTTGCTTAAAAAATTTTACAGAAAAATTTTCTCTATAATAATTATATAGACAATTTTTCTCTATAAAAAATTTATAGAAAATTTTTCTCTAAAAAAATTTTTATAGAAATTTTTATAAAAAATTTTTCTATATAAAAATTTTGTAAAAAATTTTTCGCTATGAAAATTTTATAAAAAAATTTTTCGCTATACAAATTTTATAGAAAATTTTTTGCTAAAAAAAATTTATAGAAAATTTAAAGCTATACAAATTTTATAGAAAATTTTTCTCTATAATAATTTTTATAGAAAATATTCCCTACAAAAATTTTAAAGAAAACTTTTCTCTATAAAGATTTTATAGAAAATGTTTCGCTATAAAAATTTTTATAGAAAATTTTTATCCATAAAAATTTTATAGAAAATTTTTATCCATAAAAATTTTATAGAAAATTTTTCTCTAAAAAAATGTTTATAGAAAATTTTTCTCTATAAAAATTTTATAAAAAATGTTGAAAAATTAGGTTTAATCAGGCTTGAGTTCATTTAACTTCAAATTATTAATTTTGAAAATTTCTCTATAAAAATTTTATAGAAAATTTTTTGCTATGAAAATATTATAAAAAATTTTTCGCTATAAAAATTTTATGGAAAATTTTTCGCTAAAAAATTTTATCTAAAAATTATATAGAAAAATTTTCTGTATAAAAATTTCATACAAAAATTTTCTCTTTAAAAAATTTAAATAACATTTTTCTCTATAAACATTTTATAGAAAATGTTTCTCCATAAAAATGTTACAGAAAATTTTTCTCTGTAAAAATTTTGTAGGAATTTTTTTTTCATTTTTTTTTATAAAATTTTTTAAAACATATTCTCTATAAAAATTTTAAAGAAAATTTTTCTCTATAAAAAAAACTTTGTTTCTATGAAATTTTTCTTTATAAAAATTTTATAGAAAATTTTTCTGTATAAAAAATTTATAAAATTTTTTTTTCAACAAAAATTTTAAGCTATTAAAAATTTTATTTAATTTAAGTTTTTCTCTAAAAATATTTTATAAAAAATTTGCCTCTATAAAAATTTTAAAGAAAATATAATAAAATGTTTGCTAAAAAATTGTTCTTTATAAAAATTCTATAGGAAGTTGTACTTTATACAAATTTTAGAAAAAAATTTGACTTTATATGAATTTTTTTAAAAATTTTACAATATAAAAATCGAATAAAAATATTTCGCTTTAAAAACTTTTTGAAATTTTTTCACTTCAAAAAGTTTTTAAACATTTTTTGGATAAAAAAAAATTTATTCCATATTTTTCTCTATAAAAATTCAATGGCTTCATCAAAATTTTTTACTTTAAAATTTTTATAAAAAAATTGTTGAAAGAAATTATATTGAAGAACTTTTTTAAAAACGGAAATATAAAAATCATAAAATTTATAATTCGAAAAATAGAAACAACGAAATTAGTCGAAATCGTAACTGTACATTCGTTTTCCACATAACGAGGTAGAGTGCACCTCAAATGGGTTAAATGTAAAAAAATGAATGTGAATTTTATTCATACTTAAAACAAGCACATGCATGCCTTACTTTAAGGACTTTTTCTTGTACATGTTCGACCGTATGTTTTGTACAGTAAAATAAATATTTTCTTACTCCTTTTTTACACTTTGGCACCTAATTAAGGATTGTTTGTTTCTTAAAAAGCCCTCAAATCTTTATAACTCTTTTATTAGGCTTATTATTAAGAGTGTTAACAATTTTCTAGGTATGAACAAGTTAAAAAGGATTAAAGTCAAACAATTTTATGTTTACTTAAGACTTTACTAATCCACTAACATTTTGGGTTTTATATTTTATGAAATTATTTATGAAGGAAAAGAAATTTATACAAGTAATCAAAAAGATGCTAGATTTTAAACAATGAAATATTGTAAAAAAATTTTAGATCATAAATCAAATTTAAAAATTATTTTAAAAAAATTCGTTCCTTCATAAAAATTGTATAAACCCTTATTTCTACTTAGTCGACTGATTTAATTTACATATTTCTGTTTTAAACAAAAAAAACCCAAATTTATGTTTAAACAAATAATAACAAATTTAAAACTGTTGTAAAAATTCCTCTTAAAAGAAATTTAGTTTTTCTGTTTTTTTTTTTTGTATGTAAATATGTACGTAAGTACGGATGGATGGTTGGTCTATTTTATTTACATGGAAATTTTATGCAAATTTTTCGGGACAGAAAAAAACTTATGAATTGCTGTAATTGTTTATATGAAAAAACCAAGTAACTATAAATTGTTAATAAAAAAATTACAAACACAAAATTCTGGGAAAAGATATTTTTGAAAAATGTATGTACAAAAAAAATAAGTTTTTTTCTATGAAATAAAAGTTTTCGAGATAACAAAAAGATTTTTTGTAAAACTGAAGTTTTTGGGAAAATGAGTAAAAACTAATTTTTGTGTAAACAATTAATTTTTAAGTAATAAACCAGTTTTTGTGTAATAAACGAGTTTTTGTGTATAAAATGAGTTTTTGGGTAAAAACTAGTTTTTGTGTAAAAAACTAGTTTTTATGAAAAAAACTAGTTTTTGTGTAAGAAAGGAGTTTTTGTGTAAAAAACTAGGTTTTGCATTAAAAAACTAGTTTTTGTGTAAATAACTAGTTTTTGTGTAAATAACTAGTTTTTGTGTAAAAAAAAACTAGTTTTTGTGTAAAAAAAAAAACTAGTTTTTGTGTAAAAAAAAACTAGTTTTTGTGTAAAAAATTGGATTTTCTGTAAAATACTAGTTTTGTGTAAAAAACTAGTTTTTATGTTAAAAACGAGTTTTCGTGTAAAAAAACAAGTTTTTGTATAAAAAACGAGTTTTTGTGTAAAAACGAGTTTTTGTGTAAAAAACTAGTTTTTATGTAAAAAACGAGTTTTTGTGTAAAAAACGAGCTTTTGTGTTAAAAATGAGTAAAAAACAAGTTTTTGTGTAAAAAAGTAGTTTTTGTGTAAAAAACTAACGAAAGCTAGTTTATGTATAAAAAACGAGTTTTTGTGTAAAAAACTAGGTTTTGTGTAAAAAACTAGGTTTTGTGTAAAAAACTAGTTTTTGTGTAAAAAATTTAGTTTTTGTGTAAAAAACTAGTTTTTGTGTAAAAAAACTTGTTTTTGTGTAAAAAAACTAGTTTTTGTGTAAAAAACTAGTTTTTGTATAAAAAAATAGTTTTTGTGTAAATAACGAGTTTTTGTAAAAAAAAACTATTTTTTGTGTAAAAAATTAGTTTTTGTGTAAAAAGCGAGATTTCTATATGATTTTTTTTAATTCCTTATTTTTATAGGAAATTTTTCAAAAATTTGTTATTTTTATAGCAATTTTTCAAAAATTTCTTATTTTTATAAAAAATTTTTCTAAAATTTTTTATTTTTATAGAAAATTTTTCAAAAATTTCTTATTTTTATAGGAATTTTTCAAAAATTTCTTATTTTTATAGGAAATTTTTCAAAAATTTTTTATTTTTATAGGAAATTTTTCAAAAATTTCTTATTTTTAGAAAAAAATTTTCAAAAATTTCTTATTTTTATACGATATTTTTAAAAAATTTCTTATTTTTATAAAAAAAAATTTCAAAAATTTCTTATTTGTATAGGAATTTTTTTTAAATTTCTAATTTTTATAGAAAATTTTTAAAAAATTTCTTATGTTTATAGGAAATTTTTTAAAGTTTTTTTTTTTTTTTATAGGAAATTTTTCAAAAATTTCTTATTTTTATAGGAACTTTTTTTAAAATTTCTTATTTCTATAGGAAATTTTTCAAAAATTTTTTATTCTTATAAGAAATTTTTCAAAAATTTCTTATTTTTATAAAAAATTTTTCAAAAATTTCTTATTTTTATAGGAATTTTTCAAAAATTTCTCATTTTTATAGAAAATTTTTAAAAAATTTCTTATGTTTATAGGAAATTTTTTAAATTTTTTTTATTTTTATAGGATTTTTTTTTTTTTAATTTCTTATTTTTATAGGAAATTTTTCAAAAATTTCTTATTTTTATAGGAAATATTTTAAAAATTTGTAATCCTTTTTAGAATATTTTTTCAAAAATTTCTTATTTTTATAAAAAATTTTTGAAAAATTTCTTATTTTGCTAGGAAATTTTTTAAAAAATTTCTTATATGTAAGAATTTTTTTTTTTAATTTTTTTATTTTTGTAGGAAATTTTTCTATATTTTTTTATTTTTATAGGAAATTTTTCGAAAATTTCTTATTTTTATAAGAAATTTTTCAAAAATTTCTTATTTTTATAAGAAATTTTTCAAAAATTTCTTATTTTTATAAGAAATTTTTCAAAAATTTCTTATTTTTATAAGAAATTTTTCAAAAAATTTTTAATTTTTATAAAAAAAAATTTCAAAAATTTCTTATTTTTATAGGAAATTTTTCAAAAATTTCTTATTTTTGTAGGAAATTTTTCAAAAATTTCTTATTTTTATAAGAAATTTCATATTTTTATAGGAAATTTTTATATAATATCTTATTTTTCTTGAAATTTTTTTTAAAAATTTATTTTTTTTATACGAAATTTTTCTAAACTTTCTTATTTTTATAGAAAATTTTTAAAAACTTTCTTATTTTTATAGGATTTTTTTTTTAATTTTCTTATTTTTATAGTAAATTTTTCAAAAATTTCTTATTTTTAAGGAAATTTTTTAAAAATTATGTTTCTACAAGTTTTAGTGTGAAACGAAATTTTTAAATAATTTTGTAGCCTACTTTTAGGCGCTTTTAAATAATTAAAAGATGAATTTAAACTAAATGGAAATATTTTCAATCAGAACTACTTTAAATATCCCAAGAGCATGCCTTATGATATGAAACCATTACAAATGCTAAAATTTTTAAATATTCAATGCTCTCTAAAATAATCTTTTTCAAACTTTTCGACACAATGACATGACTGCTGAAAACTTAATCTAGTCACACGTTTCAAATGAAACATCTCAAACTTGTTAAATTTTTAAATCTCGTATTTTATATTTCATTTATATTCATTTTCTAAATCAAGGACATTAAAAAGCTATAAATTTTATTTTTGTAGTTTTTTTTTTTTTTTGCTTTTCACTTTTTCATTATCAAAATCTTTTGTTCCCCGAAAGTAAAAAGAAAATATCTCCCTCTCTAATGACATGAACCTTTAAAACCCAACATAAGACCACAAGCCAGCACTTCATTACAGCCAATATTTGAAATATTTATCGAGAAAAAAAGACAAGTTGAGTAAAAACCACGAGGTTTCGAGAAACAAAAAACTAGAAAATGAAAATGAAAACATCAATAATCTTATATCTAGAATGTTTTAACACTCATTTTAATGAAAGTGTAAAGAAATTTGTGGTTTGTAACAGGGAAAACCCAAAAACCCCAAATAACAATGAGTTTCAAATCCCAGAGCATGTCAAGAATTCTCCTGAATATATAAAAGAAGCATGAAACTGAATAATAAATTATTGTTTTCAAATTTGACATAGCCCCAATAGGGGCCAAGGGAGGATAATGAACAGGGGTAAGGAATACAAATTTTTATATATAAAAAAAATTTAAGTAGTTAAGAGACATTGGTTTAGTTTGTCAGTTCTTAATAATGAAATTTAAATTAAAACAAAAAAAAAACGAACATTTAAACTCATACAAACAAACTCTTTCGCCCGAAGATATAACCCAAAATAAAACAAAAAGTGTAGCATACTTTGGGGATGTTAAGCAGAGACAAATTTTATATCTAAGAACAAAATTATACTTTCCTTTTCCCTTATTCTTTTTTGAAAACTCTTACTTAAAATAATCTAATTTGTAAAATAAAAAAGATCTTTAGTTATTTTGGTCTCTACTCGTTTTCGTTAACACAAAACGTATGTGTCACGTAAAGTGTTCAACACTAGAGAGTTGTATTTGTTGCTTTTGAATTAAGAGCTACTGAATTAGAGGAAATTAAAAATATCCTTTAAGGAAAACTTATTAAAAAACCGCCTGTTGCAGGAAATGAGTTTACAAAAAAAATTTTTTGGTAATCTTAATGATATGATAACAAAAAAATTTACAACAAAGTAACATTTTTAATAAGTGAATTGTTAAAGAAATTAAATTTTGGTTAAATAAATGATGAATTGTATATTAGGAAATTAAAGAATTTGTGATAAATGCGAATTTAATAAGTAAATAACGATATTTTTGTAATGAAAACGAGTTTTTGTAATAAAAACAAGTTTTTATGTGAAAAACATGTTTTTGGTTTAAAAACGTGTTTTTGGTTTAAAAACGAGTTTTTGGTTAACAAAAAGAACTCGTTTTTGGGTTAAGAACTAGTTTTTGGGTTAAAAACAGTTTTTAGGTAAAAAATATCGTGAAAAAAATTTTTCAAAATAAATTTTCAATATTAAATTTTTTGGTCGAAAATTTTGATACAAAATTTTTGCATGAAAGTAAAATATTTTTGATATAAAATTATTAACATAAAATTTTCATAGAGAATTCTCTATATAGAATTTTTGTACGAAATTTTTGATAATAAATTTTCTATACATTTTTCGATATAAAAAGTACAAAGTAAATGTAGATTTTCTTTGAAATTTTTTGATTTAAAAATTTTGTATGAAATTTTTCTTAATAGAAATTTCGATATAAAATTTTTCTTAGAAATTTTTCAATATAAAAAATTTTCTACGGAAATTTTTGACTGAAAAATTTTGTATAAAACTTTTCTTAATAAATTTTTTTTTATTCAAAAATTAAAAAAAAAATCTATGAAAATTTTTGATATAAAAATTTTCTATAAAAATTTTTGATATAAAAAATTTTCTATGAAAATATTTGATATAACACATTTTCTATGAAAATATTTGATATAAAAATTTTCTATGAAAATTTTTGATATAAAAAATTTTCTATAAAAATTTTTGATATAAAAAATTATCTATAAAAATTTTTGATATAAAAAATTTTCTATGAAAATTTTTGATATAAAAAATTTTCTATAAAAATTTTTGATATAAAAAATTTTCTATGAAATTTTTTGATATAAAAAATTTTCTATAAAAATTTTTGATATAAAAAATTTTCTATGAAAATTTTTGACATAAAAAATTTTCTATGAAAATTTTTGATATAAAAACTTTTCTATGAAAATATTTGATATAAAAAATTTTCTATGAAAATTTTTGATATAAAAAACTTTCTATGAAAATTTTTGATATAAAAAACTTTCTATGAAATTTTTAGAGAAAAAAAATTTTTGATATACAAATTTTCTATGAAATTTTCGTTAGAAAAATACTATGAAATTTTTCCAGAAAAAAATTTCGAAAATAATTTTCTTTAAAATATTTCTTTATAAAAATTTTCTATGAAATTATTAGGTACAAAAATATTCTAATAAATTTTTCAATATAAAAAGTTTTTATAAAATTTCTCGGTACAAAAATTTTTCATGAACTTTTTGGGCATAAAAAACTTTCTTTGAAATTGTTCAATATGAAAATTTTCTATGAATTTTTTGTATATATAAATTTTCTATAATTTAATTTTCAAAAATAAAAAAATTACTATGAAATTTTGTGACATAAAAATTTTCTATGAAATTTTTTGACATAAAAATTTTCTATGAAATTTTTCCACATAAAAATTTTCTTTGAAATTTTTAGACACAAAAATTTTCTATGAAATTTTTAGACATTAAAATTTTCTATGAAATTTTTCGATATAAAAATCTTGTTTGAAATTTTTCAATATAAAATTGTTTGTGCAATTTTTTGGCACCAAAGTTTTCTACGAAATTTTTTGATATGAAAATTTTTAAATATAAAAAATTTTCTATGAAATTTTTTAATATAAAAATTTTGTATGAAATTTTTCTAAAATAAAAATTTCGATATAAAATTTTTCCTAGAAAATTTTCAAAAAATATAACTTTCTAAAAAAAAAATGCTTTAATGAAGTTTTTCGATATAAAATTTTCTACTCATTTTTTTTTTTTAATTTTACGATATAAACATTTTTTATGACTTTTTTAATATAAAAATTTTCTTAAAAATTTTTCGATATAAAAATTTTCTATAAGATTTTTCGGTACTAAAATTTTCTATGAATTCTTCGAATATAAATTTTCTATGATTTTTTTTTTTTTTTGATATAAAAATTTTCTATTTCGATATAAAATTTTTGAATAATTTTCTATAAAATATTAAATCGAAATAAAGTTTCTATGAAATTTTTTATATAAAAATTTTCTATGAAATTTTTCGGGACCAAAATTTTTTATGAAATTCTTTGAATATAAATTTTCTGTGAATATTTTCGATATTAAAATTTTCTATGAAATTATTTGGTACACAATTTTCTATGAAATTTTTCGATACAAACATTTAAAACGAAATTTTTTATAAAATATTTCGATATAAACATTTTCTATAACTTTTTCAATATTAAAAATTTTTCTTTAAAATTTTTCGATATAAAAAGTTTCTAGGAATTTTTTTCGATATAAAAGTTTTCTATGAAATGTTTCGATGTTAAAATTTTCTGTAAAATTTTTCGTTACCAAAATGTTTTATAAAATTTTCTATGAAATTAAAAAAAAATAATATACAATTTTCCTAAAAAAAAAGTATATAACATTTTTCGATATAAAAATGTCTATGAAATTTTCGAACTAAAAATTTTCTATAAAATTTTTTGATATAGAACTTTTTTATGATATAAACATTTTCTATGATTTTTTTAATATTTCTTTAAAAATTTTCGATATAAAAAGCTTTTATAAATTTTTTCAATATAAAAATTTTCTTTAAAATTTTTCGATGTTAAAATTTTCTGTAAAATCTCTCGCTACAAAATTTTTTTTATAAAATTCTTTGAATTAAAATTCTCCATGAAATTTTTTTGATTAAAAATTAAAATTTTTTTTTTTTTTTCGATATAAAAAATTTTTATGAAATTTTTTGATATAAATTTATTCTTTAAAATTGTGCGATTAAAAGATTTTCTTTGAAATTTTTCTAAAAAAAATAATATACAATTTTCCTAAAAAAAGTATACAAAATTTTTCGATATAAAAATGTATATGAAATTTTTGAACTAAAAATTTTCTATAAAATCTTTTGATATAAAACCTTTTTATGATATAAACATTTTCCATGATTTTTTTCAATATTTCTTTAAAAATTTTCGATATAAAATGTTTTTATAAAATTTTTCGATATAAAAATTTTCTTTAAAATTTTTCGATATAAAAATTTTCTTTAAAATTTTTCGATATAAAAATTTTCTTTGAATAAAAATTTTCCATGAAATTTTTTTTAATACAAAAATTTTCTATAATTTTTTTCGATATAAAAATTTTCTATGAAATTTTTGAACCAAAAATTTTCGACATAAAAATTTTCTATGAAATTATTATTGGTACAAAAATTGTCTATGAAATTTTTGGTAGAAAAATTGGCTATGAAAGTTTCGATATAAAAATTTTGTATGAAATTTTTTTAAATAAAAATTTTGTATCAAATATTTTGAAATAAAAATTTTCTATAAAATTTCAAAATTTTCTGTGAAATTTTTTTCATAGAAAAATAACTATGAAATTTTTGAAATAAAAATTTTCGATATACAAATTTTCTATGAAATTATTATTGGTACAAAAATTTTCTGTGAAATTTTTTGAAATAAAAATTTTCTATGAAATTTTTTAAATAGAATTTAATTTTCTATGCAATTTTTTGAAATAAAAATTTTCTAGGAAATATTGTAAAATATATCAGCATTTTCTGTGATTTTTTTTAATAGAAAAATTACTATAAAATTTTATCAAAAAAGAAATATTGAAATTTTTCAATATAAAAATTTTCAATGAATTTTTTCGGCACAAAAATTTTCTATGAAATTTTTCAGTATACAATTTTTATAAAATTTTTCAATAAAAAATTTTTCTATGAATTATTTTGACATAAAAATTTTCTATAAAATTTGTTGATATAAAAATTTTGTATGAAATTTTTCGTTATAAAAATTTTATAAAAAAAAAATTTTAAATAAAAATTTTCTGTAAATTTGTTCGATATAAAAATTATCAATAAAATTTTTTGAAATACAAAATTTCACATTTTGATGAAACAATTTTTTAAGAAATTTTTCTGTAAAAATATTTTTCATAAAATTTTTGGATTTAAAAAATTTTCTATGAAATTTTTAGATATAACAATTTTTTTATGTAATTTTTTAATACAAAAATTTTCTATAAAATTTTTCGATTCAAGAAATTTTTGAGTGTAGAAATTTCTTATGATTTTTTATATACAAATTTCTTTGAAATTTCAAAAAAAATCCGTACGTTGGGTATATTGAAATTCAGAATCCACTTCTTTACTATGGAAATGGGTGTACCATTAGTAGGCGGGAACTTCAAAAAGACTTGAACATATCGATCTGCACTCGTGATTTTTCAATAAATTATTAAAAAAAAATTTAAAAAAGGATTTTAAAAATTTTATAATAAAATTTACATCTTTATCACATAATCCGAAATAAATCTTAAGATGTTAATTTATTCACTTTTTGCCTTGAAACAGGGATTAAAATTAAAAAGGATAAATTAAACAATAATAAAGTATAAAAGATCTAAAGAGGGTTGAATTTAAGTTATTAAAATAAAACATAATAAATATTAAATTTTGTTATTTACTTAAGAAAATTAAATATTTGCTAAAAATAAATTAATTGCTTTTTGTAATGGGGAAAATGTAAACAAAATATAAATTTACTCAAAATAATTTACACAAGAAAGTTTACTTTGAAAGTAAAATACAAATTCATTTGAAATAAACTGAAGTGTTGAGCAAAGACTTTTGTGATATTAAAGTTAAATTTCCCAAAACTATTTCTATAACACAAAATTTAAAGATTTATTATTTCACTTATAATAAAATTCTTTAGTAATTTATTTCTTTATTTTCTTGTATTTACAGGTACGTAATCTATTGATTGATTGATTGACTTTATCTAAAAAAATTATTAATGAACACTGTTCAAGTAAGTAATTTAATTTTGTATCCTCTTCACACTTCATTACATATTTTTACTTAGATTTGTATATCATACAAAATTGATTGCCTACTTTTAGGCTCCTATACACTTTATTTATTACTAAAATTTCTTAAATTCTATTATTTTTCACAAATAGTTTGGGGTTTTTGACATTTTCCTTTAATTTAATTTGATTTGTAAGCATTAATATCAAAAGCTCATCAACTGTACACATGTGTGAAAAAAAGAAAACTGCCTAAAAGTATACAACATATTTATATTTACAACACATACTTATCAAGTCCTATGAAATGAACAACTTTTTATCGGACAAATATTGACAATAAAAAAAGCCATAAAAGCAAAAGTCAATGGGCAATGACAAAAACAAGCCAATGACAACGACGACTGATGTTGAAAATTTTAAAGTGTAATGTTTGAATTTGTAGTAAATAAATAAATTATAAAAAGTATTGTTAACAAAAATAACAATGCCATTGTCAAGTATCAGGACATACAAAAAAACAAGTTGACAACTTTTACAAATAAAGGACAACAAAACTATCCTCATCTTCATCTCCGACTCTATCCTATTTTATCAGTTTGTTTTTGAAATAAAATTCAAACGTGACAATTTAAAGATGAAAAATATATGATATTGTAACAAATGAACAGCATCAAAGAATCTTCACTTTTTAAAAGCAAGAGGAAGAGATAGAGACAGTAAACAGGAAAATACGATGACAGCCAGCCAAATCAACCGAAAAAGGCGAAAATCCAAACAAACGAAAAAATCTCAATCTATTGAATTATTAAATTCTTTTAAAAACATACCAATGGACTTGAATACATTACGCCCCCATTTATTGACTGAAAACTGTTGACAGTTAAAACGGAAAGCACAATGTCAGTCAGCTATTTTGGATTTTCATGGAAGTCTCATTAGCTGGTCACTTTTTTGGAAATGGTTTGAATTCAAGATAATTTCCAAATGAGTTTTCTTTAGTCTTTGAGGAATTCTTAATGAATTTATGACAAAATGGGGATTTATTTGATTTGAAATTGTTAACATTTTCATTGAAAATTTAATTTTTTATAGCTCTTAAGTGTGTAACTTTTTTTCGGATATTTTATTTTTATCCCTAAAGTATGCAATGTGTGTTTTTGGACTTTTTGAAACACATTGAAATTTTCAGTTTTTGTGTACAAATCGTATTTTTGGGTACAAAACGAGTTTTTCTGTTTAAATGAGTGTTTTGGGTATAAAATGTATTTTTGTGTAATAACTCCGTTTTTGTGTAAAAACAGAATTTTTATACAAAAGCTTACTTTTCACACAAAAGCTGAGTTTTTACACAGAAACAAAAGTATTACACAAAAATTCAGTTTAATACAAAAACTTAGCTTTTACATAAAAATTCTGTATTTTTTCACAAAAGCCAATTTTAACACAAAAATTCAATTTTTACACAAAATCTCGGTTTATACTCAAAAATTCTAGTTTTACACTAAAACTATTTTTTAACACAAAAAACTCTATTTTGACACACAAAAATTCATTTTTACGCAAAAACTCAAAAATTCAATTTTTACACAAAAACTTAGTTGTTACACAAAAACTTTTATTTTAACACAAAAAACTCTGTTTTTACACCAAAACTCCGTTAATATGATAAAATCAGTTTTTACACAAAAACTCGTTTCTACACAAAAAATCTCGTTTTACGCAAAACCTCTCATTTTGCTCGAATATTTTACACAAAACCACTATTTTTACACAAAAACTCTGTTAATATACAAAAAGTATTTTTTTCACAAAGACTCCTTTTACTCAGTTTCTACACCAAAACTTTGGTTTTACACGAAACTCTGCTTTTACACAAATACTCTGTTTTTGCACAAGAACACTTGTCTTACACAAAAACTCAGTTTTTACCCAAAAACTTTGGTGTTAAACAAAAACTTAGTTTTACACAAAAACTCCGTATTTACACAAAAACTCAGTTTTGACATAAAACTTAGTTCTTACACAAAAACTCAATTTCTATACAAAAACTCTGGTTTTACTCAAAAACTTTTGTTTTACACAAAAACTCAGTTTTTACACAAAAACTCTGGTTTTACACAAAAACTCTGGTTTTACACAAAAACTCTGTATCTACACAAAAACTCTGTATCTACACAAAAACTCAGTTCTTACACCAAAAACTAAGTTCTTACACAAAAAATAAGTTTTTACACAAAAACTCAGTTTATATACAAAAACTCTGGTTTTACACAAAAACTCCTGTTTTACACCAAAACTTTGTTTGAACATAAAAACTCTGTTTTCACACAAAAACTCTGATTTAACAAAAAACTCCCAATATACACAAGAACTTAGTTTTTACGCAAAAATTTTGTTTTTACACAAAAAATATTTTTACACAAAAACTCAGTTTCTACACAGAAACTTTGTTTTACACAAAAATTTTGTTGTACATAAAAACTTTATTTTTTACACAAAAACTCTGTTTTTACACAAAAACTCTGTTTTTACACAAAAACTCTGTTTTTGCACAAAAACTCTGTTTTTACACAAAAACTCTGTTTTTACACAAAAACTCTGTTTTTACACAAAAACTCTAATTTTACACAAAAAATCACAAAACCTCTAGTCTTACAGAAATACTCAGTTTTAACACAAAAACTCAGTTTTTACACAAAAACTTTGTTTTTACACAAAAACTTTGTTTTTACACAAAAACTTTGTTTTTACACAAAAACTTTGTTTTTACACAAAAACTTTGTTTTTACACAAAAAAATATTTTTAAATAAAAACTCAGTTTTACACAAAAAAATCATGTTTTACACAAAATCTCTAGTTTTACACAAAAATCTGTTTTTAAACAATAACTCTGTTTATTTTACACAAAAACTCTAGTTTTACACAAAAACTCCATTTTTACACAAAAAATCATGTTTAACCCAAAAGCTCTAGTTTACACAAAATCTCATATTTTACACAAAAACTCATATTTTACACAAATTCTCAGTTTTTACACAAAAACTCCGTTTTACAAGAAACTTAGTTTTTACACAAAAAACTCCTTTTATTCGAAAAATTATGTTTTACACAAAAAGTCTAATATTACACAAAAAAACAGTTTTTACAAAAACCTTAATTTAAACTACAAACCAGCTTTTAAGCCTCAAATTAGTTTTTTTACCAAAAAAGATTATTATAAAACCAGAAAATGTTTGTGATGACATCCTCTCTTTCCGATGGTTGGCGGGGCCGTCAACGTTAGGAAAAGTATTCCTAATACCAAACAGATCCAAAAACACGCATTACATCTAATTTGCAAGACAAAATAAATACGAATTATTGTGTCTATCCAAAATATTAAAAGAAAGCGAATATTTTCTTCTAAACAGAATTAAACACACAAAATTTCTCAGTTTTATTTTTTTTGTACTTCCCATACTTTTATTGTTGCTTTTTTGGCAACTACGCTGTAAATTAGGGTTCAAAATAATTAAAATAAACAAAAGTTTATGATAAAAACAGAAGTTTATTTTAAAAACTTAACAAAAGTTTTTTTTTTAATTTTTAAAAAATCTAAAAGTTTCAAAAGAAACCCAGCAAAACTTTGGTAATGGCAAGTACTCTGATAACTGGTTACCTTGTAACGACTACAACATACCATCCGAATAAATAATAAGTTATTACAGAAGTACTTATTTGTAATTAAGATGGTAATTTAAACTGAATGGCCCCGGTTCAAATCCCACCAAGAGCAACAATTTTTTTTAGTTTTTTTTTATTAAAGGAGTCTTTTTAAATGATTTTTGAATTTTAAGAACTTAAATATTATCCTCTGTAAAAAAAAATTTGTAAAACTAACTCACGTTAATGAAAAAATACCATCATGAGTCAATTTTGATTATTTATGTAGGGGATGTTGAATACCAAACACGATTCTAATTGGTCTTAACTTGGTAAGCCCAACTTATCTGGATCATCCTTCATCTCAACTGTGGACACATGCCTCCTCATGGTATCACCCGGGGAGCTAGTTTAACACCCATTAATATTGTGAGTTAACATGTTCCGAGAGTTGTCCCATAAGATCGATAAAAATGGGTTAGGATTACGGGCTAGTAACCCTCTCTTGAAAAAAAATACAATGAAGAGGATAAAATTAGAATTGAAATGTCCCACTACCTAATGTTAGAGGAGGATGTCCGAAACTTCGATAGAAAGACCAAGTAGAGGAAAATTTTTCAAAGCTTGGCCTATAAAATTGTAGAATATTCGCACAAGATCGAAATCCATGGAATTCTAAAATATGCTCGGACTTTGACCTTAACAGGTTGTAACATTTAAGTAAGTAAGAGTCAATCTTATGTAAAAACTTATGCAAAAAAAGATTTAAATTGTTTAAGTTTTAAAATAATTTTAAAAAAGTTTTAAAATAATTTCAAAAAATCGTATAAAAATATTTTTCCAAAAATTACAACAAAGCAAAAAAAAGCAGGGAAAAACAAAGTTATTTTCACATGATTTTGAATCTAAAAATACAAATTGTTTATATTAATTATAAGCTGCTAAGTTTTCAACATATGAAATAGCTCAGTGCAAGAGTCTCTGCCTAGCAGTCGGAGGGTCTGGGTTCGAGCCCCCATGGGATCAAAAAAAAAATTTTGTATTTCGTTTAAAAATATATGTTTTTAATAAAACAACAACAAAAAAGTTGTTGCTGTTGTTGTTGCTTTCAAATTGCTTACCCAATTGCTTACTTTTCTGCAATTGGTAAGTACTTGCCTCCAATGACATCCCCATGTTATTGTAATGACTTAAACAGCGAATGAGTAAGTAGTTCGTGTTTAATAGTTTAACTCATTATTTGGTAATGAAAAGTTTTACTGGGAAATTGCTCAAAAATTGATTTCTTAAAACTATTAACTTTCAAAGCGCCTATGTTTATGCTATATGAACTTATTAAGTTATAATTACAATATATTTTGTGTGATCCAAATTGTATCCCTTTATAAATTTTATATTATATTGTTTTAAAATTTTCCTAGAACTTAATTTTTTTTTTTTATTAAAAACTTTTCCCTAGAATATTTTATGACATAAATATTTTCAGGAAAATTATATGTATATATAAATTGTGCAAAATATCAAAGCATACCTTCAAGGCAAGAACTTCAACGAACAAACAGTTTAGAAACACTTTTATACGCACAACAAAAATTCAACTCAGCACAACAATTAAACAATTTTCTAAAGCATACTTTTTAGGTTATGGAAAAAAATGAAATATCCAACAAATTTCGGGTTAAACATTTTTTTATTTAGGGTCTACGCCGCCAGTTTTACTAGCAAAAATTCTGTTGCTCAAGAATTTATTCAGGGATGCCTCCATAAAATGCGACAATAATTATTTATGGCTGAAAGCAGATTTAATATTTTGGATATTTGAATAAGCCACTTAATAGAGATAAAGAAAAATAAACAATAATTTTTGTTATCAATTTTAAAGCATATTTTTAGGGTTTAATCAAATAGAACCTGTGTATACAAATTTAAAGACTAATTTTAGGGTTCTTTTTATTAGCTTTTTTCAAGCATAATTTAAGGGGTTTTAAAAATATTTCTTAGTACCTAAAAATGCTGATAAGAATAATAAATAAAAAATTATCTTTTTGGTGCACATTTCTTCTTTCATCATAATGGATGGTGTATACTTTTCGCTAAAATTGCTAATTTTTATTCTTCTGAGACTTTATTTAAACATTATTTTATTTAATTGCTGCAATGCAGCAGTTTTTTTCCTGATTTTAGCTCTATAGGTTAAAATATTCCTTCTCCCTTTATTCATATTCCAAATTCAACGAATGGTAGTGAGTATATATATTCTTTCTTTTTCTGGTTTAGTTTTTCTTAAATGTAGATTTATATTAGATTTCATATGTAACCATATATGCAAAAATATTTACTTAAACTCTATAAAAAAAATAGTATAAATATGTATAGAAGAATATACATATCCTCTTTCTTTACTAAAATATTTATTATGTGTGTGTCAGCATCATTTAGTATTTGCCAACACTTTTCTTACTAATTAAGTGACCATTTATGTCGTTTGCAAATCATTAGTAACAATTTAAAGAGAAAACTTTTTATGCAAAAGCTTTTGTACACAAAAGGGTACTCGGTTTTTCCTATGAAAATCTGTGTGTAAGTCTTTGTTCGTTTTGATAACTGTGTCAATGTTTGTGTCACATATAACCACATGGCTCCAAACTGTGAAATATGAAAAAAAAAATATCAAAAATTTTTTTCGGACATAAATCTCATGATTCTGAGTTATGGTTGGCAAAAATGATATGAAAGTAATTTTTATTATTGTAGATTAAACTAATGAGTGTAATTTTTTATAATAGTCATAAAAAGATTTTTAAACCAGTTGATACAAATTTAATAACGAGGGCAGGTTGATAAGTAAAGTCCAATGTTTCTCATATTTTTTATGATATCATCCCAATAAGGATTTTTTATGTAGAAATTTTTTGTTTGAGAATAAAAAACAATCATCTAAGTGCAAAATCTGGAAAATATGGCGGATTAGAGAGCAATTCCTAAAACAAGAAAAAGTCCTGGCTAAATATTTCTTAATTCCAAAACTTAGTTTTTACAAAAAATCTTAGTTTAAAATTATCAACTAGTAAATCAACTTTCAACTCCTAAATTCATTGCTATAGTTATTTTACATTTTTTAATGAAACCAAAAAATGATGGTTGGTTTTGCCGTCAACATCAGAAGGAGTATTCCTAATTCAAGACAGATAAAAAACCAAGCATTATATCTAATTTGGAAGACAAAATAAATACGAATTATTGTGTCTATTGCAAATATCAAAACCAAGATAAACAAAACTCTCACACTTTTGTTGTTACTTTTTTTTGGACTGCTTTTGAAGAACACCAATCATTAGGGGGTAAGGTTTTTGTAAAGAGTTTTTGTGTAAAAATTGAGTTTTTGTGTAAAAACTGAGTTTTTTGTAAAAACTGAGTTTTTGTGTAAAAGTTGAGTTTTTATGTAAAAACTGAGTTTTTGTGTAAGAATTTTGTTTTTGTGTAAAAACTGAGTTTTTGTGTGAAAACTGAGTTTTTTTTTGTAAAAACTGAGTTTTTGTGTAAAAGCTGAGTTTTTATGTAATAACTGAGTTTTTATGTAAAAACTGAGTTTTTATGTAAAAACTGAGTTTTTATGTAAAAACTGAGTTTTTGTGTAAGAATTTTGTTTTTGTGTAAAAACTGAGTTTTTGTGTAAAAACTGAGTTTTTATGTAAAAACTGAGTTTTTGTGTAAGAATTTTGTTTTTGCGTAAAAACTGAGTTTTTGTATAAAAACTAAGTTTTTGTGTAAAAACTGAGTATTTGTGTAAAAACTAAGTTTTTGTATAAAAACTAAGTTTTTGTGAAAGGACAGAGTTTTTGTGTAAAAATTTAGTTTTTGTGTAAAAATTAAGTTTTTGTGTAAAAACTGAGTTTATGTATAAAAACTTCGTTTTTGTGTAAAAACTTAGTTATTGTGTAAAACCTGAGTTTTTGTGTAAAAACTGAGTTTTTATATAAAAACTGAATTTTTGTGTAAAAACTGAGTTTTTTGTGTAAAAACTGAGTTTTTGTGCAAAAAATGAGTTTTTGTGTAAAAACTGACTTTTTGTATAAAAAACGAGTTTTTGTGTAAAAACTGAGTTTTAAGGTAAAAACTGAGTTTTAAGGTAAAACTGAGTTGTTGTATATAAATTGAGTTTTTGTGTAAAAACATAGTTTTTTTTATAAAAACTGAGTTTTTGTGTAAAAACTAAGTTTTTGTGTAAAAACTGAGTATTTGTGTAAAAACTTAGTTTTTGGATAAAAACTGAGTATTTGTGTAAAAACTTAGTTTTTGGATAAAAACTGAGTATTTGTGTAAAAACTCTGTTTTTCTGTAAAAATTATTTCTTAAGTAAAAACATTTGTGTAAAAAACTGAGTTCTTGTGTAAAAACTGAGTTTTTGTTTAAAATCTTATTTTTTGTTTAAAAACTGAGTTTTAGTTTAAAAACTGAGTTTTTGGGTAAAAACTGAATTTTTGGGTAAAAACTGAGTTTTTGGGTATAACTCAGTTTTTGTGTAAAAACTGAGTTTTTGTGTAAAAACTGAGTTTTTGTGTAAAAACTGAGTTTTTGTGTAAAAACTGAGTTTTTGTGTAAAAACTGAGTTTTTGTGTAAAAAATGAGTTTTTGTGTAAAAACTGGGTTTTTGTGTACAAACTGAGTTTTTGTATAAAAACTGAGTATTTATGTAAAAACTCAGTTTCTGTGTAAAAACTGAGTTCTTGTGTAAAAACTGAGTTTTTGTGTAAAAACTGAGTTTTTGTGTACAAACTGAGTTTTTGTGTAAAAACTGAGTTTTTGTGTAAAAACTGAGTATTTGTGTAAAAACTTAGTTTTTGGATAAAAACTGAGTATTTGTGTAAAAACTCTGTTTTTCTGTAAAAATTATTTCTTAAGTAAAAACATTTGTGTAAAAAACTGAGTTCTTGTGTAAAAACTGAGTTTTTGTTTAAAATCTTATTTTTTGTTTAAAAACTGAGTTTTAGTTTAAAAACTGAGTTTTTGGGTAAAAACTGAATTTTTGGGTAAAAACTGAGTTTTTGGGTATAACTCAGTTTTTGTGTAAAAACTGAGTTTTTGTGTAAAAACTGAGTTTTTGTGTACAAACTGAGTTTTTGTGTAAAAACTGAGTTTTTGTGTAAAAACTGAGTATTTGTGTAAAAACTTAGTTTTTGGATAAAAACTGAGTATTTGTGTAAAAACTCTGTTTTTCTGTAAAAATTATTTCTTAAGTAAAAACATTTGTGTAAAAAACTGAGTTCTTGTGTAAAAACTGAGTTTTTGTTTAAAATCTTATTTTTTGTTTAAAAACTGAGTTTTAGTTTAAAAACTGAGTTTTTGGGTAAAAACTGAATTTTTGGGTAAAAACTGAGTTTTTGGGTATAACTCAGTTTTTGTGTAAAAACTGAGTTTTTGTGTAAAAACTGAGTTTTTGTGTAAAAACTGAGTTTTTGTGTAAAAACTGAGTTTTTGTGTAAAAACTGAGTTTTTGTGTAAAAAATGAGTTTTTGTGTAAAAACTGGGTTTTTGTGTACAAACTGAGTTTTTGTATAAAAACTGAGTATTTATGTAAAAACTCAGTTTCTGTGTAAAAACTGAGTTCTTGTGTAAAAACTGAGTTTTTGTGTAAAAACTGAGTTTTTGTGTACAAACTGAGTTTTTGTGTAAAAACTGAGTTTTTGTGTAAAAACTGAGTTTTTGTGTAAAAACTGAGTTTTTGTGTAAAAACTGAGTTTTTGTGTAAAAACTGAGTTTTTGTGTAATAGCTGAGTTTTTGTGTAAAAACTGAGTTTTTGTATAAAAACTGAGTTTTTGTATAAAAGTTGAGTTTTTGTGTAAAAACATAGTTTTTTTTTATAAAACCTGAGTTTTTGTGTAAAAACTCAGTTTTTGTGTAAAAACTAAGTTTTTGTGTAAAAACTGAGTTTGTGTGTAAAAACTGAGTTTTTGTATAAAAACTTAGTTTTTGGGTAAAAACTGAGTATTTGTGTAAAAACTCAGTTTTTGTGTAAAAACTGAGTTCTTGTGTAAAAACTAAGTTTTTGTGTAAAAACTGAGTTTTTGTGTAAAAACTTAGTTTTTGTGTAAAAGCTGAGTTTTTGTGTAAAAAACTGAGTTTTTGTGTAAAAACTAAATTTTTGTGTAAAAAATTCTAAAATTTCATTATTTCGTCTCCTTTTTCAAGGATTTACCCCAAGATTTTGCAGTTTCTTTTTCTTTTTATATTTTAATATAATAAATATTAAACACTTTTGTTCATAGTTATTATAATATTATATTTAATATAGATTCTATTAAACCTCATAATTTTCCCCTTCTCCAGATAGCCTTGACCATGACCATCAGCCGTCATATTCAGTGACTGTGTGTTGAAGAACAACAACAAAAACATATGAGCTATTGTTATTGTAATAATCATGTGTCTTATCATGCATACACACACACACACGCAGACAATGTAATAAAATTTGAATAGAATAAATGAAAACAATACATTGACATTCTTTAACCAATAACATTATCATCGTCATAGTCATCCCTTTCAACATCATCATTGTCAGGGACATTTACATACACGCTCAGATACGAGTATATACAACATAACCAACATCAATGTCATACTTTTATATGGAATATATTTTATTTTCAAAAAGTATTTATTTTACTTTTGTAAAAATACTAACTATTTTCTTTATATATATTTTTTTTTTTTCTATAAATACAAAAAATACTTTATTACTGGAAGGGAAAAAGGACCCTGTATTTTTCTGTTTCTTTTTTCTGTGTTAAATTAAATGCTTTTGCCATAACAAAAGTTGTAAAAATACTAAAGCCTTGCAAAAACTGCAAACAAAAAATTTAAAAGAAAGAAATAAATGAAACGTAAAGAGAAATGATTCTTCATGGTCATGACCAAAGTTTTTGTTTTCGTTTATTTTTTATTTTTTTTTATTTTGGTTATATATTTTATATATGACCAACCATAAATAAATTCTCCCAGAAAAAAGTTATGACAATTTTTTGTTCTTAGCTGAGTTTTTTTTGTGATATTTTCTTCTCTGCATGATTGTAACGAGTTCCTTTTTATCTAAATGGCGGCATTTATTGTTATGAAAGAAAATTCATTTTTTATTACCCTTCCAGCTAAACGAGCAAAACTAAGCGGAAACGAAACATTAGGGAATGTTGAAATTTGAATAATTTGTTTGAAATAAATGACAATGCACAGAGTATATGGGAGTATATGAGAGAGGTAATAACCCTTTTGATTTTTTTTGAAATACTAAACGGAAATAGGGTCTTTCAGAAATTTTTACAAAATTGCATTCTTTTAGGGGTTTTGAAAAATTTTATATTATTTGTAGGTTATAACTATAAATAATTATATAGATCAATCCAATTCATGAAATCTTTTGAGAAACCTCTATTTCATGTCTTACAATAAACTTTTCCTAGAAACTCCAAAAAGCATGCAACACTTATTTTTAAGTTGTCTTTTTTAAAAATGTGTTTTTCTTTTGTTTTGTATTAAAAAAAGTTACTCAGAAATAGAGGCTTTAAGAAATTTTTACAATATTGCATACTTTTAGGAGTTTTGAATAATTGTATAATATCCATATGTATTATATTTTCTAGAAACTTAAAAAAGTGTGCAACACATTTTCTTTAACCAATTTTTACAAAATTGCATAATTTTAGGAGTTTTGAATAATTGTATACCATTATCTATGTTCACTTATTTATATGTATAAGTAAATTTATAGAATATTAAGTCACTGAAATCGTGTAAGAAATCTCTATTTTAATATATTGCAATAAACTTTTTATAGAAACTACAAAAAGCATGCAACACTTTTTTTAAAAAGTTCTCTTATTTCGTTTCGTATTAAATTCCATAATTCAGATCCGGTCATTTTAACTAATTCTCACTCATTTGATACTATAGAAATCTTATATATGTATTTCTGAAAATTTTGTTGTATACTTTTAGGTCATCCTAAATAATAAATGATTTTTTAATTTTTAACATATTTTCGCAATTATTTACAAAAATTTTAAATTAAAAAAAAAAATTATTTTTATCTTGTAACGCAATAATATCAACGGATATATCTTTTCTGGATTGATCCGTTGAAATTAATAAAATCGTGTAAGAAATCTCTTTTTTGATTTTTACAATGAACTTTTTCTAGCAACTTCGAAAAAGTACACATAATAAACACTGAATCACAATAAAGTTTTTCTAGAAGCTCCGAAAAGTATGCAACACATTTTCTAAAAAGCTCTATAAAAAAGTTACCTAAAATTTAAACTATGATTCAGCTTCAGAATTATGCCATTTGAACTATTTCTCAGTCATTCAAAACATATAGAAATCGGATATACATATTTCTGAAATTAGCATTGCATACTTTTAGGTTATCCTAAGTAATTTATGCTTCACAATTTTACAATTGTTGCTCACAATTTTAAAATTGTTCCTTATTTATATTAGACAACTGGGAGACAAAATGATAAGTTGCAGTTAATTTAATTTATCATTTATCTTGAACGGCAAAAAGCTTTAACTGCTTTAACTTTTGTGAAAACTCTAAAAAGTATGCATCAGATTTTCTTTAAAGTCTTTTGAAAGTCGAATGCAATATTTCAGGGCTTGAATTAGCCCACGAACTGAAGTGGTGATTCGATATGAATCAATTTCTGACATATTATAGATAAAATTAGATTGCATACTTTTGGGTAATCCGACAAAAATTTATATTATTTCAATTTTAAACTTATTTTTTCTATTACTTTAGAAACTTTAGAGAAAAAGGAATAAGCCGACATTTATTTAATTTAAATTTTATAAATAAGATAAATTGCTATTTAATTTTCGATAATCCATAAAAGGTATGCAACACTTTTTCCGGAAAGTCTTTAAAATTTCGATTCATTTAGAATGGAATAATTCGGTCTCCTAATAAAGCCATATTAACTTACATACTCATTTGATATAAGTAAATATCTGTTTTCAAAAAAATTGTATTGCATACTTTTAGGTAATTCGAAACAAAATATATATTTTAAATTTTAAACATACAGGGTTTTTGCTGATCTTTGTAACGCATACAAATATTGTTCTGAGACCCACCTTTTAGTATACCGATCTCTTTAGAATAACTCCCTGAGTTGTTTTAACGTTGTCCGTCCGGCTGAATGGTTGGCCCGCCGGCCGGATAACCATATAAGCTTGTTATCAAAGTACAGGTCGTAACTTTAATGATAATCTTATGAAATTTGGCACAGACTCATATTTTGGTTCAAGGACGATCCCTATCACGTTTTGGGCAAAATCCTGGAATAGACTTTTTACAGCCTCAAATTTATTTGTATTTTCATAATATTCAGCATAAATATTGCTTATGGTAACCGAGATCAGTGTAGATAATTTTTTACAAATCGACCCATATTTGACCTTACCTCTCATATAAAACACATTCTCAAAAGTTTTTTAAATACCCAGAAAAGTGCAAAAACGCTTATAAATCTAAAGATAAATAGTTTGTAAATATAAACCTGTAACAATCGATCTACAACTTACCCTAGACCCCATATCAGGTCCTCAGCCGAAAGTAACATAAATTTTGAAAAAATCTTATATATGTATGTCTCTAAGACTTAAGGAAACTTCTTAAATTGTTAGTACATATTTTACCTTAGTAGTGAAGAGTATCATATTGTTGGGGTTGAGGGACTAGAGCTTTTCTTACTTGTTTATTTAGATACGTTAAATATAAAAGGAAATGTCTTAATTTATCTCCAAAAAGTATGCAATACATATGAATTGTTAAATGTCTTTAAGGTTTTCATTTGTCCAGAATGCCATAGTTCGACCTTAATAAGGCCTTTCAAACTATTGTACTTGTTTAATATAAACAAAAAGCTGAATGTCTTGCAAAAAATTTTATTGCATACTTTTAGGTAGTCCGTAATAATTTATTGATATTATTAAAAGTATGCAATATGATTTACTAGAAAACCTTCAAATTTAAGATGGTATCGAATATCATAATGCATCATCGTGGCTTAGATTCCGATTGCTTTAAACAATTAATTAAAATTAATTATTAAAGTATAATTATTTTTAACTCCCGAAAGTAGACACTACTAATCTCCAAGACTGTTATATATTAGGAAATACATTTCAATTATTACATGTAAATAATTTTAATTATCCAAAAAAAATGTTACTTAATTTAAAAGAAAATTCTATCCTCAACTTTTAATTGCACTTTTTTCACTTCGTAAAAGTCTTTAATTTTTATTTTTGTACATATCTCTCTACCAGCAAATTAATTAAAAATTCAACGAGAAACTTTTCTCGTAACAGACTTTCTAAAAATATAATAAATATATTTTAAGGCACATGCTGTATTTTTTCTCCTAAATGTAATTAGAATAAGAACATTCTTACAAACTCATCCTTTTACACTCTTCTACACAGACACAAGGTCAAGTTTAAATGATTGTGACACATACAGTTACAGATGAAAGTTGTAGGCAACCTAGAAGTATGCAAGAGTTTTTTTTTTTTTTTTTTGAAAAATGTTTTTTGATTAGAGTTAGGCTTAAATTGTGAAGGAAGTAAAAGTAATTAAAAATGGCTAGTAGTGTCTTCTTTTACTATTTGTAACTTTTCAAAAAAATTAAAAATTTTGATAGTGATGTTGCCATATGACAAGAAAATAGCACAAGCTTTAAGTTTAGCAATAATATGTGATTTACTTTATTATTTACTTCGACGTATGTTGATATTTGTTGGACACAATAATAATTCGTATTTATTCTGTCCCTCTAAATAAGATATAATGTGTAGTTTCCGCTAAGTCTAGAACTAGGGATAATCCTCCTTATGAGATGGCCTAACCAACCATCGAAACGCGTCGAGGAAAGGTTTCCCCACCAACATTTTTTGATTTCATCAAAAAACTATTTATTACAATAACAAATAATTTAATAAATTGGGATCTTAGTGCAATACACTACAGTAAACTTTTTAATTGATTTTTTTTATTTTTTAAAAATTCATAAAATATCGAAGATGACAAAGATATACCATTTTCATTACATGTTACAAAACTGTGAATGTTTCAATTCAAATAAACCTTATTTCCTGAAAATTGATTAATAAATAGTGATTTTGTAAGCATTTTTGTTTTTTAAATGTTTTAATGTTTCGTATGAAAAATGTTTGCTAATTTTCACTTTATTGTCAATAGAACCGACATTTATTCATGTATTTTCACGAAATAAGGTAAAAATAGTAAGTTTTTGAAATCTTCAATTTGTTATGAATTTTTGAAAAATAAAAATTTTTCGATTTTGCAAAAAAAAACCTTTTTTTACATTTTTATGTAAAAAAAACTCCACAACCGTTGATCATATGAAAATATATGTCTTTTCAAGGCTTAAAGAAAATTTTGTGGTAAACCCGCCGGTGTTTCTTTCAACGAATTTAGATAAGCCAATCCCAAGATATGATTAAATCAATGGAACGACCTCTGTGAAAATCCGTTTAAAAAAATCGTATTCATAGAATTTAAAATTTTAGTTGTTTTTGTACTTAGGGGGCCATAATATATCGAAAATAAATAGTTAGACTTCAAAGTAATTCCTCTTGTTGACCAGTGTAATTATTGGCAGAATTTGTCTATATGTTTACTTGTATGACCCTTTCCTTTTATTTCAAATATTTCGACATTATATCAGCAAATAATTATTTATTGTTTGTCAAATATTTCAACATAATTAACCTTGAAAAAGAAAATTTTGTATAAAAAATATGTGCCAAAAATATTTCTTGAAAAAGTCACGATCTCGGCAAAAACGCAGAAAACAAAGGAAAATAATTAGACAAAAAAAAAATATAAAATTTGTTTATAAATTTAGAAAGCAAAAAAAATCTAAAATAAACAAATTCCAATTTCATTCATTTATTAAGCAAATTTTAACAAGACTTTTTTCATGTTTTAAAAAATTTCAAAAAAAAAATCTCGATTTAGTCACAAAATGTGTGACTAAAATAATGGTATTTTGGCTGTTTTGATACCCATTTCATTCATATTTCAAAAATTTTACCAAAAATAAAATTTTAACACATTCAATCAAACAAGCAAAAATGTAAATAATCGTTTATACATTCAAAATCTTTGAATGTGTGAGTTTCAACAAAATATTCAAATTTCTAACCTTTGCCACTATTTGCCTCCCTTGTCGCTCTTCTGGTCCACTCTCAAGTTGTAGTGTCTGACATTTGTATTTGGTTTTGTGTTAATTATATTTACATTAGTATTTGTTAACTCATACATGCATGAAATCTCAATTATAATTGCCAGTATCCATTGCTGATGTATGGGTATGGAACATTATTATTGTTGTTGCCAACATTTTCTGTGGTCAGTTTGCAATTTAGTCATTCTTTTGATGAAATGAGTGTAAACGATAATTCAGTTGATGGAAATGTTGGCTGACACGGTCGTTAATTTATGATGGCTCTAATATGAATTATGTATTTTACTGCTCCATATTTTCTCTCGATTCTATGCATTTGAACATTTTCGTATTTATTTTTCGATAGAATAATGCAACATGTTCGAGTCTTAAATGAATTGTTGCTTCTATGTACATACATCTATGGTCTCATTCGTCTATTTTTATCATTAGTTGTGGTGGCAGTTGTTTCAAATTGTAGCAACTGCTGGTTGCTGTTGTATCTGTACAACATATTGCTGGGTTTAATGCAATTAAATAAATATTTTATGCTGGCATATGGCTGATGAAATGTAAGAACAAATATGTTGATTTTGTAATGTAAAAAAAATTTCAATATCTAGTTGATATATTATAGAAAGTAATGACGTCTGTTTTTTAATCTATTTTTAAATATAGAATTTTATATTATTGTTAAATTTCTTACTCTGAGCTTTGTATTGCATACTTCTAGGTGTTTAATGAAAAACCGCCCTAGATTGAAATTTTTGGAAGAAGAAGTAAATAAAAAATTCGTTCTTATTTTATAAAGCTAATTCTCTTCCAAATTACTTTAATTCCACTGGTCAACAAGAGAAATTAATTTAAAGTCTAACTATTTAATTTTGATGTATTATGGCCCCCTAAAAACACACAAAACTTAAAATTGTATGGATACGATTTTTTTTTTTTTTCTAAAATTACGGATTTTCACCGAGGTCGTTCCATTGATTTTATCATATTCTTTAAGCCTTGAAAAGACAATTTTTTCACATGGGCAACCGTTGTGAAGTTTTTCACATAAAAATGTCAAAAAAAATTTTTGGAAAATCGAAAAATTTTAATTTTTTCAAAATTCAAAAATATCGAAGATTTTAAAAGCTTGACAGTTTTATTTTACAGTCTTAAAACTTAAAAAAAAGAGAACAGAACAAAAAAATAGCCGGCAGAGTTGCCTTTTCTGCGAACTTTTGCTAAAATAGGTATTTTTTTTAATGTGTAGTTCTAACAATTAAAAAATAAAAAGTTTTCTACTCCATTTTTTTTTTATATTTTTATCAACAATTTTTCTATAGAAAATTTTTTTATGAACAATTTTTCTATATTTTTTATCAAAAATTTTTCTTTGGAAAATTTTTTTATAGAAAATTTTTTTAACAAAAATTTTTCTATAGAGAATTTTTATATCAAAAATTTTTCTATAGAGAATTTTTATATCAAAAATTTTTCTATACAAAATTTTTTATCAAAAATTTCTATATATTGTTTATCAAAAATTTTTATGTAGAACATTTTTTTATCAAAAATTTTTCTATAGAAAATTTTTTTATCAAAAATTATGACTTAATTGAAAAATTATAATTTATCAGGCTTGAGTTCATTTTTAATTTTCAAATTATTAATTTGAAAATTTGAAAGTAATAATGTGGAGAAAAACTGAAAAAAATATTTTTATCAAAAATTTTTCTATTGAAAATTTTTTTCATCAAAAATTTTTCAATAGAAAATTTTTTTATCAAAAATTTTTCTATAGAAATTTTTTTTATCAAAAATTTTTTTATACAAATTTTTTTATCAAAAATTTTTCTATGAAAAATTTTTTAATTTTTAATTTTTTTATACAAATTTTTTTATCAAAAATTTTTCTATGAAAATTTTTTTAAAAAATTTTTCTATAGAAAATCTTTTTATTAAAAATTTTTCTATAGAAATTTTTTTATCAAAAACTTTTCTATACAAATTTTTTTATCAAAAATTTTTCTATGGAAAATTTTTTTATAGAAAATTTTTTTATGGAAAATTTTTTTATCAAAAATTTTTCTATACTTTTTATATGAAAAATTTTTCTATAGAAAATTTTGTTATCAAAAATTTTTCTATAGAAAATTTTTTTATCAAAAATTTTTGTCTAGAAAGTTTTTTTTATAAAAAATTTTTCTATCTAAAATTTTCTATAGAAATTTTTTTTCAACAATTTTTTTATCAAAAATTTTTCTTTATTTTTTTTATGAAAAATTTTTTTATATATAATTTTTTATCGAAAATTTTTTTATCAAAAATTTTTTTATCAAAAATTTTTCTATAGAAAATTTTTTTGTCAAAAATTTTTCTAAAGAAATTTTTTTATCAAAAATTTTTCTATACAAATTTTTTTTATCAAAAATTTTTCTATACAAATTTTTTTTATCAAAAATTTTTCTATAGAAAATTTTTCAACAAAAATTTTTTATAGAAAATTTTGTTTTATTAAAATTTTTCTATAACAAATTATTTCATCAAAAAACTTTTCTATAAAAATTTTTTTATCAAAAATTTTTTTATTAAAAATTTTTCTATAGAAAATTTTTTTATCAAAAATTTTTCTATAGAAAATTTTTTTATAAAAAATTTTTCTAATAAAATTTTTTTTATCAAACATTTTTCTATAGAAATTTTTTATAAAAAAATTTTCTATAGAAAATTTTTTATCAAAAATTTTTCTAAAGAAAACTTTTTTATCAAAATTTTTTTTAAAGAAAACTTTTTTATCAAAAATTTTTCTATAGAAAATTTGTTTATCAAAAATTTTTCTATAAAAAATTTTTTTATCAAAAATTTTTCTGTAGAAAATTTTTTTAAAAAAATTTTTTTATAAAAAATTTTTCTAATAAAAATTTTTTTATCAAACATTTTTCTATAGAAATTTTTTATCAAAAATTTTTCTAAAGAAAACTTTTTTATCAAAAATTTTTCTATAAAAAATTTTTTATCAAAAATTTTTCCATAAAAAATTTTTTATCAAAAATTTTTCCATAAAAAATTTTTATTATTGTAATAAATAGTTTTTTGATAAAACCAAAAAATGTTGGTGGGGAAACCTTTCCTCGACGCGTTTCGATGGTTGGTTAGACCATCTCATCAGGAGGATTATCCCTAATTCTAGACAGAGCGAAAACCTCACATTATGTATAATTTGAGGGACTGAATAAATACGAATTATTATTATTGTGTCCAACAAATATCAACATAAAGCGCAGATTATCATCCGAACTGAAACACACAAACATTTTTCAGTTTTATCATTTCTTTATTTCCCACACTTTTGTTGTTGCTTTGTTGGCGACTAAGACAAAAGTGCTATAAAGGGGGTTCAAAGAAAGATTTAAATAAACAAAAGTTTATTTTAAAGCTTGGGATTCTTAGTGCAATACACTACAGTAAAACTTTTTAATTAAATGTTTGATGTCCCAAATTTTGATAAACCTTTTTAAAAATTTTTTTATCAAAAATTTTTCTATAGAAAATTTTTTTAACAAAATTTTTTTATAGAAAATTTTTTTATCAAATCCTATGTCCTATAGAAAATTTTTCTACAGAAAATTTTCTTATCAAAAATTTTTTTATAGAAAAATTTTTCTATACAATTTTTTTATCAACAATTTTTCCAAATTTTTTTATCAAAAATTGTTCTTAGAATTTTTTTTTTTTTATCAAAAATATATAAATAGAATATTTTTCTATAGAAGATTTGACCATTTTTTTGTATAAAAATATTTTTATCGAAAATTTTTCTAGAAAATATAATTTTTATCGTACAATTTTCCAAAGAAAAATATTTTTTTTAAAAATGTTTCTATAAAAAAATGTTTAGATCGAAGAAAATATCTAAAAAATCTAAAATTGTTTAATATTTGAATTTATTTCTATTTTGAAAAATATTCCCAATTATTACAAAAATGATAGTGTCGTGGCAACAATGTTCGAGATTATATTTCTTTATTCTCTCGAACCAGGTATTTTGTTGCTATAAATTGGATTTTTATTTGTTTTTTGCCTATTTTGTTCCTGTCTTTTCTCTAACAAAGCGGCACCAACCAACTCTGTTAACATCCAAATTCCAACTGAATGATTTTAATACTCATTTTCACGAGTTTTATTAATGATCGTGGTATTTACGAAATTTTAAAAAAATCATCGGCTACTGGTGGTATGGGCTGCCTAATCCTGATTATAAATAACCAAAAAATATATGAATAAATGTTGGTTCGATTGACAATAAAGTAAAAATTTGCAAATATTTTTCATATACAAAAATAAAAAATTTAAGAAATATTTTCAATTTCCAATTGAAATATCGTTATCTGGAAAATATCTCATATCTCATTGTTATCGCACGAAACTATAAATCTGGCAACTTAAACTTGGGATATCATAAAAAAACATTCGTTATTACTTCTAAACCAAACAAAGAATATTGTTGGCCTTTTATGACAACATTCTACGTCAAAACAAGAATAAAGAGTGTTCTAAAAAAATATGCATTTACTATTTTAGACAAAATTTATCCATAGTGCAAGAAATAATTTATTTTTTGATCAAGTTAGTTTCTATAGATATGTCAGATACTATTATTTTAGAAATTATTAATTTTCAATAGTTATTTCAATCAAAATGGACTGCGAAAAAAAAGTTCGTGAAAATATAATTAAAACTTTTCAAAAAAATCCGTCATGGACTTTTAAAAAAATAGCTAAAAATTTGAAAGTTGACATTCGAACGGTTTCTAATGCCATCAGTCGGTATAAGGAAAACCTGAGCATTGAAAGAAAACCTGGATCAGGGAGGAAAAAAGGTCCAACAGATATTAGTAAGGCAAAAGAAGTCGAGCGACTCTTTCGAAGAGCGCCTAACACTTCTTTAAGAAAAGCAGCTCGAACGGTGAAATGTTCTACGAATTTTGCACATAGAGTCAAAGCTTATGCTGGACTGAAGACATACAAAGTCCAAAAGGTTTCAGATCGCAATGCTAAAAGAACTTAGAAGCAAAAAAAACGAGCGAAAAAATTGAAGTCTGATTTTATAAAAAAATACACCTGTTGTGTGATGGATGATGAAACATACGTACTGGCAGACTTTTCCCAACTTCCTGGTCAAGATTTTTATGTTGCTGATAAACGGGGCAATGTTCGGCAAGAGTTTCGCACAAAAAAACAAACAAAATTCCCTAAGAAGTTTCTCGTGTGGCAAGCTATTTGCAGTTGTGGCAAACGAAGTAAAGTATTTGTGGCATCTGGCACAATAAACACAGAAATTTATATAAAGGAGTGCCTACAAAAACGGTTGTTACCCTTTTTAAGAGAGCACAGAGTGACTACATTTTTTTGGCCCGATTTGGCATCATGCCATTATGGAAAAAAGGCACTTGAGTGGTACTCAAAGAATAATGTCATTTTTGTACCACGAGAGGCAAATCCACCTAACTGTCCAGAACTTCGGCCTGTGGAAAGGTATTGGGCTCTGGTAAAAAAGGAATTGAAGAACACAGCAAAGATTTCCAAGAACATGTCCGATTTTAGGCGCAGGGGGAACACATGCTCCAAAAAGGTATCAGAAGCAACTGTAAAATCTTTAATGGGAGGGTTTCCGAAAAAAGTCGATAATTTTGCAAAACTCGAGTACTAAGTAAACATTTTAATGCTAAATGATTTTGTATAATATGTCATTATATTTGCGTATTTTGTAGAGTTTTTATATTAAAAGGTTTGATTTTTATTTAAGAAAATCCAACTACAAATTTTATTTAGAGCACTCTTTAACCAAAAAGACATATTCTTTGATTTTGAAGTTAATATTTTAGACATTTATTACTTAAAAAAACGTTTTATTCATTTACATTTTAAGAACTAAAATTTTATATGGCCTTTTCTTAACAACAAAAAAAAATTCATAACAAGAAAATTCTATTTGATCTCAAACCACAAACATACTAAGCCTCAAACCAGAAAGCCTTAAGATATACTATACATAAAAGAAAATCTCTTACTAATATCAACCTTTAGTTGTTTTCGTTGTAAAACCAACCTAATCATATCTTTAATCCCCAAAATATTTTGTCTAAGAATAAAAAGAATTCAATTTTTTTTTTTTTTTTTCTAAAAATGCCTAAATAAATTTAGAAGACATAAAACTTGTAGAAATAATATAGAAATTCACTCATACGTGTAGAAATCCTTGTAAAAGGAAAATAAAATAAAAAATAATGTAAATAAAACTAAATTTCAACAAATTTAATATATTTGTGTATAAACATTTTTTTTTGAAAATTTCCATTTTATATCCTTTAAATTTTTATTTATATATTTTTAATTTCCTCTTCCTTTTTTTTTGTGTCTATCTACAATTGCCACAATTTTCTAGGAATTAAGAAAAGTCAGTTTGTCTCAATGAAATCAAAAATTTACTTTTATGCAAATTATTGATATTTTTCTTAGAAAAATTTCTACATTTTATTAATTTTTTCAACAAATATTTTTCTTGTTATCCTTCTTTCACCAAAAGGTTATGTTATAAAATTTGCACATTAAAACTGTAATTGATTTTGAGCTGACTTTCCCATTTTTAACTCAACGCGTGTCAAGTTGTGGGAAATATATAAAAATGTCGCATCTGAAAGATGTAAAAAATTACGAAAGCAATGAAAGATTGCTACATATTTTGTACGACATAATGACAAATCGGTTAAACAGCCAAATATTTGCCAATAACATTTTTGTTGACAAATGTTTTTCCTGTCGACTTTTGTAGAATTATTTTAAAGAAATGCGATTTCTTTTTGAAACTAGAGTCATTGAGTATATTTGAAGAATTATTATCCAAACAGAATTACTAATTCGATGCAACTGCCACTCAAAGTCAAAGGACTTGGATATAAAATATAATAATTTACCATAATTTACATAAAAGTCTATAACTTCTTACTTAGTAACACTTCCCATAATAATATTTATATCAAATGTTATTACTAAGCTCGAGACACATACATCCTGTCAATTTCATAGAAATAGGTTAACTCTAGCCCTTTTTCTTACCCGGGTCAAAGATCAAATTTTGAATTAAAAAAATAAAATTTTAGTATCATATTTTTAACTTAAATTTTATAAAAAGAATCTAAGAAATTGAAAAAGTTAAAGATTTTTAGAAGAATTAACACTCACGTGCTTAAAAGGTCAAAATGGATTTTAACAAAAATCGAAAAAAAAATCAAGAAATTCTTCAAATATTTACAGAAATTTAAAAAAAGCCTTATAGGGTCAAAGGTCAAACACTTAATATAAAATTTTGTATCGAAAATTTTCTATTGAAAAATTGAATATCGAAAATTTTCTACTGAAAAATTTTATATAGAAAAGTTTTATTTCGAAAATTATATAAAGACAAATTTTATATGAAAATTTTTTTAGAAAAATTTTTTATCGAAAATTTTATCTTAAATATTTTCTATAGAAAAATTTAATCTTAAATATTTTTGATACATCGAAAAATTTAATCTTAAATATTTTTGATACATCGAAAAATTTCTAAATTTTATTTTCTATAGAAAAATTTTATATCAAAAATTTTCTCTAGAAAAATTTTATATAGAAAAATTTTATATAGAAAAATTTTATATTGAAAATTTTCTATAGAAAAATTTAATATCGAAAATTTTGTCTAGAAAAATTTTATATCGAAAATTTTCTATAAAAAAATTTTATATCAAAAATTTTCTACAGAAAAATAATATATCAAAAATTTTCTAAAAAAAAAATTTGTATCAAAAATTTTCTATAGACAAATTTGACATCAAAAATTTTCTATAAAAAGAAATTCATATCAAACAATTTCTATATACAAATTTTACATCAAAAATATTCTATAAAAAAATTTCATAGCGAAAAATTTCTAATAAAAATTTTATATCAAAAAATTTCTATAACAAAACTTTTATATAGAAAATTTTCTATAAAAAAATTTTCTATCAAAAACTTTCTATAAAAAAGTTTTATATCAAAAACTTTCTATAAAAAAATTTTATATCCAAAATTTTATCGAAAAATTTTGTATCGAACAGTTTTTATCGAAAAATGTAACATCCAAAATTTTCTATATAAAAATTTTCATATCAAAAATTTCTATAACAGAATTTTATAACGACTACACAAAAATTTATGACAACAATTTTCTATAGAAAAATTTTATATAAAAAATTTTCGATAGAAAAATTTTATATCAAAAATTTTCTATAAAAAAAATTTTATCGAAAATTTTCTATAAAAAGAATTTTATCAAAAATTTCTTTCAAAAAATTTTATATCAAAAATTTTCTTTAAAAAAATTTTAAATTGTAAATTTTTTTTATAAAAAAATTTTATACCGAAATTTTTATAGGAAAATTTTACACCGAAAATTTTATAGAAAAATTTTATATCGAAAATTTTCTATTGAAAAATTTAATATCAAAAATTTTCTATAGAAAAAATGTATCTCAAAAATTTTCTATAAAAACAATTTATATTGAAAATTTTCTATAAAAAAAAATTTACATCGAATATTTTCTATGGAAAATTTTATATCGAAATTTTTCTATAGAAGAATTTTATATTGAAAATTTTCTAAAAAAAATTTATATCAAAAATTTTCTATAGAAAAATTTGACATCAAAAATTTTCTATAAAAAAATTTCTATATAAAAATTTTACATCAAAAATTTTGTATAAATAAATTTCTTAGCGAAAAATTTCTAATAAAAATTTTATATCAAAAAATTTCTACAAAAAGCTTTTATATAGAAAATTGTCTATAGTAAAACTTTGTATCAAAAACTTTCTATAAAAAAATTTTATATTAATAATTTTATCGAAAAATTTTGTATCGAACAGTTTTTATATTTACAAAATTTTCTATATAAAAATTTAATATCAAAAATTTCTAAAACAAAATTTTATATCGACTACACAAAAATGTATAACAACAATATTCTATACAAAAATTTTATATACAAAATTTTCGATAGAAAAATTTTATATCAAAAATTTTCTATAAAAAAAATTTTATCGAAAATTTTCTATAAAAAGAATTTTATCACAAAATTTTATATCGAAAATTTTCTTTAAAAAAAATTTAAATTGGAAATTTTTTTTATAAAAAAATTTTATACCGAAAATATTTATAGGAAAATTTTACATCGAAAATTTTATAGAAAAATTTTGTATCGAAAATTTTCTATAGAAAAAATGTATCTCAAAAATTTTCTATAAAAACAATTTATATTGAAAATTTTCTATAAAAAAAATTTACATCGAATATTTTCTATGGAAAATTTTATATCGAAATTTTTCTATAGAAGAATTTTATATTGAAAATTTTTTATAGAAAAATTTTCTATAGAAAAATTTTGTATCGAAAATTTTCTATAAAAAAATTTTATATCGAAAAATTTATATTGAAAATTTTTTATAAAAAATTTTTCTATAGAAAAATTTTATACCGAAAATTTTCTATAGAAAAAATTTTAAATCAAAAATTTTCTATAAGAAAATTTAATATCGAAAATTTTGTTTAGAAAAATTTTTTATCAAAAATTTTCTATTATTATTTGAATTTTTTTATACAAAATTTTTCCTTAAAATATTTTGTAGAAAATGTTTCCTTAAAATTGTTCATAAGAAATTTGTTATCAAAACTTATATATTAAAAAAAAAAAAAATTTTGTTGAAAATTTTCAAAAAAAATTTTTTTCGATCTGTCTAAAAGTAGGGATACTCCTTCTGAAGATGGTCTTACCACCATCGAAACCCTTCGAGAAATGTTTGTGTGGCAACATTTTTCGGCTTTTATGAAAAATTTGTCTATTACATAAATAAATAAATGTAATAGACTGGAATTAAGTGCGAATAATATGTCTTTTTAAATATATTTTTTTTCTTTAAATTTTTTAAATAGAAAATTATTTGTTTAAAATAGTTTTGGAAAATTTTTCCTTAAAAATTTTTTAGTATAATAATATTGATATGGATATTCTGACTTGACTTGAGTTTTTCCAAATTAACCCACTGTCGGCTATAATGAATATTAATGCTCTTTCAGATGGTTTTTAAAAACTGTTTTACATTATTAATTCTTAAATAAATAAATATTTTTTTTAATATTCAATTTATACTTTGATGCGGGTCTTTTAAGAATGATTTGATTAAGGCTTCCTTTAAAATTTTCATATTCTTATTAAAAAATACACATGAATGAATCTTACTCGTAATATACACAAATAAATTAAAAAACACATTAAATACTTCTGTAAATTTGTAAAATAATAACCATCTTATATTCCTTTTTATTATAAGTAAATTTTTATTATTTTCCCATTAATGTTAATAAAAATGAAATTTGTTTGCTTTTCATTTTCCCTTAATATGCCTTAAAGTATGCCTTTAAATTTAAACTCCTCCTTGACAAATAAATTTTGATATTTGGGCAAAAGTTTCAGTACTTTCACTTTAGAAGTAAATCCATTAGAACTGTTTAAGAAAAAGTTTTTTTGCCAAGTTCTTTTTTTCAGCTCCTAATTGTATGTTAATATCACATTATTTAATAACTGCCAAAATGTATGCTTTGCCATATAAAAAGTCATTAATGTTCGCTAAAGTATACATTATTTTATGGCAAAAGTAAATATAATTTTTGGCTTTTCTTTATTCAAACATACATATATTGTAAGTAACTAAGTCCTAATTGGTAAAGTAATGCCTAAACTTTTATCAGTATATTTTTACTCAATAATAGATTTCATTCAAATAATTTTGGAAGGTTGGGCTAAGTAAAAATTAAAAAAAGTTTTTGACATTAATTTCTTGAGAAAATAACAAAAAGAAAACTGAAAAAGTGACTTATTAAAGAAGTTTAGAGGAAAACGATCCTAAATTAAGTTTTTCTTTTGTAAAGGGCTTTTTTAAGATGTTTTAATTATTTTCTAAAAAAATTGTTATTACTAAAATAACCTTCATATTCAATATTTTAGAAATATTTTATGAGTTCAAAGTCAATGCTAACATAAAAAACGAATCATCACACACATTACACTTGTTCTCACGTGATATCTATAAAAAAATGCCAAAAAATTTGGACATGGGCGGAGATAGACAATTTTTGGTATAGAAATATACAAAATTTTTATATCCAAAATTTTATATCGAAATTTTTCTATAGGAAAATTTTTCATGCAAAATTTTCTCTAGAAAAATTTTAAATTGAAAGTTTTCTAAAGAGAAATTTTATATTTAAAATTTTTTACAGAAAAATTTTATATCGAAAATTTTCTGTAGAAAAATATTATTAAGACAAATTTTATATCAAAAATTTTCCTTAGAAAAATTTTCCATAGAAAAATTTTCTATAGAAAAATTTTATATCAAAAATGTTCTATAGAGAATTTTATATCAAAAATTTCCTATTGAAACATTTCTTAAAAAAAATTTTCTATGGAAAAATTTTATGTAGAAAATTTTCTATACAGAAGTTTTTTTATTGAAAATTTTCTGTCGAAAAATTTTATATCGAAAATTATCTATAAAAAAAACTTTCTATCGAAAATTTTCTATAAAAAAAACTTTCTATCGAAAATTTTCTATAAAAAAAATGTTATATAGAAAAATTTTTACCGAAAATTTTCTATAAAAAAATTAAGTGTCAAAATTTTCTATTAAAAAAAATTTAAATCGAAAAATTTCTATAGAAAAATTTTATATTGATAATTTTCTATAACAAAATTTTATATCGAAAATTTTCTATAGAAAAATGTTTGATACCAAATTTCTTTCATAGTAAAATTTTATGTCAAAAATTTTCTACAGAAAAATTTTATGTCAAAAATTTTCCGTAGTAAAATTTTATGTCAAAAATTTTCTAAAGAAAAATTTTATTGAAAAGTTTTATAAAACAGTTTTATATCGAAAATTTTTTGTAGAAAAGTTTTATATCGAAAATTTTTTGTAGAAAAATTTTATATCGAAAATTTTCTATAGAAAAATCTTATATCCAAAATTTAAAAAAAAAAATTCATATCGAAAATTTTCTATCGAAAAATTTAATATGGAAAATTTTCTATAGAAACATTTTATATCGAGAATTTTCTATAGAAGAATTTCATATCGAAAATTTTGTTTAAATAAATTTATACCAAAAATTTCTTTTGAAAAATTGTATATCAAACATTTTCTATAGAAACATTATATAACAAAAATTTTCTATGGAAAAATTTTATAACAAAAATTTTATGTAGAAAATTTTCTATAGAAAAATTATATATGGAATATTTTTTATAGAAAAATTTTATATCGAAAATTTTCTATAAAAAAATTTTATAGCGAAAATTTTCTATTAATAAAATTTAAATCGAAAATTTTTTATAGAAAAATTTATATCGAAATTTTTTTTATAGAGAAGTTCACATCAAAAATGTTTTATAGAAAAATTTTTTTCATAAAATTTGTATAGAAAATTTTATATCGAACATTTTCTATAGAAAAATTTTATATAGAAAATTGTCTATTGAAAACTTTTTATTGAAATTTTTTTTATAGAAAAACTCTCTAGTCTCCCGACTATTTTGTTATTTTTTGAGAAAAATTTAATATCAAAAATTTTATATCGAAAATTTTCGATAAATAATTATATCGAAAATATTCTAGAAAAATTTTATATCTAAAATTTTCTATAGAAAAATTTTATATCGAAAATTTTCTATAGAAGAATTTGATATCGAAAATTTTCTATAGAAGAATTTGATATCGAAAATTTTGTTTAAAAAAGATTATACTAAAAATTTTTTATTGAAAAATTTTATATCAAAAATTTTATGTAGAAAATTTTCTATCAGAAAATTTGATTTATTGAAAAATTGCATATCGAAAATTTTCTATAAAAAAATTTTATATCGAAATTTTTCTACGAAAAAATTTTATATCGAAAAATTTCTATAGAAAAATGTCACATCCAAAATTTTTGATATAAAATTTTTCTATGGACTACTTTCGATACAAACTTTTTTTTTCTACAGTTGATTTTCGATATAAAATTTTTCCATTGTATATTCTATAGAAAATTTTTGATATACAATTTTCAATATCAAATTCTTTAAAGAAAATTTTCGATATAAAATTGTTTATCGAAAATTTTTAATAAAAAATTTCTTGAAGAAAATTTTCAATATAAAATGTTTCTTTAGAAAATTTTCGATATAAATTTTTTGTATAGAATATTTTCGATATAAAATTTTTGTGTAGAAAATTTTTGATATAAAATTTTTGTATAGAAAGTTTTTGATATAAAATATTTCTATAGAAAAATAGATATAAAATTTTTCGATTAAAAATTTGTATATAAAATTTTTTGCAGAAAAATTTGATATTGAAAATTTTTTATAGAAAAATTTGATATTGAAAATTTTCTATAGTAAAATTTTATATCAAAAATTTTCTATAGAAAAGTTTTATATCGAAAATTTCTTATAGAAAAATTTATATATAAAATTTTCTATAAAAAAATTTTATATCGAAAATTTTCTTCAAGAAATTTTTTATAAAAAATTTTCGATAAACAATTTTATAACAAAAATTTTCTTTAAAGAATTTGATTTTGAAAATTGTATATCAAAAATTTTCTACACAACTTTTATATCAAAAATTTTTTCTAGAATATATATATTTATATATTTTTTTCACCCCCTTGAAATGTTCCTATCTGCGCCCATGACTTTGAATTAAAAAACACGCGTATATAATAAATACAAACAAATAAGTATTTATGTATTTTAATGGGTTTGTCATAAATCTAAACAAATGAACAATAAAATGTAAATGTTTACAATAAAAAACAAAAAAAATGAAAATACAAAATAAATTTTTTGAAAAAATTTCTGTAAACAAATTTTCGCACAATTTGTGCGTTCATTAACACCAAAAGATAAAAACAAATAACGCCATCAAATTAAAAAAAAAAAAATTAATGTCCGTCCCTGCCACTGTCTGCACAAAATACAATTTAATGAATATTTTGAAAACAGAAATAGAACAAGATATCGGAATGTTTTTAATTTTTTGAAAAAAAAAGAACTCAAAAGATACAATTAAATTATGCAGTTGATAAAACAAATCTACGCAGCCACATTTTGATACATTTGAAATTAAGAATATCATTCTCACTAATAGAGTCATTTCATTTTGAAGTGAGAACATTTGATTATTTTTAACCACAAAACACTTGTTGGTTGGTTGTATCTTTCAGATTTTCCACTTGATATCTTCTGTCTCTGTCTTCAACATGTGGCGTATGAGTAATTTTAATTTTCTAGGGGAACAATTTGTGGGAAATTTAAAATTGTTTCATAGTTTTTATTATTGCTCGCTTGTTTCTTTCAAGAAATTTATTGTTTTGAGGTGAAGTTCATTAAAATTCCTCTAATCTTTTGGGTGAAGGTCGTCTGTATTCTAAATAATACAAGAAATATTTATAGCGAAATTATTTTTGGTTCTTGTTTTGAAAATTGGGGAAAATGAGCAACATTTTTCTTGTCTATAGTTTTTGTAAAACTAAATATTAAAAAAAAAAGATTTCGCAATTATAATTAAGGAATCAAAAAAACTTTAAGGGAATTTAAATGTGGATAATCTAAAAAGTTTTTGAACACTTTAGATTTTTTAAATAATTTCAAACCATTTGGCAGAGATGTCAGATGTCAGTGTCAGAGATGTCCAGTTAGTAGCTGGCATGCCGATCTATTTTGATCATGTCCAGAAAATTATTGGCTTTTTAGCAAGAGACAAATCTTTCACATCTTATCCTCATCCTAAATTTAAATTGCATATTTTCTAAAGAAAACATTTTTAAGAAAATGTCTTTATGAAAAATTTCTCTATAGAAGAATTTAATATAGAAAATTTTCTATAGAAAAATTTTATATCGAAAATTTTATTTGAAAATTGTATGTACATATATTTTCTGTAGAAAAATTTTATATCGAAAATTTTCTATAGAAAAATTGATATTAAAAATTTTCTTTAAAAAAATTTTATATCGAAATTTTTCTTTAAAAAAAATTAAATCGAAAACTTTCTGTGAAAAATTTAATATCGAAAATTTTCTGCGAAAAAATTTTATATCGAAAATTTTCTGTAAAAAAAATTAAATCCAATATTTTCTATTGAAAAATTTTATATCTAAAATTTTCGATAGAAAAATTTTATATCGAAAATTTTCTTTAGAAACATTTTATATTGAAAATTTTCTATTAAAAAATGTCAGTTCAAAATTTTCACTAGAAAAATTTTAGATATAAAATTTTCTATAAAAAAAATTTAAATCTAAAATTTTCTATAAGATAAATTTTGTATCAAATTTAAATCAAAAAAATTTTGTATCAAAAATTTAATATCAAATATTTTTTATAGAAAAAAAAAAATTTTATAGAAAAATGTTATTCGAAAATTTTCTATAGAAAAATTTTATAACAAAAGTTTTCTATAGAAAAATTTTAAATCTAAAATTTATTATAATAAAATTTTATATAAATTTTAAATAATTTTGTTATTTTTTGAGAAAAATTTCATATCAAAAATGTTCTATAGAAAAATTTTGTATCGAAAATTTTTAAAAGCAAAAATTTAGATCGAAAATTCTTAATAGAAAAATTTCAGATCGAAAATTTTATAAAGACAAATTCTGTATCAAAAATATTAAATAGCAAAATTTCAGATCGAATATTTTCTCTAGAAAAATTTTATATCAAAAATTTTCTCTAGAAAAATTTTATATCAAAAATTTTCTCTAGAAAAATTTTATATCAAAAATTTTCTATAGAAAAATTTTATATCAAAAATTTTCTATAGAAAAATTTTACTTCGAAAATTTTCAAAAGAAAAATTTTACATCGAAAATTTTCAATAGAAAAATTTTACATCGAAAATTTTCTATAGAAAAATTTTACATCGAAAATTTTCTATAGAAAAATTTTATATCGAAAATTTTCTATAGAAAAATTTTATATCAAAAATTTTGTATAGAAAAAATTTTATATCAAAAATTTTCTAGAGAAAAATTTTCTGTTTGAAGAAAAATTTTATATCAAAAATTTTCTATAGAAAAATTTTATATCAAAAATTTTATATAAAAAATTTTCTTAAAAAAATATTTGTCAAAAATTTTCTATAGAAGAATTTTATATCGAAAATTTTCTATAGAAAAATTTTCTATGAAAATTTTCTTTACAAAATTTTATATCGAAATTTTTATCAAAAAATTTCTATAGAAAAATTTTAATAAAAAATTTTCTATAAAAATTTTAAATCGAAAAATTCCTTCAACAATTTCTGTGTTAGCTGTTTCTCTGATGCTTACAGGTATAGATATGTCTATTCATTTCATTTTCTTTCAACTATTACTACTTATTTTCCTTTTTACTTTTTTCGTTTTCCACATTGTATTGTATAGGCTGGCTTATATTTTTCTTAGAAATAAAAGATCTCATCAATATTAATACTAAAGACATAAACATGTTTTCTATTTCTTTATTTGTGTTCTTGTTGTTATTTTCTTCCAACACTTGTTCATTTCCTTAAATGTTTTTCTTCTTGTCCATTTCTTTCCTTTGCCTTCATGTAGACTCCTTAAAGTATGCTTTAGTTTTATATATTCTCATGTTAAGTAGTGGGTGGTGGTAGGCTTAATATTTCTTTTTTAAATATTCCTTTTAGTATTAGTAGTAATTTTTTAACATATTTTAAGTCATGAAATAGAAATGGTAAAGCCAATAATGTCTTACGACATTTATTAGTCGCATCTTCAAAGTAAAATAATATAAACATGACAGGTCTAAGAAGTAAACGCAGTGTAAAAGAAAAAAACTTTTACCATAACCGCTAACATATAAAAATATTTTCTTAGAAATTAAAATTAAGCTGGGATTATCTACCAAAAGACTATTTCTTTACAGAAGGAATTAAAACTAGCCCAAGGCATGTAAAGAATTTGTAGAATTTTATTCAAAAAAACAAATAACTCCCAAAAATATGCTTTAGTTTTGGTATATTCTATAACGATAACTGTGTCTGTAATGTAACATGTTTTTGTATTTGTTAAATGTATTTCCAATTGATATGACTTTTATTGTTGTACTAAAACGATACAAAAGTTAAAGTTAGTTTTAGTGTATGACTTTGGCAAATATTTTCCATTTACATTTTTGGTTTATTTTTTTGTGTATTGTATTTAAGTTTTTCTGATATATGTATATATTTTTTAGTATTTGTTACCATAACCTCAATTTTGTGTTATGTAACTGTTTTTATTATATAAATACAAACATACTTTCCTTTCATTCCTTTGCTTTTTTATATTTTGTATGTTTCTTTTTTTTCTGTTACACACGAAATTTGTGTATATTTTTCTCTAGATACTCATTTAATGTTTGTGTACATGTAACTGTGCAAATACGTGAGTGTTTGTAAATGTAGTAACAAAATTCTTTGCCATTGTCAAAGTACAAGAATTTACATTAAAATCCTAAAAGCCATTTTTCCTGCCACTTCTTTTTTTTTCTACTTATATTTTGTATGTGGGTAAGATAGAGTAACTAAAACTGTAGGGGATTGTAGGGGTTTTACATATCGCACTTGTTCAACAAGAGGGTATTAACTCAAAATTTTTAAATTTTCACTCTTTTAAAGAAATTGATGTGTAGTAGTCTTATCTACCCACTGTAAAAATCTGACATCATTCTCACTACAATTTCACCAAAAAAACTACAGTTTTACACCTCTTCCTTATATGAAAGTAGTAGTAAAATAAAATAGTTTTTTGACTCCACTGAAAATGTAAAAATTTTGAGTTAATACCCTCTTGTTGATCAAGTGCGATATGTATGTAAGTATGTATGTGTGTGTTCGGGGTACATGAGTATTTTTGGTATTAACTTGTGCTTAAAAAAATATTTGAAGCTTTAAGACTGTAAAGAGAGTTGAAGTTTTATAGTAGAAGCATTTAAATCGTCTTTATTCTAGAATATATTCTTTAAAAGTGGCCGATAACTAAAGTTTTCAATAACATTATATATCTATAGAAAAGTAATCGATAATTTTCTATTTCAATACAAATGTTTTCGATAACTTTATATATCTATAGAAAATTTATTGATAACTTTATATTTCTATAGAAAATTTATCGATAACTTTCTATTTCCAAAAAAAAATTTGTTGATAACTTTTTATCTCCTTCGAAAAGTAATCGATAACTTTATATTTCTATAGAAAAGTTATCGATAACTTTCTATTTCTATAGAAAATTTATCGATAGCTTTATATTTCTATAGAAAAGTTAGCGAAAACTTTCTATTTCTATAGAAAAGTTAATTTCTATAGAAAAGTTAATTTCTATAGAAAAGTTTTATTTCTATAAAAAAAATATTGATAACTTTCTATTTCTGTACAAAAGCTATCGATAACTTTCTATTTCTATAAAAAAGATATCAATAACTTTCTATTTCTATAGAAAAGTTATCGATAACTTTCTATTTCAATAGAAGAGTCATCGATAACTTCATATATCTATAGAAATGTTATCGATAAATTTCTGTTTCTATAGAAAATTTATCGATAAATTTATATTTTTATAGAAAAGTAGTCGATTACTTTCTACTTCTATAGAAAAGTTAGCGATAACTTTCTATTTCTTTAGAAAATCGTTTTATATTTCTATAGAAATGTTAAAACTTTCTATTTTTATAGAAAAGTGTTCGATAACTTTATATTTCTATAGAAAATTTTTCGATAACTTTCTATTGCAATGAAAAGTTTAAAGATAATTTTCTATTTCTATTAGGAAGTTATCGACAACTTTCTATTTCTATAGAAAAGTTATCGATAACTTTCTATTTCTGTAGAAAAGTTATCGATATTTTTTTTTTATATAGAAAACTTATCGATAACTTTCTATTTCGATAGAAAAGTTATCGATATATTTATATTTCTATAGAAAAGTTATCGACAACTTTCCATTTCTATAGAAAAGTTATCGATAACTTTCTATTTCTAAAGAAAAGTTTCAATTTTTATAGAAACGTATTCGATAACTTTATATTTCTATAGAAACATTATATTTCTATAGAAAATTTATCGATAACTTTCTATTTCTATAAGATAACTTTCTATTTCTATAAGAAAGTTATCGACAACTTTCTATTTCTATAGAAAAGTTATCGATAGCCTTTTATTTTGTAAGAAAAGTTATCGATAACTTTTTATTTTTTTATAAAAGTAATCGATAACTTTCTATTTCTATAGAAAAGTTATCGATAACTTTATATTTCTATAGAAAAATTATCGACAACTTTCTCTTTCTATAGAAAAGTTTTCGATAACCTTCTATTTCTATAGAAAAATTATCGATAACTTTTTATTTTTATAGAAAAGTAGTCGATAACTTTCTATTTCTATAGAAAAGTTATCGATAACTTTTTATTTCTATAGAAAAATTATCGATAACTTTCTATTTCTATAGAAAAGTTTTCGATAAACTTCTATTTCAATAGAAAAGTTTTTTTTTATATAGAAAACTTATCGATAACGTTCTATTTCGATAGAAAAGTTATCGATAACTTTATATTTCTATAGAAAAAATATCGACAACTTTCTATTTCTATAGAAAATTTATCGATAACTTTCTATTACTATAGAAAAGTTATCGATAACTTTTTATTTTTATAGAAAAGTTATCAATAATTTTATATTTCTATAGAAAAGTTATCGATAACTTTATATTTCTATAGAAAAGTTATGGATAAAAAATATATAAGTAAGTCTCTGGAAATTATTGAAAATAAACCTTTCACTTTTAACGAACTTGTCCCCAGAAGTGTAGAGTATCACATGGTCGGGCTTGACTGATTATAAACTTTCTTCAATTTTTTAAAATAAAAATATTTTTGAAGAAATCCAAAGTTTTTTGTTGGATGGAACAAATAAAACAATTGACTTAAAAACTATAATAGAATTTTGCCAATTTAGTTATAAATTCCTTATAGCTGCCATAGACAGAGATTTTAAATTACACACCTTAAAACAATTTTTTAATTCTCCAAAAATAAATTAGAAAATATGAAAAACAATCTAAATTATCAAATAAAAAATACATGTACAAAAAAGAACTTTACATTTTCAATTAAAATTTGAGAATAAAAAAGAAAAAAAAACTAAATTGAAGAAACTGTTTCTAAAATAAATAAAACAAACTTTTAAATCTTTTAAAAAGTAATTAAAATCTTTATTTCTTAATAATCTCAAAGTGGAGATGTAAAGTCTTAACATTTTTATCTGCAAATATTTTAACACCTACTTTTGTACTCTCATGTGTGAAAATATGAACACATACTAACACATGCAACTAAAAAACTTTTGTATTGATAAGAGAAATTGTTTAATTTTGTATAGCATATCTTAGGGCTTAAATGGATATAAAAGTATAAGTATAAACTTAGGCTGTTGCCTGAGGACTTTTGTGGTAAAAAAGTGGCTTAACTAGGCGTTTTATATGAAATTCTTTATGGCATTACACGAAATGCTGCTGGGATTGAGATTTATCCTTTCCTATTCTTTTTTATTATTGAAATGCTTTCGCTTTGTATAAGTTTTTAATTAATTATATTATTTAGTTATGTTATTTTCATATTATTATATAGTTTTTCTTCTTTTTTTTTCTTGCAGGTATGTAATATTTCTGGCTCAAATCTGTAAAAAGGGAAATAAGCAAGTATATTATTTCGTCTTTTCTTTTTCCATATAAAGTTTATATTCTCAAAAACATTTCTAGAATCTGGCTTTTGCAAACAACAATTATATAAAGTGTCGAAATATTATTAAGAGAATGAATGTGAACGAAAATTTAATGAATTTGTAAAACAAATAATGCCTTCATTAATTTAAAATACCAAATAATATAAATAAATTCTTGACACTTAAGCAATTTCGCACATGTATAGTCATGTTATAAAATTCTTTTAATACCCGAAGGAAATTTTAATTTTATACTTAATATTAAAAATAATTAAATTTAAATAAACTGAAGCGGTAAATGAGAAAACAAATTAATAAGAACGATAAAATTTTAAAGAGGTCGTTAAAAATGCCATAAAAATAGGAAACCCAAAAAATATTTAAATCAAAAGAAAGCTATCGATAACTTTTCTATAGAAACAGAAAGCTAACGATAACTTTTCTATAGAAATAGAAATTTATCGATAACTTTTCTGTAGAAATAGAAATTCATCGATAACTTTTGTACAGAAATAGAAAGTTATCAATAACTTTTCTATAGAAATATAAAGTAAGGGATAATTTTTCCATAGAAAATTAAAGTTATCCATGACTTTTCTATAGAAATAGAAGTTACCGATAACTTTTCTATAGAAATATAAAGTTATCTATAACTTTTCTACAGAAATATAAAGCTATTGATAAATTTTCTATATAAATATAAAGTTATCGACAACTTTTCTATAGAAATGTAAAGTTATCGATAGCTTTTCTATAGAATTATAAAGTTATCGATAATATTTCTATAGAGATATAACGTTATCGATAACTATAGAAATAGTATGTTATCGATAACTTTTCTATAGAAATATAAAGTTATCGATAACTTTTCTATAGAAATAGAAAGTTATCGATAACCTTTCTATAGAAATAGAATGTTATCGATAACTTTTCTAAAAGAAATAAAAATTATCGATAACTTTTCTATAGAAATAGAAAGTTACCGAGAACTTTTCTATAGGAATAGAAAGTTATTGATAAAATTTCTATTAAGAAAAAATAAAGTCATCGATAACTTTTCTATAGAAATAGAAAGTTATGGATAATTTTTCTATAGAAATAGAGAGCTATCTATAATTTTTCAAAATAAAAAGAAAGTTGTCGATAACTTTTCTATACAAATATAAAGTTATCGATAAAGTTGTGGATAATTTTTCTGTAGAAATATAAAGCTGTTGATAAATTTTCTATATAAATATAAAGTTATCGACAACTTTTCTACAGAAATATAAAGTTATCAATAACTTTTCTATATAAATAGAAAGTTATCAATAACTTTTTTAAAGAAATAGAAAGTCATCGAAAACTTTTCTGTAGAAATAGAAAGTTATAGATAACTTTTCTATAGAAATATAAAGCTATCGATAGCTTTTATATAGAAATAGAAAGTGATCGATAATTTTTCTATAGAAATATAAAGTTATCGATAACTTTTCTATAGAAATAGAAAGTTATCAATAACTTTTCTATAGAAATAGAAAGTAAGGGATAATTTTTCTATAGAAATATAAAGTTATCCATGACTTTTCTATAGAAATAGAAGTTACCGATAACTTTTCTATAGAAATATAAAGTTATCGATAAATTTTCTACAGAAATATAAAGCTATTGATAAATTTTCTATATAAATATAAAGTTATCGACAACTTTTCTATAGAAATGTAAAGTTATCGATAGCTTTTCTATAGAATTATAAAGTTATCGATAATATTTCTATAGAGATATAACGTTATCGATAACTTTTCTATAGAAATTGAAAGTTACCGATAACTTTTCTATGGAAATACAAAGTTATCGATAAACTTTCTATGAAAGTAGAAAGTTATCGATTACTTTTCTATAAAAATATAAAGTTATCGATTACTTTTCTATAAAAATATAAAGTTATCGATAACTTTTCTATAGAAATATAAAGTTATCGATAACTTTTCTATAGAAATATAAAGTTATCGATAACTTTTCTATAGAAATATAAAGTTATCGATAACTTTTCTATAGAAATAGAAAGTTATCGATAAGTTGTTTATGGAAATAGAAAGCTATTGATACATATTTTTGTAGAAAAAGATAGTTATCAATAACTTTTCTATCGAAAAGAAAGTTTTTATTTTAATATTTAAAAAACTTTCCTAGAAATTTCAATTATTTGTTAAAGTGTCCATCAAACTGGCCTAAATATTTAACTTTCCTCAAGACCATAAATTCTCATAAATTAAAACTTGAACAAAATTTGTTGCCTTAATAAATCATAATCTCAGACAAAATTTACTTGTAATTTTAATTAAAATATTCATACAATATTTTCTTAGATTATCTTTTCTTTGCATTCATTTTTTTTTCACTTTTAAACAAAATCTACGTAAAGACAAAAAAAACTTATTTAGCAAAAATATTAAAATTTGTATGTGTAGGGTGTACTTTTACTGTACAAATTACTTTTGTTGTTTTAATTTAAAATCTAGTTTTTAAGTTTTCTTTTATAATTTCTAAAATTTTGATTTGAAAATTTTTTGATTATTATATTAAATAAACTTCTTGAATTCAGAAGACAATTTTCTTATAAATTAAAATATTATTTTAATTCCTATAATTGGCGATCCTGCTTCGAACAAAATATTGATAAAAACCAATTTTTATATTCAAAAAAACGTTTATCAAAAGAATCTCAAAGAATTAAACGTTGAATCTACAATAAAGATTATCTTAATCTATTCAAATATACAATTTACGTCGTGTAACAGAAGTTAAACCAAGATCCATAAAATAATCAAGAATTTCAAATACCATTTTCAAGAATCCTATACATCATTCTCAAGAATCCCTTACATCATTTTCAAGGATTCCATACATCATTTTCAAGAATCCCATACATTATTTTCAATAAAACCAAAAGTTGAGAAAGAAGTCAAAAATATTTTTTACAATAAAAGGACAATTTAAAAAAAAAAGATAAGTTTCTAGATTTAATTTATTAACATTTATATGTATTGTATATAATTTTATGCTAGTTTCACAAAATATTTACCTTCAATTTGTAATCCCTCATTTTAAAAATAATGGTTATTACTCGCTCTTATAATGAAAGAAACATTATTTCATTAAACGATAACAACAGTCAAATTAATAATCCTGAATCTTCATCTCAAACTATAAATAATTCTAATAATACAATGCCCAATAATCAACACATATCTTTAAAATTACCACAATTTTGGTCTGAGTGTCCAGAAGCATGGTTCATTCATTCTGAAATACAATTTTCATTAAACAATATTACTGACGATACTACAAAATACCACCATATTCTTATTTCTCTACCTCAAGACATTATAAGCAAGGTTTTAGATATAGTGCAATTTCCTCTGACAGTGAATAAATATGATAATTTAAAAAAAGCTTTAAGCAGTAGATTCTCCCTTAGCGAAGAGTGTCGATTAGAACAACTATTTTCTAGTTCCAAACTTGGAGATCGCAAACCTTCAGATCTATTTCGGGAAATGAAATCTCTTACTAATAATAATACTACTATTAGTGACGAATTATTATTTAAATTATGGATTCGTAAGTTACCACAAATTATACAAGTACATTTGACTACTTGTAGTTCTCAAAATATCGATGAAAAAGTTTCTCTTGCAGATAAGATATACGAGATAAGCTCAAAACCACAAATCTCAATAGTAGAACATAACTCTAAAAATAATTTAGAATTATCTATTCAACAATTAACCGAACTAACTGCTAACATGTGTCAAAATTTAAGTAAGGTCATTGTAGAAGTTGGAGAATTGAAATATAGAGGACGTTCTCGAGAACGAAGTAATTCTCACAACAGATATTTTTCACAAAAACGTTCTAGAAATAATGAATATTGCTGGTATCATTCAAAATTTGGCGAAAAAGCTTACAAATGTATTAAACCATGTAATTTTGAGAACAAACGTAACAACTCTTTAAACTAAAAACAACCATCATGTCGGTGGCTTATGATGGAATTAACAAAACTATACGCCGCCTATTTCTTTTTGATAATATAAATAATTTAAATTTTTTAATAGATACAGGTGCTGTTGTTTCAGTAGTACCATTTTCAAAATTTAAAATGGTATCTCGAAATTCAGACTTTGAATTATCAGCTGCAAACGGGTCAGTTATTCGTACCTATGGTACAAAATTATTTAAGGTAGATTTGGGCCTTAGAAGAGACTTTGAATTCCCATTTTTAATTGCTGATATAGATACTCCTATAATAGGATTTAACTTTTTGGAAAAATTTGGTTTAATTGTAGATGCCAAAAACAGACAATTAATAGATTCAACAACTTCATTGAAAACCAAAGGTTCATTAGGATTTTGTTCAATTTATTCTCTTAAACCAAATATTAATACAAATAATAAATATGCTGACTTATTAAAGAAATTTCCTTCTATCACCTCTGAACCTGATTATACAAAAGTAGTTGAACATAAAACTGTCCACCATATAGAAACAAAAGGTAACCTACCATTTTGTAGACCTCGACGGTTGGATCCTGTCAAACATAAAATTGCCAAAAATGAATTTGAATATTTAGTTAAAATAGGTGTTTGTAGACAATCCTCCTCACCATATGCCTCACCATTACATTTAGTTCCAAAAAAAGACATAAATGATTGGAGACCTTGCGGAGATTATAGAAGACTTAATTGTATAACAGTACCAGATCGATACCCGTTACCTCATATACATGACCTTGGTATAAATTTCAAAAACAAAACAATTTTTTCAAAGTTAGATTTAGTAAGAGCTTACCACCAAATTCCTGTAGCAAAAGAAGATATTTCAAAAACAGCGATTACTACTCCATTCGGAATGTTCGAGTTTCTAAGAATGCCTTTTGGCTTAAGAAATAGTGCTCAAACTTTTCAGCGTTTTATAAACGAAGTATTTTTTGGACTTGATTTCGTTTTTACCTACATTGATGACATTTTAATAGCAAGTGAAAATGAAACAGAACATATTGAACATTTAGAAAAAGTTTTTACGAGATTAGCTGAATACTCATTAAACATAAAAATTAATAAATGTATATTTGGTGTTTCTTCAATAGATTTTTTAAGTTACCAAATTTCATCAGAAGGAATTCAACCTTCTAAAGACAGAGTTAAAGTTATATTAGATTTTGAAAGACCTTCAACTATATCGAAACTACAAAAATTTTTAGGTATAATTAATTACTATCACCGATATGTACCAATGCTATCCTCTGAACTTAGTCATATATATGATATTTTAACTACAACAAATAAAAGTGAAAATAAACAACTAACTTGGAATGAAAAAGCAATAAAGTCTTTTGAAAACGTTAAAAAACTTTTTGCAAAAAACACAATACTGACTCATTTCGATGAAGATTGTCAATTATCATTGTCTGTAGATGCTTCCAATACAGCAATTGGAGCCGTTTTACAGCAATCAAATAGTCATGGACATAAAGAACCACTTGCTTACTTCTCCAAAAAGCTAAGCTCAACAGAACAAAAATATTCAACATTCGACAGAGAACTTCTAGCAATATATAAATCTATTAAACATTTTAAACACTTCTTAGAAGGTCGAGATTTCATTATCTTTACTGATCACAAACCGTTGACATTCGTTTTAGATTCAAAAACAGATCGCTCTCCTAGACAAAGTAGACAACTAGATTACATAGCACAATTCACCAATAATATTCAATATATAGCTGGAAAAGAGAATATTGTTGCTGATTGTTTATCACGCATTTACCAAATTGATGCTTTATCGACAAATGATATTAGTATTGAATTACTTTATAATGAACAACAAAATGACGAATTCTTAAAATTAATAACATCTAAACCAAATTTTAATTTAAAGGAAATATTTATACCGAACAAAAATTTTAAGATTTGGTGTGATTGTTCAAACAATATCCCCAAACCTTATGTTCCATTACCTTTAAGAAAAATTATATTCGATAAAATCCATTCGTTATCTCACCCAGGAACTCAAAGTACTAGGAATTTAATTCAAAATAAATATTTTTGGCCAAAAATGAGAAAAGATATTAATGAATGGGTAGCAACATGTCATCCCTGTCAAAGTTCAAAAATCAACCGGTACACGAAATCTCCAATTAAAGCTATTGATATTCCAAAAAATCGTTTCGAACACATTCATATGGATTTGGTCGGACCTCTTCCAGTTTCAAATGGATACAAATATATTTTGACAATCATAGATAGGTACTCTCGTTGGCCTGAAGCATACCCACTTCGCGACATATATGCTCGTTCCGTAGCAAAAACTTTTGTAGAGAATTATATACCACGCTTCGGTGTCCCTATTAAAATTACAACAGATCAAGGTACTCAATTTACCTCTTCACTTTTTAGCGAAATAATGTCACTACTTGGTTCTCATAAAATCCATACGTCTCCATATCATCCACAAGCAAACGGATTAGTTGAAAGATTTCATAGACAACTTAAGTCTGCTTTAATGACATCTCCTAATTCTATGAAATGGTCGGAAATGTTACCATTCGTTTTACTAGGTTTGCGAACATCAATAAAAATGGAACTAAAATGTTCACCAGCTGAACTTGTTTATGGTCAAACTCTTCGTTTACCAGGTGAATTGATAATTGAAAATAATAATGAACTTCCTGTCGAAGAAACTTTACGAAAACTGAGAGAATATTTTTCTCAAGTTAGATCAAAAATAGTTTATCATAACAATGATAAATATTTTATACCAAAAACCTTGCAGTCTTGTGAATATGTATATGTTAAGGTTAATAGCAGATCGGGATTAAACCCTCCTTTCGAAGGACCATTTCGCGTTGTTGAGAGAAATGAGAATAATTTTAAAATTCAAAAAGGCAACGTTGTTAAAACTTTTCATATTGATCATCTAAAACCAGCCTACATTTCAGATAACAATTCAGAATCCGTTACGTATACAAACAAAAAAAAATCTGTCACATTCAAAATTAATTAATTTGACGAATTTTAAAAATAATAAGAAAATCATTATTTTTAATACTGGTGGGGGAGTAATGTAGGGTGTACTTTTACTGTACAAATTACTTTTGTTGTTTTAATTTAAAATCTAGTTTTTAAGTTTTCTTTTATAATTTCTAAAATTTTGATTTGAAAATTTTTTGATTATTATATTAAATAAACTTCTTGAATTCAGAAGACAATTTTCTTATAAATTAAAATATTATTTTAATTCCTATAGTATGAAATGTCAAAATTAAAAAAAAAATAAATAAATAAGTACAGAGATGGAAAACACATTGTAAATTACTAAACAAATTCAAATTCATTTAAAATGAGTCATCAACAATTTTTGTCTACAAAACAAATCCAAAAATATTCTATTTAGTAAAATATCTAATACCTTTTGAAAGGAAATAAAGAAAAACACTCATCTCTAACACTCATCGCTTTAGCCAAATACAAAAATATGAAGACACAAAAAATTTATAAATGAAACTAAATGTTGAAAATCTTAAAAACGTCATAAAAAATCAAAGCACAAAATCGTCGTTGCAAAAAACAAAATGTCAGACATATAGACGGACGAACGTGAGAAGGAACAGACAGACACAAACAAATTTTACAAGAGCAGACTTTTTTTATATTTGAAATTTTATTCAAATCAAAATAAAAGATGAAAAACTAAAAATAGAGAAAAATTGTTATATTTAAAAAAGAATTTATATAGAGCAAAAACCTCTTGGTAACATTGAATTATATTTTGACAAGTCACTTATAAAAATTGTCACTCGATTTGTAATAAAAATATAAAGAAATGAAACGAAATGAAATAATAAAAAGCTACGTGTCATTTTATAGCCGAGTAATAAATTTATATGCAAATGTTATCAAGGAAAAGGCGGGGAAGTGTCAGAGACCTCAAATATGCAGCTGAGTGAATATAAGGAGGTCCCTTTAAAGATCTAAATATAAAAGCTATAGGCAACTTTTCTACCATAAAATAAAGTTATTGTATTCATTTTTTAAAAAATAAAGTAATCGATAACTTTTCTAAAGAAATTAAAAGTTATCGATAATTTTTTTGTAGGAATAAAAAGTTATAGATAACTTCTCTATAGAAATAAAAATTTATTTATGACATTTCTATAGAAAAAGAAAATTATCGATAACTTTTCTATGAAAATAGAAAGTTATCGATAACTTTTTAATATAAATAAAAAGTTATCGATAACTTTTCTATAGAAATAAAATGTTATCTATAACTATTGTATAGAAATAGAAAGTTATCGTTAACTTTTCTATAGAAATAGAAAGTTATCGATGGCTTTTCTATTGAAATTGAAAGTTATCGATAACTTTTTAATAAAAATATAAAGTTATCGATAACTTTTCTATAGAAACAAAATTTGTCGATAACTTTTCTATAGAAATAGAAAGTTATCTATAACTTTTCTATAGAAATATAAAGTAATCGATAACTTTTCTATAGAAAGAGAAAGTTATGGATAACTTTTCAATAGAAATAGAAAGTTATCAATAACTTTTTTATAGAAATAGAAAGTTATCGATAACTTTTCCATAGAAATAGAAAGTTATCGATAATCTTTCTATAGAAAGAGAAAGCTATCGTTAACTTTTCCGTAGCAAATATAAAGTTATCGAAAACTTTTCTATAGCAATAGATTTTTTATGGACTTAGAATGTTATCGACTACTTTTCTTTAGAAAAATAAAGTTATCGATAACTTTTCTATAAAAATAGAAAGTTTTTGATAACTTTTCCATAGAAATAAAAAGTTATCGATAACTTTTCTAAAGAAAGACAAAGTTATCGATAACTTTTCAATAGAAATAGAAAGTTATCGATAACTTTTTAATAGAAATAGAAAGCTATCGATAACTTTTCCATAGAAATAGAAAGTTATCGATAATCTTTCTATAGAAAAAGAAAGTTATCGATAATCTTTCTATAGAAAGAGAAAGCTATAGATAACTTTTCTTTAGGGATATAAAGTTATCGATAACTTTTCTTTAGAAATATAAAGTTATCGATAACGTTTCTATAGAAATATAAAGTTATCGATAACTTTTCTATAGAAATAGAAAGCTATGGATAACTTTTTTATAGAAATAGAAAGTTATCGATAACTTTTCTATAGAAATAGAAAGTTATCGATAACTTTTCCATAGAAATAGAAAGTTATCGATAACTTTTCTATAGAAATAGAAAGTTATCGATAACTTTTCTATAGAAATAGAAAGTTATCGATAACTTTTCTATAGAAATAAAAAGTTATCGATAACTTTTCTATAGAAATATAAAGTCATCAATAACTTTTCTATAGAAATAGAAAGTTATCGACAATTTTTCTATAGAAATAGAAAGTTATCTAGAAAGTTATAGACATTTTTTTACTTTAAAATTTATCTATAAAAATTTTTTGCTTTAAAAGTTTTCAACTTAAGAAGTTGTAACTGAAGAATGGTAATGTTTCACTTTAAAATTTTGTACAGAAAATTTTTCTCTAAAAAAATTTTAATTTTAAAATGTTTCTATAGAAAATTTTTCACTTTAAAATTTATCTGAAAAAAATTTTTTGTTTCAAAATTTTTGTATTGATAATTTTCAGTTAAAATGTGTCTTTAAAAAATGTTTCTAGAGAAAATTGGAAAATTCAAAATTGTCGAAATAAGAATAGCTGTATAATTTTCGATAGAAAATTTCTCACCTTAAAATTTTTCTATAGAAAAATTTTCGCCCTAAAATAATTCTATAAAAAATATTTCACTTTTAAATTTTTCTATCAAACATTTTTTCTATCAAAAATTTTTCTGAAGACATTTTTAATGTAAATTTTTTCTATTTTTTGCTATAGAAAAGATTTCTTTTTTCTATAGACATTTTTAAAGAATTTTAAATAGATTTTTTATAGAATTAAATCCATATCTTTTTCATAACAATCAAGACTTTTGTGAAGATTTAACTTTTTTTTGCATTTTTGCTGCTCTTCCCGGAGCCTCCTTATTATTCTGCTGTTGGTATTTACCAAAATTCATTGTCAATTTATTCTTAAGGACAAATGTGGAAAATTTATGTGCTTTTTTGTTCTTCCTTCGTCTTTTACATGAGCGGAGAGTATTTATGTAAATATTTTCATGTGTTGTCGTTTTCTTGATTCATGTTTTTGGTATTTTTGTCAAATAAATGAACAAATATTTTAATATTAATTTTTGTACAAAAACTACCCGGCCATAGAACATAAGAGGACAGAAGAAATAAGAAGATTTATTTACAAATTCATGTATTTCTTGATGTTCAACACGACGTATGAATAATATTAATTTTAGAAACATTTAAATAAAATGAAAAGACTAAAAGAATATATTAATTTTAACAAGTCATTCCAAAAAAAAAACCCAAATAAATTAAAGGTAATAGATAAATTTACAAAACCGCAACCACAAAAATGAATTGCTTAAGGTTTCATGTCGAAATGGTAAATGTTCGAATTTATAGATTTTTACAAATCATTTCTTAAACTAAAGAGAATTTTCCAACAAAGATTATGAAATATACAAAAGAATTTTGTAAAAGGGCTTTTTCTTTGAACTTATAAATAAAGTTAAAATATTAGAGTCCTTTTTTACACCCATATTTTTTGCACGTTTTCTGAATTATAAAAGTAATTTTCGAAACGTGTTTAACATTTTCATATTTCTTCTGTTGCAATTTTCTTCATTCCAAAAGCAATTTACACCGTAACCTTCAAATAAATATTTATTACTTTCGGAGCACAAAAAACACACGATACGATAACAAAACTACAAGCGTGAGACTTTTTGGGTATTAGAACGAAAAACCACAACTCAAGCCAAAACTATTTAAGTACTTCGAGGAAGAGAAAATCCATAAAATTACAAATTGCACTTCACGAGTAGGAAAATAAATGAACTTAAAGTCCTCCCCTCTAATAAGAAAGAAAAACATATAAATTTTGGCAAAAATATTAAAAGAATTTATTTCACAAAATTTCATTTTATTTTTATTTCTATGATTAAATAAACAAGAATTTATATCTTTATCTGATTTATTAAACTGTGACAAATTTGTCAACACTTTCGATATTTTCTTCAATTTTTCTGATCTATTTTTCTAAAGGTAAACAAAAATTCTAGTGTGAAAGTGACATTTTCATCATCACATGTCAAATTTATTACGATAATGAAGGAAATTTTTTCTTTAATATCTTATTTATAAATAATCTTGGCAAATATTTTATTTATACATAAAAAATTCAAAAGTATTAATAATCTAAAAAAAAGGGTGAAAAGACATTTGTTGGCTTTTTAGGCTTAATAAATAAATGTATAAGAATTATTCTAATTTGTTTGAAATATTGTACTTAGGTCTTTTGCAAATGATCTAGTTTAGCCAGAATTTATGTTTTTTTTTTCTTTAGCCTCTTTTATTTAAATTAGAAAAAATTAATTATATTTTTCAAATAACAAGCGAAAAGGGTTAATTAATCTCAGGCGCTTATTTTGACATGAAAAGACAAATTTTGTTAATCAGGAAATGTTTAATTAAATTCAAAAAGATTTACAAAAGCAAAATTCTTTAAACTAAATCTGAAATGTACAAAAAGAATTTGTAATTCTTGAAGAAACAAATCTCCAGAAAATAATTATTTCTATTTATTATTAAAGTTGTCTAAAATTTCCAAAGAAAAGTAATCGATAACTTTATATTTACATAATAAAGTAATCGATAACTTATTCGAAAAAAAGTTATCGATAACTTTTTCGAAAAAAAGTTATCGATAACATATTTCTATAGAAAAGTTATCGATAACTTTCTATTTAAACAAACAAGTTATCAAAAAATTTCTATAGAAAACTTATCGATAAATTTATTTTTCTATAGAAAATATATCGATAACTTTATATTTCTATAGAAAAGTTATTGATAACTTTTTATTTCTATAGAAAATTTATAAATTTTTTTCATTAGAAAATATTAAATTTTTTATGAAAATTTTTCTATAACAAATTTTATGTGAAAAATGTTTTATAGAAACACTTTATATGAAAAATTTTATATAGAAACATTTTGTATGAAGAACTTCGTGTAGAAAATTTTATGAAGAATTTTCTATTAAAATTTTATATGAAAATTTTCTTTCCTATCAAAAAATTTTATATAGAAAAATTTTATATGAAAAATTTTACATAAAAAATTTTCTGTAGAAAAATGTTATATAAATATTTTCTATAGAAAAATTTTTATAGAATAATTTTATATATTATATTCTATAGAAAATTAAAAAAAAAATTATTTGAAAAATTTTATATATAAAATATTATACAAAAAATTTTATATGAAAAAATTTTTATATGAAAAATTTTCTGTAGAAAAATTTTATATGAAAAATCTTCCATAGAAAAATTTTGTATGAAAAATTTTCTATAGAAAAATTTTATATGTAAAATTTCTTTAGAAAAATTTTATACCAAAATTTTCTATAGAAAAATTTTATATGAAAAATTTTTATAGAACAATTTTATAAAAAAAAATATCTATAAAAAAATTTTACATGAAAAATTTTTTATAGAAAAATTTTATGTGAAAAATGTTCTGTAGAAAAATTGTATATGAAAAATTTTCTATAGAAAAATTTTACATAAAAAATTGTCTGTAGAAAAATTTTATATAAATATTTTCTCAAAAAATAACAAAATAGTCGGGATGTATAAATATTTTCTATAAAAAAATTTTATATGAAAAATTTTGTATGAAAAATTTGCTATAGAAAAATTTTTTATAAAAAAATGTTCTATAAAAAAATTTAATATAAAAAATTTCTATAGAAAAATCTTATAAGAAAAATTTTCTATAGAAAAATTTTGCATAAAAATTTTCTATAGAAAAATTTTACATAAACATTTTCTAAGAAGAATTTTATATAAATATTTTCTATGGCATAATTTGATATGAACAATTTTTATAAAAAAAATTTCTATAGAAACATTTTATATAAAAAATTTTCTACAGTAAAATTTTATAGAAAAATTTTTATTTGAAAAATTTTGTATAAAATGTGTTCTTGAGAAAAATTTTATATTAAAAATTCGATAGAAAAATTTTATATGAAAATTTTTCTATAAAAAAATGTTTACAAAAAATTTTAATGAAAAATTTTCTTATTAAAATTTTATATGAAACATTTTGTATTAAAAAATTTTATATAAAAATTTTCTACAGAAAAATTTTATATGAAAAATTTTCTAGAAAAAAATTTTATATACAAATTTTTTATAGAAAAATTTTATACAAAAAAAAATTTTATAGAAAAATTTTATACAAAAAAAAATTTTATAGAAAAATTTTATACAAAAAAAATTTTTATAGAAAAATTTTACATAAAAAATTTTCTGTAGAAAAATTTTATATAAACATTTTACATAAAAAAATTTTGTATAGAAAAATTTGATATGAAAAATTTTTATAGATAAATTTTCTGTAGAAATATTTCATATAAAAAATTTTCTACAGAAAAATTTTATAGAAAAATTTTGTATGAAAATTTTTTATAGAAAAATTTTCTATGAAAAATTTTCTATAAAAAATATTCTAAAGAAAAATTGTATATGAAAAATTCTATAGGAAAATTTTATATAAACAAATTTTTACAAAAAATTGTATATGAAAAATTTTCTATAGGAAAATTTTATATGAAAAATTTTCTATAGGAAAATTTTATATGAAAAATTTTCTATAGAAAAATTTTCTATGAAAAATTTTCTATAGAAAAATTTTCTATGAAAAATTTTCTATAGAAAAATTTTCTATGAAAAATTTTCTATAGAAAAATTTTCTATGAAAAATTTTCTATAGAAAAATTTTCTATGAAAAATTTTCTATAGAAAAATTTTATGTGAAAAATTTTCTATCGAAAAATTTGATATGAAAAATTTTCTTAAGAAAAATTTTATATGAAACATTTTCTTGAGAAAAATTTTATATCAAAATTTTCTATAGAAAAATTTTATATGAAAAATTTTTATAGAAAAATTTTATATAAAAGATTTTCTACAGAAAAATTTTACATGAAAAATTTTCTATGAAAAATTTTCTATAGAAAAATTTTCTATGAAAAATTTTCTATAGAAAAATTTTATGTGAAAAATTTTCTATCGAAAAATTTGATATCAAAAATTTTCTTAAGAAAAATTGTATGTCAAAATTTTCTATAGAAAAATTTTATATGAAAAATTTTCTATAGAAAATTTTTCTATGAAAAATGTTCTGTCGGAAAATTTTGTATGAAAAACTTTCTATAGAATAATTTTATGTGAAAAATTTACTAAAGAAAAATTAATATGAAAATTTTTGTATATAAAAATTTTACGTGAAAAATTTTCTATAGAAAAATTTAATATGAAAAATTTTTTATAGAAAAATTTTTTATAGAAAAATTTTTTATGAAAAATTTTTTATAACAAATTTTCTATAGAAAAAATTTTATATGAAAAATTTTTTATACAAATTTTTTTTATGAAAAATTTTATATGAAAAATTGTTTTTAAAAAATTTTATGTAACAAATTTTATATAAAAAATTTTATATGAAAAATTAAATTTTATTTTTCATAGAAAAATTTTATATGAAATATTTTCTATAGAAAAATTGTATATAAAATATTTTCTATAGAAAAATTTTATATAAAAAATTTTCTAGAAAAAAAATTTTATATGAAAAATTTTCTACTAAAAAATTTTTACTAGAAATTTTATATGAAAAATTTTTACAAGAAATTTTATTTGAAAACTATTCTATAAAAAATTTTAGATTAAAAATTTTCTATCAAAAAATTTTATGTTCAAAATTTTCTATCAAAAAATTTGATATTCAAAATTTTTCATCGAAAATTTTTATATAAAAAATAACAAAAAATTTGAATAGAAAAATTTTAGATGTTAGAGCAATCCTTAATAATTTGTTTATACTCGGTTTAAATATAATCTAGTGTAAGTGGTAGTACTTTCTTATTTGTTTGTTAAATATATTAAGAGCTAGAATATTTAAAAATTCTTTTTTATACCGACAAGAGAGAAGCAAATCCACTTCAACAACAAATTAACAAAAGTTTAATTTAACTTGTTCATAAAATGTTTACCAGTAAGAAACTTTGATAAAAGTTCTTTAAGTCATGTTTGGTCTAGAATATTTAAATAAAAGTTTCCACTGTGACGTCATTATCAATTGAAGACACGTGTCGTACGAAAATGTATGTGGATAAAGAAATTTGAGATGCCTAACAAATTTTAGCTAAAGTTAAATATAGTTTAAGAACCCTATAACGAACGAATTTGCCAATAGAGAACATTATATGTGTTCTTCCATAACTCCTGATTTTTTCTTTAAAGTTCTTTTTTTATGCAATTTCATTAACGAAGATTTTTTTTTTAATCTTCTTATCTTATCTTTAAATTTTTTACTTAGGATTTCTCTTAGCTTAGACACAAACCATAGAATAAGTTAAAGCTCTGGCCAAAAAAAAATTGGCCATGAATAGGATTGGGAAAAACGTTTTTTTATTCTTATGAAATGGTTACAGATTTTTTCCTTTCTTAATAAAATATTAGATATAAGGGCACTTATCCACGGTTTACTGTAAATGCATTTTACTGAATTCCTTTGTAGGCGGGTGAAAATATTTAAATTTTCTGTTGTTTATTGAAATTTATTTTACACTAATTATACTTTTATATTATTTTCTTTTTCTGGTATTTATTTTTTTTATGATTATTATTTGTTTACAATAATTTTGTGTTTATTGTTGATGATTTTAAAGAAATTTTGATCATGACCGTGATCAGTTTTAATTTTTTATTTTGCCATTTGGAATTTGCTCCCATTGTTTTGGGATTTATATTACGAAATAATTTATAATTATACGAGTATTCACAAAAACATTTTTTTCCTTTTGCAATTTTGAACAATAAAACGTCATTAAATTTCATGGGGTAATTTTCCGCAACGTAAACTCTTTCTTGTGACTCGTAGTAAATATTTAAATAATTTCTGAAATACATTAAAAAAAAATAAAATTTCATTCATTAAAATTTATTTAAATGAATTTTTAAAATACTCATACATTAATACCTACAATATTTTGGAAAAGGGTAAAAGATAATGAAAACTTCGAGTGTCTGTCTGTGTGTAGGTTGGAAAAATCTTTTCTTGTTTATTGTGAATAATTTGCAATTGTTTTTGATTTTATATCATTTTAATAATTTATTGCTAAATGGGTTATGTCGTGTTTTATATCGCCAAAGACGTCATTAAAGTTTTGAAATCATTTTCAATTCAAGTGGGCGCACAAGTTGTCAATTTGCTTTGTTTTGATATTTATTTGGAAAATTTGTGAAAAAATACCTTTTCACACAAAAGGAGTATTTTTTTAAGTGGGTGTGATAAACGTGTTGTAGAATCCGGAAATTAAATATTTTTTTTTAACAAAAATAGAAAATTTTTAACAATAATAGAATATCTTCTACAGAAAATTATTTATAATAAAATGTTTCTAAATTCCACTATTAAATATTTGTCAGATAAAATTCTTCTATAGAAAATTATCTAAAATTATGTTTCTTTAGAAATAATGTTTCTTTAGAAAATTTTTAATATAAATTTGTCTATAGAAAATTTTTTTACATAAAATTTTTCATATAAAATTTCCTATATTAAGAAAATTTTTTATAGAAATTTTTCTATAAAAATTGTTCATATATAATTTGTAAATCTAAAACTTTTGTATATCATATTATAGAAGAATTTTATGCGAAAAATTTCCTATAGACGAATTTTATACGAAAAATTTGTAGCAGAATTTTATAAGAACATAAACATTTTCACACGCAATGTTGTTTATAGAAGAATGTTATACGAAAAATTTTCTATAAAAGAATTTTATACTAAAAATTTTCTATAAAAAATTGTTTAAGAAAAACTTTCTATAGAAGGGTTTTATGTGAACAATTTTTTACGAAAAATTTTTTATAGAAGACTTTTAACGAAAAAATTTTTTATAAAAGAATTTTATTCGAAAAATTTCGTATAAAAGAATTTTATTCGAAAAATTTCGTATAAAAGAATTTTATGCGAAAAGTTTCCGATAGAAGAATTTTTTCCGAAAAATTTTTTATAAAAGAATTTTATGTGAAAAATTTTTTATATAAGAATTTTCTTTATGCGAAAAAGGAGGAATTTTATGCAAAAAATTTTCTGTATAAAAATTTTATTTGAAAATTTTCTGTAGAAAAATTTTCTGCAGAAAAATTTTCTGCAGAAAAATTTTATATCAAAAATTTTTGATCGACGAATTTTATAATAAAATTTTTCATACAAAATTTTTCTAAAGAAAAAAATTTTTTTTTTTTCTATAAAAACATTTATAGAAAATTTTTATAAATTTTTCATAGAAAATTGTTCATATAAAATGTTTCTACAAAATATTTTTTTTTATTTTTCATATAAAAAAAATTTTCTTTAGAAAATTTTTCATATAAAAAAATTTTTTATAGAAAATTTTTTATAGAAAATTTTTTATAGAAAATTTTTCATATAAAAAAATTTTCCATATAAAAATTTTTTCTATAAAACATTTTTCTAAAGGAATTTTTTCATATAATAAATTTTCTATAGAACTTTTTTCATATAAAAAATTTTTCTATAAAAAATTTTTCTAAAGAAAATTTTTCATATAAAAAAATTTTCTATAGAAAGTTGTTTATATAAAAATATTTTCTATAGAAAATTTTTCATATAAAAAATTTTTCTATAGATAATTTTTCATATAAAAAATTTTTCTATAGAAAATTTTTCATATAAAAAATTTTTCTATAGAAAAATTTTCATATAAAAAATTTTTCTATAGAAAAATTTTCATATAAAAAATTTTTCTATAGAAAAATTTTCATATAAAAAATTTTTCTATAGAAAAATTTTCATATAAAAAATGTTTCTATAGAAAAATTTTCATATAAAAAATTTTTCTATAGAAAAATTTTCATATAAAAAATTTTTCTATAGAAAAATTTTCATATAAAAAATTTTTCTATAGAAAAATTTTCATATAAAAAATTTTTCTATAGAAAAATTTTCATATAAAAAATTTTTCTGTAGAAAAATTTTCATATAAAAAATTTTTCTGTAGAAAAATTTTCATATAAAAAATTTTTCTGTAGAAAAATTTTCATATAAAAAATTTTTCTGTAGAAAAATTTTCATATAAAAAATTTTTCTGTAGAAAAATTTTCATATAAAAAATTTTTCTGTAGAAAAATTTTCATATAAAAAATTTTTCTGTAGAAAATTTTTCATATAAAAAATTTTTCTGTAGAAAATTTTTCATATAAAAAATTTTTCTGTAGAAAAATTTTCATATAAAAAATTTTTCTGTAGAAAAATTTTCATATAAAAAATTTTTCTGTAGAAAAATTTTCATATAAAACATTTTTCTACAGAAAATTTTTCATATAAAAAATGTTTCATAGAAAAAATTTTTCTATAGACCTCTAATAAAAAATTTTTCTATAGAAAAATTTTCATATATAAAAAATTTTTCTATAGAAAAGTTTTCATATAAAAAATTTTTCATATCAAAAATTTTCTGTAGATAATTTTTTATATAAAAAATTTTTCTATAGAAAAGTTTTCATATAAAACATTTTTCATATCAAAAATTTTCTATAGATAATTTTTTATATCAAAAATTTTCTATAGAAAATTTTTCATATAAAAAATTTTTCTATAGAAAAATTTTCATATAAAAAATTTTTCTATAGAAAAATTTTCATATAAAAAATTTTTCTATAGAAAAATTTTCATATAAAAAATTTTTCTATAGAAAAATTTTCATATAAAAAATTTTTCTATAGAAAAATTTTCATATAAAAAATTTTTCTGTAGAAAAATTTTCATATAAAAAATTTTTCTGTAGAAAAATTTTCATATAAAAAATTTTTCTGTAGAAAAATTTTCATATAAAAAATTTTTCTGTAGAAAAATTTTCATATAAAAATTTTTTCTGTAGAAAAATTTTCATATAAAAAATTTTTCTGTAGAAAATTTTTCATATAAAAAATTTTTCTGTAGAAAATTTTTCATATAAAAAATTTTTCTGTAGAAAAATTTTCATATAAAACATTTTTCTATAGAAAATTTTTCATATAAAAAATGTTTCATAGAAAAAAATTTTCTATAGACCTCTAACATCAAGTTTTTAAAGATACTTCTAAGAATTTTGTTTATTTGTATTAGTGTCTATATACATAATCGATGAAGTGATATATTTGCTTCATTTAATAAACAATAATTTATATTTTTGACAGATTTGCGAAACATTTGTTATCACATTTCTCAAAAATTACTTATAAATTTATTACAGTGACAGATGTTACACCAAAAGATTATATTAAAATACTAATCAAGTTGTTTTTACCAAAATCAAAAACAAATTATTCTATAGATCCATTTAAGTTAAATAGAAAATAATAAAGACATTTTCAGTTTTAATGTCTTTGACAAATCAGTATTAATCACATGATGATTATTAACATTTTATGGATTTTCCTGAGGAAAAACAAAGTATTTTTTGTATGTTAATGGATCATAAAAACTAAGAATACATTGGGAAATATTTAGAACGATTTTATTAGGGGTATTCAAAAATGTTTTTGAGAAGGTTATATAAAACAAGGAAAATGTTTGAAAGAAACCTTAATGTACGTTAGAATAAAAACATCTTTGGTCTGGCGAAGTAAACCAGTCTAAACTAGTACTTAAGTGATGTAAATAATTAGTTGGCTGATTTGCTTGTTAACAAACTGCATTACCCTGTTCGTTGCCATCCTTTTATGTAAATTTAATTTATTATAATTTACTGACAATAACAATTGCAATTTATATTATTTAAATTTCATTTCAATGTTGTCGTCAATAAAATAAAATAATTGTGTAAAATTTCCTTTTTTGTAATTAATGCGAAAATAAATGTTTTTTAAGTTAAGTCGTTTGTGTATATAGAAACATGAACGTGCATGTTTTTATGGCATATTTGATTACAAAACAATTACAGATAAAATTATGTACAATCGTATTAATATTTTAAAGTAATTTATTGACTTTAAGAGTGGAAGAGATTAACTTTTCGACTGCATTAAATGCCACAAATGAGCAACTTTTGGAAAAACTTGTAAAGCGGCCTAGTGGAGGTTTTAGGCCCAGTTGAGGAGATATAGAAACCATTTTCAAAGATTTCGAAACACGTGCAACATTTTGAGATATTCGCGAAAAAGCAGTTTTCGGTTGGGTCGTAGTACTTTATTACCTCCAACTCTCATATTTGCAGAGTGATTTTCAAATTTTAAACACTTTTGGAAAGTCGAGGGATCAAGCTTTTACTAGCTGCTTGGATTGGGCTTGTATTCTAAGAAATATGATAAATTTTTACCAAAGTTTTTTATTGAATTTTTCGCAATCTTTAAAATTCAAAAGCACTCATTTCAAATGTTTTCTATAAGAATCTATTTTGTTTTATATGGTACTTTAAAAGTTGTTCTATATAGAAAAAACGAGATATTAATAATTGATATCGGTTTACATTTACAAAAGTAATTCAACATTTTCCAAAGTTTAAATTTTTCGATTGCGAACAAAGTACTCAATTATTTCAAATTTCTTTTTATAAAAACCTATTTAGTTTTATATAGTTCTATTCAGAAAAAAAAAACGAGATATTAATAATTGATATCGGTTTATATTTTCAAAAGTTATTTATCATTTTTCAATGTATCATTTTGGACGATACTAAACTTTTGTTTGCCTAACTCATCTTAAGTAATTTTCAATGGCGCCACCTGCCGAAAATTGATCAAACCAACTTACAAACCTTACTCGGTCCATGTGCAACAACTTTGCTTAAGATCGTGGCATGATCAAGCTCACAGTTTAAGATTTAATTCACTTTAAGCTATTTTCGGTGGCGCCACCTATCGGAACTTGGTCATACAAACTTAGTAATGATCGTCGGCTCATGCGCAACAACTTTTCATAAGACAACTTTACATGATCAAATGCATATTTTACTATTCTATAAAGGACATACAGACAGACAGACAAACATTCATCATACCCTTCACCACCATAGGTATGTATGTAACGCATTGAAATATTTGTCCTAGACCCACCTTTAAGTATGCCAATAGGCTTAGAATCACTTTCTTAGTCGATTTAGCGATGTCAGTCCGTCCGTCCGTATGGACGTCTGGCTGGACCCCCATGTAATCAAAGTACATTTCGCACAGATAATTTTTTTTTATTATAATGGCACCATGGCTATTAAAATCTGTCAAAATCGTTCCATTATTTATGGTACCTAACTTCCCTGAATTGTGGTCTAATTTCCCTCATTTTTCATGTAATTCAAAACAAATACTACTTATATAAACCAAAATCACTGTACCAAATTTCCTTGAAATCGGTCCACGTTCGACCATGGCTCCCATATAAACTTTTTTATCAAAATGCACTGAATGAAACAATTGCTGGTTGACTGACTGGACCCCCATGTAAACCATGTAATCAAAGTACAGGTCGCAGATCATTTTTTGATAGTCTATTGGGCTATTGACATTCGTCCAAATCGGTTCATTATTTATGGTACCTTCCATAGGTCTCCCGGAATTGATATTTTGGCCACAAATATCAATATTTTTTTATGAAATTTTAAACAAATACTGCTTATATAAACCAAAACCACTGTAACATATTTTGAAATCGGTCCATATTTGACCATAGCTCCCATATAAACTTTTCTATCAAAACGCACTAAATTAAACAAAAATCACTAAAACGCTCGTAAATCTGAAGATAATGAGAATTTTGAGTTTATTTTTTTCATACATAATTTTTGTAAAATCTGTAATCAATTTGCCAAATTTCGAGATAATCGGTTTTCATTTGACTCTAGCTCTCATATGAGCCCAAATGACGGAAACATCTTAAATATATAAATTAGTACATGGCCTAGTCGGTTTATGAAAAGCTCAATTAAGATAATATTAAGATTTTTAGTCTGATTAAAAAAATGAAAACCACGTTTTATTAGGAACTAAATTCTCTTATTGTATTGATATAAACTTTTATGAGCTTTCTTAGAAGAATAAGTAATAAAAAGCTACTAAAATCAAAAAAGTGGACAAATTTTATTTTTTTAGGTATTCTTAACAAAAACAAATACTTTCGGTTTACAAACGTATCAAAAATGATATGCAATATTAAAGCGCCATCTGTCTTCTTTTATTTACTGTTGAAAAAAATATAATCGCATATAAATTGGCTGAGATAAGCATCGATAAGTTGACGAGCCTCGTTAAAATCGGTTTTTTGCGTGTAACTCCTAAACTTATTTCTAAACGTATTTCTCAAATTTTTTACACTCGGGTCGTTTCCCGAGTTGTTTTAGTGTAATTTATAAACATTGAGGAACAAAACTGAACAGGGGTGTAGGGTAAAGATAATTTTAATAGTAAAATCATTTGTAAACAAATTTTAAGAAAAAATTATCAAAAAATTTCTATGAACCTCAAAAATGTCCTCAAAATCATCACAAAACTCGTAAAAATGTCAAGAATAATAAAAAGTTTTTGAAATGCGCAAAAAAATCTAAAAATTTCGAATACCTTGAAAAGTTTTCAAAACAACAAAATAATCGTTAAATTTCCATAAAAAAAAACTTAAAAATAACCAAGTGTCATAAAAAACATACAAATTTTCAAAATAACAAAAATATTTCAAATTGACAAAACAATCAAATTATTTTACTTTTGAATTTAAATAAGTAAAATTTCTACAAAATATTTAAAATAACAGGAAATCGTTAAAATTCAAATGAAAAGTAAAAGTGAAGATCAGTAATAAACATCATCTATTTTACTTAGAAATTTTAAGAAATAGAAAACGAGAATTATATTGTTTCGTGATTTTAATCAACACTTAATAACATGTTACCAAAGAAGCTCAGTTAGATCGAATTTCTCGGCATGTCTGAGAAAAGTTGATGAAAAAATAAAGAATATATTTCCGTTTTCCAATTTACCAAAATATGTTGGATAAATAGACAATTTTTACTACTGAATTTCGATAGTGGTTAACCCAATATTCTGTCGTATTCTCTTCGCTGTGGAGCAGAAAAGTGAAGATCAGTAGTAAACATCATCTATTTTACTTAGAAATTTTAAGAAATAGAAAACGAGAATTATATTGTTTCGTGATGTTAATCAACACTTAATAACTTGTTACCAAAGAAGCTCAGTTAGATCGAATTTCTCGGCATGTCTGAGGAAAGTTGATGAAAAAATAAAGAATATATTTCCGTTTTCCAATTTACCAAAATATGTTGGATAAATAGACAATTTTTACTACTGAATTTCGATAGTGGTTAACCCAATATTCTGTCGTATTCTCTTCGCTGTGGAGCAGAAAAGTGAAGATCAGTAATAAACATCATCTATTTTACTTACAAATTTTAAGAAATAGAAAACGAGAATTATATTGTTTCGTGATGTTAATCAACACTTAATAACTTGTTACCAAAGAAGCTCAGTTAGATCGAATTTCTCGGCATGTCTGAGGAAAGTTGATGAAAAAATAAAGAATATATTTCCGTTTTCCAATTTACCAAAATATGTTGGATAAATAGACAATTTTTACTACTGAATTTCGATAGTGGTTAACCCAATATTCTGTCGTATTCTCTTCGCTGTGGAGCAGAAAAGTGAAGATCAGTAATAAACATCATCTATTTTACTTAGAAATTTTAAGAAATAGAAAACGAGAATTATATTGTTTCGTGATGTTAATCAACACTTAATAACTTGTTACCAAAGAAGCTCAGTTAGATCGAATTTCTCGGCATGTCTGAGGAAAGTTGATGAAAAAATAAAGAATATATTTCCGTTTTCCAATTTACCAAAATATGTTGGATAAATAGACAATTTTTACTACTGAATTTCGATAGTGGTTAACCCAATGTTCTGTCGTATTCTCTTCGCTGTGGAGCAGAAAATATTTTCAGTTTTTTTTTTCATTTTTTAATAAAAATAAATCATAAAAATTATCATAATTGGAAATAACAAAAAAAAAACATTAAAATTATAACAGATTGAAAATACTGAAAACACAATTTGAATCCAAAAACAATTAACAAAAAAATTAACAAAAGTTATTGCCCCTTTTAAAAGTCATTCTCCTTTTCCCAAGTTGACGGTCAAAATTGTACCATAAAAAATAGTTTCTAATACTATTAATCTTATATGTTGAAGGGTGAGAATTTATTTTTTAACTATAAAAAAATTATTCGAAAATATTTTAAAATCTAAGAAAAATCTCAAACGCTTGTCACTTAACAACAAATTAAGTGTCACATATTTTTTTTGACTCTTAAAGCTAAAAATATTTCGAAAATATGTGAGTACTATTAGGAGGAAACGTGTTTTTTTTCTCATATTATAGGAATAAGTATTTGGATTTTGAAGATCTCTAAGAAATCTCAAAAAGACAACAATAAATTCTCAAAATAAGATATTGAAATTTTTTCTAATATTTAAATTTGAAATACAATTGACGCCATTAAATAGCCGTATTTAAGTGAAATATTTTTGTGAAGTCTTAAATAAATCATAAAAATATTTAAGTGCATTAAATGATTTTTTTTATTTCAAAATATTTTTTATGAGGGAAAATTACGAATAAGAGGATCGAACTTGAGATTTTTTGTACAAAATAGCTATACCCTATGGGAAAAGGTTATGGAGTATATTGAGTAATTAATAGTTTTAATAGAAGTTAATAATAACAAAAAATGATGATGCCGTGACCAGGGCTCGAACCCAGACTAAATATGATATGTTATGCTTAGTAGTCGACGTGCTAACCAACTAAGTCACACACACAAAAAACTCTGGAAACGACCTAGTTCGGGTTGTAGGCCTTATTGAGTACATGACAAATCTTGCAAAAAAAATTTAAAATCTTTCCAAATTTAAGAGTTATACGCAAGAAAACAATTTTAACGAGGTTCGTCAACTTATCGATCCATAGCTCAGCCGGTTTGTATCCGATTTTGCTTTTTTTAAAAGCAAATAAAACGAAAACAGATTGCGCTTTAATTTTTGAAACATTTGTAAATCAAAAGTGTCTTTTTTCCTAAGAATATCTAAAAAAAAACAAAATTTCTACACTCTTGATTTTAGTAGCTTTTTATTGCTTATTCTTATATAAAAGCTCATAAAAGCTTATATCAATACAACAAGAAAATTTAGTTCCTAATAAAACGTGATTTTAATTTTTTAAAGTGATTTAATTTAAAAAGTTCTTTGTTTGCAACCAAAAAAAATCTTCGTGTGTTTCTGTTCAGTTGATAATCTTCGCTTTATGTTAATATTTGCTGGAGACAATAATTCGTATTTATTCTGTCCCGAAAATAAGATATAATGTGTGGTTTTCGCTCTGTGTAGAATTAGGGATAATCCTCCTGAAGAGATGGCCTAACCAACCATCGAAACGCGTCGAGGAAAGGTTTCCCCACCAACATTTTTTGGTGTTAACAAAAAACTATTTATTACAATAATAAATAATTGTAATAAATTGGGATCTTAGTGCAATACCGATATCAATAAAGCTTTAAAAGTTTGTATAAAACAAAATAGGTTTTTATAGTAAAAGTTGTCTTATTGCTTTTGAATTCTAAAGATTTCAAAAACATTTAAAAAGAAAGCGAAACTTTTAATAAAAACTAGAAAAAAATTTACATTCAAATTTTAAAAAATTTTCTACACAAAATTTTCTTTAAAAAAAATAATATTAACAATTTGTTTTAGAAACATTTTGTATGAACTATTTTCTATAGAAAAATTTTCTATGAAAAATTTTCTATAGAAAAATTTTCTATGAAAAATTTTCTATAGAAAAATTTTCTATGAAAAATTTTCTATAGAAAAATTTTCTATGAAAAATTTTCTATAGAAAAATTTTCTATGAAAAATTTTCTATAGAAAAATTTTCTATGAAAAATTTTCTATAGAAAAATTTTCTATGAAAAATTTTCTATAGAAAAATTTTCTATGAAAAATTTTCTATAGAAAAATTTTCTATGAAAAATTTTCTATAGAAAAATTTTCTATAGAAAAATTTTCTATGAAAAATTTTCTATGAAAAATTTTCTATAGAAAAATTTTCTATGAAAAATTTTCTATAGAAAAATTTTCTATGAAAAATTTTCTATAGAAAAATTTTCTATGAAAAAATTTTCTATAGAAAAATTTTCTATGAAAAATTTTCTATGAAAAATTTTCTATGAAAAATTTTCTATGAAAAATTTTCTATGAAAAATTTTCTATAGAAAAATTTTCTATAGAAAAATTTTCTACGAAAAATTTTCTATAGAAAAATTTTCTATAGAAAAATTTTCTATAAAAAATTTCTATATGAAAAAATTTTATACGAAAAATTTTGTTTAGAAAAATTTTCTATTAAAAAATTTTCTATGAAAAATTTTCTATAGAAAAATTTTCTATGAAAAATTTTCTATAGAAAAATTTTCTATGAAAAATTTTCTATAGAAAAATTTTCTATGAAAAATTTTCTATAGAAAAATTTTCTATGAAAAATTTTCTATAGAAAAATTTTCTATGAAAAATTTTCTATGAAAAATTTTCTATAGAAAAATTTTCTATGAAAAATTTTCTATAGAAAAATTTTCTATGAAAAATTTTCTATAGAAAAATTTTCTATGAAAAATTTTCTATAGAAAAATTTTCTATGAAAAATTTTCTATAGAAAAATTTTCTATGAAAAATTTTCTATAGAAAAATTTTCTATGAAAAATTTTCTATAGAAAAATTTTCTATGAAAAATTTTCTATAGAAAAATTTTCTATGAAAAATTTTCTATAGAAAAATTTTCTATGAAAAATTTTCTATAGAAAAATTTTCTATGAAAAATTTTCTATAGAAAAATTTTCTATGAAAAATTTTCTATAGAAAAATTTTCTATGAAAAATTTTCTATAGAAAAATTTTCTATAGAAAAATTTTCTATGAAAAATTTTCTATAGAAAAATTTTCTATGAAAAATTTTCTATAGAAAAATTTTCTATGAAAAATTTTCTATGAAAAATTTTGTTTAGAAAAATTTTCTATGAAAAATTTTCTATGAAAAATTTTGTTTAGAAAAATTTTCTATGAAAAATTTTCTATAGAAAAATTTTCTATGAAAAATTTTCTATAGAAAAATTTTCTATGAAAAATTTTCTATAGAAAAATTTTCTATGAAAAATTTTCTATAGAAAAATTTTCTATGAAAAATTTTCTATAAAAAAATTTTCTATGAAAAATTTTCTATAGAAAAATTTTCTATGAAAAATTTTCTATAGAAAAATTTTCTATGAAAAATTTTCTATGAAAAATTTTCTATGAAAAATTTTCTATAGAAAAATTTTCTATGAAAAATTTTCTATAGAAAAATTTTCTATGAAAAATTTTCTATAGAAAAATTTTCTATGAAAAATTTTCTATAGAAAAATTTTCTATGAAAAATTTTCTATAGAAAAATTTTCTATGAAAAATTTTCTATAGAAAAATTTTCTATGAAAAATTTTCTATGAAAAATTTTCTATAGAAAAATTTTCTATGAAAAATTTTCTATAGAAAAATTTTCTATGAAAAATTTTCTATAGAAAAATTTTCTATGAAAAATTTTCTATAGAAAAATTTTCTATAGAAAAATTTTCTATGAAAAATTTTCTATGAAAAATTTTCTATAGAAAAATTTTCTATGAAAAATTTTCTATAGTAAAAATTTTCTATGAAAAATTTTCTATAGAAAAATTTTCTATGAAAAATTTTCTATAGAAAAATTTTCTATGAAAAATTTTCTATAGAAAAATTTTCTATGAAAAATTTTCTATAGAAAAATTTTCTATGAAAAATTTTCTATAGAAAAATTTTCTATGAAAAATTTTCTATAGAAAAATTTTCTATGAAAAATTTTCTATAGAAAAATTTTCTATGAAAAATTTTCTATAGAAAAATTTTCTATGAAAAATTTTCTATAGAAAAATTTTCTATGAAAAATTTTCTATAGAAAAATTTTCTATGAAAAATTTTCTATAGAAAAATTTTCTATGAAAAATTTTCTATAGAAAAATTTTCTATGAAAAATTTTCTATAGAAAAATTTTCTATGAAAAATTTTCTATAGAAAAATTTTCTATGAAAAATTTTCTATAGAAAAATTTTCTATGAAAAATTTTCTATAGAAAAATTTTCTATGAAAAATTTTCTATAGAAAAATTTTCTATGAAAAATTTTCTATAGAAAAATTTTCTATGAAAAATTTTCTATAGAAAAATTTTCTATGAAAAATTTTCTATAGAAAAATTTTCTATGAAAAATTTTCTATAGAAAAATTTTCTATGAAAAATTTTCTATGAAAAATTTTCTATGAAAAATTTTCTATAGAAAAATTTTCTATAGAAAAATTTTCTATGAAAAATTTTCTATAGAAAAATTTTCTATGAAAAATTTTCTATGAAAAATTTTGTTTAGAAAAATTTTCTATAGAAAAATTTTCTATGAAAAATTTTCTATAGAAAAATTTTCTATGAAAAATTTTCTATAGAAAAATTTTCTATGAAAAATTTTCTATAGAAAAATTGTCTATGAAAAATTTTCTATAGAAAAATTTTCTATGAAAAATTTTCTATAGAAAAATTTTCTATGAAAAATTTTCTATAGAAAAATTTTCTGAAAAATTTTCTATAGAAAAATTTTCTATAGAAAAATTTTCTATAGAAAAATTTTCTATGAAAAATTTTCTATAGAAAAATTTTCTATGTAAAATTTTCTATAGAAAAATTTTCTATGAAAAATTTTCTATAGAAAAATTTTCTATGAAAAATTTTCTATAGAAAAATATAAAAAATTTTTCTATATAAAATTTTTCTATAGTTTGTAGAAACTGTAATCAATTCGACCCTAAATCTAAATGACGGAAATATATGTACCGTAGGGGCAGGCTTGACCGACTGTAGCACTTTATTACTTGTTGTATATTAAATTTAATAGTTCCAGGATTATGTATTTTTTAGAGACTTACGATTATAAATTATGCTTACTATGCTTCCAAACAATAAGAAATCGTCGGTTATGGACGATTTTACAATGAATTTTGTAAGGCCCAAAATTTCAAACCATTTTTGTTTCATTTATTCCAAAGTATGATAAGTTCGTTCCTGAATAAAGAGCCCTTTCTTCTCTTTGTTAACATAATACCTAAACCTTTAAACATAAATTTCCTTAAAACTAAATAACTTAAATTGTTGAACAATTTTCCATCCATCATTTGTTTTTTGCAAATGTTTACACAAAAAGTTAGCACAGAACAAAAATTTGTGTATTATATAAATTTTATGATTGGTATAAAAATTGTATTTCCAATTAGCATGAACTTGTTGAAAATAAATTGAGTGTTGTAAAGACTGACTGACTGACTTCACTGGCTGTGGAGAATTAGTGTGTGTTTACATTTTTCCTTTCGACAGCAACTAAACACACGGAAAGAGGAAAATTTATGGCAATAACTGAAACCAAAAAGGAAAAACTTGCTCATAAAATATGCACTAGATTTTTGGATTAAAAAAATGCAAACACACACATATTCACACAAATAAAAATACATAAAATATTTCATGAAAATTGATTTGTTAAATTCAACTTTTTTGTTATAGAACATATACAAACACACAATTACATACAATAAAAATTACAGAGAAACTAAAATACATGCACACATACAAACAAGTGCGAACGAGTACATCTATGCAGACAATTTATACCATCAAATAGTTTTGTTGAGATTATTTGGCATTAAGCCAAAAAATACATGAGAAAATTTATTGCTAAAAATTCTTAACTATAGAAGGAACTCTCTTACACATTTTCTGCTGTTGCTGCTTTTGTTGCTGCTATTCTACAACAAAGACCAACCAATATTTACTATACACATACATACATGCATACAAGTATTCATTATCAGAGTACAAAAGTATTTGTGTAAAATTTGGTGAATGTGGAATGTAGTAAATTAAAATGGACCAATATCTGAAGTAGAATAGAAGAATATAAACCAATCAAATAGGCCGCCTGATATGAATTGTGTAAGAAGAATCTGTGTAAACTCTTAAGTAGATTATAGGTCGGTAAATAATTCCTTAAGGTATGCAAATATTTATGTAATCATTATAATGAGTATTCATGTATATGAAGTAAAATTACACTATGTAAACATGAATGAAGTATTTGCAATTCACTAAATAGATGCATGAGCAATAAGTATACTTTTAAAATTTTTCAGATATACATAGCAATGAAATATATGAAGTCCATTCATTTAATTATTTCTTTCGGAAAATTTTCCTATCTAAAAAAAAAAATCTTTTAAGAAAATTTTTATATAAAATTATATCTCTGGGAAAAATTTGTATATGGCAATATTAACTTTGAATCAACAAAGAAATGCAAAAAATTCTCTATAAAAAGTTTTATATCGAAAATTTTTTTAATTTAATATGAAAAAATTCCCTATAAAAAATTGTACAACACAAAAATTTCTATAAAAATTAAAAAAAATGTATAGCAAAATACTTTCCATTAATTTTATATCGATATATTTTCTAAAAAATTAAAAAAAATATAAAAAATTTTAAAAGAAATATACTTCTATAAAAAATTTTATATCAAAAAAATTCTTAAAAATTTTTCTCAAAAAAATTTATAAAAAAAATTTTATAGCTAAATATTTTCAATACATTTTTTAATGATATATTTTTTAAAAAATTTCAAATCGAAATATTTTCTGGATGAGATTTTGTAAATTGTAAAATTTTCTTTAAAAAAATGATATCGAAAAATGTTCTAAAAAATAAACAATTTATATCGAATAATTTTCTACAAAAATTGAGAATTAATTAATTAATTAATGAATAATATAATATATTTTTTTGCACTTTAAAAAAATTTCTTAAAAAACGTGTTTTTTTTAAAAATTAAGACAATAGAAAAATTTTGTAAAAAAAAATTTATATCGAAAAATTTTCTATAAATATTTTTATTCAAAAATACTTTTTCATAAATTTTATATTAAGAAGTTCTCTACAAAAAACATAAACATAAGCATAAAAAATTGTCTAAAAAAATTTATAACGAAAATTTATATCGTGAGATTTTCTATGAGAGAACTTTTTTAAAGAAAAGTTTTGTATAATAATTTGATATCGAAAAAATTTCCTATAAAAAAAAGATGTTGATATACATCTTTTTTTTATAGGAAATTTTCAAAAATTCTATATTAAAAAATTCTCTACAAAAAACAATATATAAAAAAATTGTCTAAAAAATTTTATAACAAATTTTTATATCGTAAGATCTTCTATAAAGGACCTTTTTAACGAAAAGTTTTTTATACTAATTTGATATGGAAAAATTTTCATTTTAAATACTTTATATCGAAAAACTTTTTAAAAAAAGTTTATATCGAAAAAAAATGTATATCAATCTATAAAAATTCTGTATTAAAATTTTTTTTTCAAAAAATGTTATATTCAAATTTTTTTGTAGAACATCTTCTATAAATTTTTTCATTTTTTTATTAAAAATTGTTTATCTAAAAATTTTGTCCAAAAATTCTATAACGAAAAATGTTCTTTCAAAAATAGGAAAATATAATTTTCTATCAATAAAATTTCTATAAAAAAAATTTTATATCAAAAATTTTAATAAATAATTTTATATCGAAAAATTATATATCAAAAAAATCTATAAAAACTGTAATTAAAAAAAAAATAACCTATCGTAGATTGTCTTTCAAAAAAGTTTCTGTAAAAAAATTAAAAAAAAAATTTTTGAAAGAAAAAATTTTCTATCGAAAATTTTTCTTTTCAAAAATTTTATATCAAACATTTTTCTATTTAAAAATTTACTTTAAAAAATTTATTATGAAAATTTTTCTAAAAAGTTTTTATTTAAAAAAAATATTTCATAATAAATTGTCTATCAAAAAAATTTTTCAAAAATGTTTTATGTCAAAAATTATAATAAAAAAATTTTATATCGGAAAATTGTATACAAAAAAATTTCTATAAAATTTGAATGAATTCTATAAAAAGTTTTCTATCAAAAGAAGTTTATATAAAAAAAATTACAGTACCAAATTTTTTAAGAAAAATTTTCTTTAACAAAATTTTTCTATTTAAAATTTTTTTTTAAAAATTTATTATATGAAAATGTTTCTAAAAATATTCTATAATAAATTGACTACCAAAAAAATTTCTAACAAAAAATTGCAGAAAAAATGTTGGAAAAAAAATCAAAAATTTTTCTTTAAAAAATTTTCTAATAAAAATTCTGTTTACAAATTAACTTTCTATGCCATTAGATCTAAATACTAATTAGAATTATACTCGCCCCTAATGTGTGCTACGAAAAAAAGAATATAAAATTAAATAAAAACTAATTTGAAAACCGAAAAACTTTTTATTTTTCTAACTATAAATCACTCCATCTAACAATTTTCATTTTCAAAAATTTATAATGTCTGGTTTTGCATCAACAACAACAAATAAATAAACAGAAGAAAAGGAAAAGCCACTCCTACTGTAATGACCTCTCAAAAGTTTAAATAAATAGAAAAAAATACAAAAGCTTCAAAAAAAAACAACAACAAGTTTTGCTTGTTTAAACTTTAAGCATCATTAAGTTAAATAAAATGTATGTTCTAGAGAGAAAGACTCTTATACAATTTTTTTTTCTTTTTTCTTTTTTTTTCTATTTTCTATTTACAATTTCATTTCCATTTCTCAGTTTCCGTATATTTGGTCCCTCATAACAGGCGACCAACCATCATCATCATCTTCGTCATAATGTTGGCATAGGAAATCTACAAACTCAACTACTCTAATAATGCAAAAAAAAGTTAAAATGAAAAAGATAAAAAAACAAATTAAATTATGTTTATTTACAATTTGAGGCCACTTTTAACTTAAACTGTTTAAAATTAGAGAAATGAAATATAAGGAAATTGAATTACTTAACTCTAACTAAAGGTATTTGTATACATTGTATGTAAAGGAATTAAGAAGTTGTTTTTTAATAGTTTGGGAAACGGATATGAATTATATGTGTGTATGCATTTGTAAGCTTAAATCTATATATTTAATGTAGTTTTCTACATTTGTATATTTGTTCCTCCTGCTGACCTTTATGTTAATAAATTGCTATTTCTGTAATTTATTTGATGAGTTTTTTAATATGTTTTACATATTTGTTCTCTCAAACCAATCTTCTATATTTGTTAATGTATTAGATATACAAAAAGATCCCTAACTTTTTTTTTAATAGAAGCCCGAAATTTAAATTATTTAAATTTGTTATTTTCAATTTCTATTAAGAGAATAATTTGAATTTAAATTATTTAACTACTCTTAAAGGACATTTAATAAAACTAATTTATAGCCTACTTTAGGGAGTAAAAAAGTAAAGGGATAGCATAGTTAATTCATAAGTTATTAAAAAAAACTTTATACTTCTTAAATATCATTTTGTAACGAAAATTTTTCTATTTATATAAAAATTTTGTAACGAAAATTTTTCTATTTATATAAAAATTTTGTAACGAAAATTTTTCTATTTATATAAAAATTTTGTAACGAAAATTTTTCTATATAAAAATTTTGTACCGAAAATTTTTCTATATAAAAATTTTTCTATATAAAAATTTTGTACCGAAAATATTTCTATATAAAAATTTTGTACCGAAAATTTTTCTATATAAAAATTTTGTACCGAAAATTTTTCTATATAAAAATTTTGTACCGAAAATTTTTCTATATAAAAATTTTGTACCGAAAATTTTTCTATATAAAAATTTTGTACCGAAAATTTTTCTATATAAAAATTTTGTACCGAAAATTTTTCTATATAAAAATTTTGTACCGAAAATTTTTCTATATAAAAATTTTGTACCGAAAATTTTTCTATATAAAAATTTTGTACCGAAAATTTTTCTATATAAAAATTTTGTACCGAAAATTTTTCTATATAAAAATTTTGTACCGAAAATTTTTCTATATAAAAATTTTGTACCGAAAATTTTTCTATATAAAAATTTTGTACCGAAAATTTTTCTATATAAAAATTTTGTACCGAAAATTTTTCTATATAAAAATTTTGTACCGAAAATTTTTCTATATAAAAATTTTGTACCGAAAATTTTTCTATATAAAAATTTTGTACCGAAAATTTTTCTATATAAAAATTTTGTACCGAAAATTTTTCTATATAAAAATTTTGTACCGAAAATTTTTCTATATAAAAATTTTGTACCGAAAATTTTTCTATATAAAAATTTTGTACCGAAAATTTTTCTATATAAAAATTTTGTACCGAAAATTTTTCTATATAAAAATTTTGTTCTGAAGATTTTTCTATATAAAAATTTTGTACCGAAGAGTTTTCTATATAAAAATTTTGTACCAAAAATTTTTCTATATAAAAATTTTGTACCGAAAATTTTTCTCTAAAAAATTTTGTACCGAAAATTTTTCTATATAATTTTGTACCGAAAATTTTTCTATATAAAAATTTTGTACCAAAAATTTTTCTATATAAAAATTTTGTACCAAAAATTTTTCTATATAAAAATTTTGTACCGAAAATTTTTCTATGTAAAAATTTTGTACCGAAAATTTTTCTATATAAAAATTTTGTACCAAAGAGTTTTCTATATAAAAATTTTGTACCGAAAATTTTTCTATATAAAAATTTTGTACCGAAAATTTTTCTATATAAAAATTTTGTACCGAAAATTTTTCTATATAAAAATTTTGTACCGAAAATTTTTCTATATAAAAATTTTGTACCGAAAATTTTTCTATATAAAAATTTTGTACCGAAAATTTTTCTATATAAAAATTTTGTACCGAAAATTTTTCTATATAAAAATTTTGTACCGAAAATTTTTCTATAAAAAAATTTTGTACCGAAAATTTTTCTATATAAAAATTTTGTAGCGAAAATTTTTCTATATAAAAATTTTGTAGCGAAAATTTTTCTATATAAAAATTTTGTACCGAAAATTTTTCTATATAAAAATTTTGTAGCGAAAAGTTTTTTATATAAAAATTCTGTACCGAAAATTTTTCTATATAAAAATTTTGTTCTGAAGATTTTTCTATATAAAAATTTTGTACCGAAGAGTTTTCTATATAAAAATTTTGTACCAAAAATTTTTCTATATAAAAATTTTGTACCGAAAATTTTTCTCTAAAAAATTTTGTACCGAAAATTTTTCTATACAAAAATTTTGTACCGAAAATGTTTCTATACAAAAATTTTGTGCCGAAAATATTTCTATATAAAAATTTTGTACCCAAAATTTTTCTATATAAAAATTTTGTACCAAAAATTTTTCTATAAAAAATTTTGTACCGAAAATTTTTCTATATAAAAATTTTGTACCGAAAATTTTTCTATATAAAAATTTTGTAGCGAAAATTTTTTTCCGAAAATTTTTTAATATAAAAATTTATACGACGCGTTTCGATGGTTGGTTAAGCCATCTCTTCAGGAGGATTATCCCCAATTTAGACAGATCGAAAACCTCGCATTATTACTAAATTTACAAACATAACTATTAAGAATTATGTTCATAAACCAAAAAGTAAAAGCGTAGATTATCGACTGAACAAAAACAAACATTTTTCAGTTTTCATCTACCTTCACTTCCCACATTCTTGCTGTAGCCGTCGGCTACTATATGCAGAATGCTGTGAAGAAGGGGGTGGTTGGTTTATGAACATAATTCTTAATAGTTATGTTTGTAAATTTAGTAATAATGCGAGGTTTTCGATCTGTCTAAATTGGGGATAATCCTCCTGAAGAGATGGCTTAACCAACCATCGAAACGCGTCGAGGAATTTGGTTTCTCCGCAAACATTTTTTGGCTTTTTATCAATAAATTGATCTGTTACATTAATAAATAAATGTAACAGGTTTGGGATCAAATGCAAATACACTTCTTTTTGAATAATATTTACATCCCGACTAATTTGTTATTTTTTGATATAAAAATTTATATAAAAATTAAAAAAAATAATTTTTACTCTTTATTCTAAATGTCTATAAATGAATTTATGCCGAAAATTTTTTAAATATTTTTGTGAGAATTTAATCTTTAAATTTAAAAATGTGTGCATACTTTTAGGTTTAAAATGTACTAATTTCAGTAGCTTTACAGCAGTAAAACTTAAAAAACTATTTAAGTACTTTAGAACATTTGGTTGGCGCACAAAATGTGGCTATTAAGTTGTGTACTTTAATTGTTACAAAAATCTGTTGCCTGCTTTTAGGTTGGTACTAAATATACTTATTTAGACTTTCAGTTTAACATGAGCAATAATATGCTTTTTTCATTGATTCCAAAATTATTTACAAAAATTATAACTATTTCAATAAAAAGTTAACAATAAAATAAAGTCTATACTTAGGCCTTGAAAAATTTTAAGTTTGCTTTATTTTTCTGATATTTACTAAACAAAAGAATTTAAAATAGTTTCCTATAAAAATTGAAAAACTTTAAACAAATTAAAAGAAAAATATACGAAACTTGACGTCAAACTTAAATTTTATTTAGAGTTTTTTTTTAATTTGCCAAATTCTTGTTCTAGACTTATTTATTTTAAAAATATTTGCTGAAATAACAAAACAGCTAATAAATATTTGTTCTATAATCACAAGAAAGTGTTAAAAATAAATTTTCAATAATAAAAAATCTAAAGTCAATAAAACGGAAATGAAAGAAAATTTTAATAAAAAAAAAAAAAAAAAAAACAAAAACTTTTCAATGAAATTTAATTGCTTTAATGCTGATGCCCGAAAATACTAACAAATTGTTAAAATTATTATCATTATCATCTGTTTTCATAATTGAAACATCGAAAATTGAAATTTAATTATAATTAATTGACAACAAATGTTTATTTAATATTTTTGGTATTTATTGAGAATTTGTATTTAATTTGGTTATTTCTATGCAAATATTTCTGTGCAAATAATCTGTCGGTTTAAATTTAATTTGATGATTTTGATGAAAGGCCTCCTCATCTCATCGCTTATAATGAAGATGATAAAACGCAATTGCGAAAAAAAGAAATTCCTTTATTCACTAGAGAGATACGGACCTAAACGACGCCACAATTTATCTAAACATAATGAATTTTGATACAAAACAAAAATAAATAAATATTTTTCTAAGAGGGAAACGAAAAAAATTTCAAATAATAACAAAAACTGAAATTCTTAATTACACCCACGCAGAAAAAGTCGAATGAAATTTTTAATTATAAGAAACTTTTTTTTATTGATGTTATTTTGTTGGTTTTATTTTTATATAAATCAATCATTTAAAGGGGTTTAGAAAGAGGTAGAATAAAAACCTGAAAATTTGTCGGAATGATTTTTAATTTTTCAAAAATTTACTTTTTATAGGAAATTTTTGAAAAATTTACTTTTATAGGAAATTTTTCAAAAATTTACTTTTTATAGGAAATTTTTCAAAAATTTATTTTTTATAGGAAATTTTTCAAAAATTTACTTTTTATAGGAAATTTTTCAAAAATTTACTTTTTATAGGGAAATTTTTCAAAAATTTACTTTTATAGGAAATTTTTGAAAAAATTTACTTTTTATAGGAAATTTTTGAAAAAATTTACTTTTTATAGGAAATTTTTCAAAAAATTTACTTTTTATAGGAAATTTTTCAAAAATTTACTTTTTATAGGAAATTTTTCAAAAATTTATTTTTTATAGGAAATTTTTCAAAAATTTACTTTTTATAGGAAATTTTTCAAAAATTTACTTTTTATAGAAAATTTTTGAAAAAATTTACTTTTTATAGGAAATTTTTCAAAAATTTACTTTTTATAGGAAATTTTTCAAAAATTTACTTTTTATAGGAAATTTTTCAAAAATTAACTTTTTATAGAAAATTTTTCAAAAATTTACCTTTTACAGGAAATTTTTCAAAAATTAACTTTTTATAGGAAATTTTTCAAAAATTTACTTTTTATAGGAAATTTTTCAAAAATTTATTTTTTAAAGGAAATTTTTAAAAAATTTACTTTTTATAGGAAATTTTTAAAAAATTTACTTTTTATAGGAAATTTTTAAAAAATTTACTTTTTATAGGAAATTTTTCAAAAATTTACTTTTTATAGGAAATTTTTCAAAAATTTACTTTTTATAGGAAATTTTTCAAAAATTTACTTTTTATAGGAAATTTTTCAAAAATTTACTTTTTATAGGAAATTTTTAAAAAATTTACTTTTTATAGGAAATTTTTGAAAAAATTTACTTTTTATAGGAAATTTTTCAAAAATTTACTTTTTATAGGAAATTTTTCAAAAATTTACTTTTTATAGGAAATTTTTGAAAAAATTTACTTTTTATAGGAAATTTTTGAAAAAATTTACTTTTTATAGGAAATTTTTGAAAAAATTTACTTTTTATAGGAAATTTTTGAAAAAATTTACTTTTTATAGGAAATTTTTCAAAAATTTACTTTTTGTAGGAAATTTTTCAAAAATTTATTTTTTGTAGGAAATTTTTCAAAAATTTACTTTTTATAGGAAATTTTTCAAAAATTTACTTTTTATAGGAAATTTTTCAAAAATTTACTTTTTATAGGAAATTTTTCAAAAATTTACTTTTTATAGGAAATTTTTCAAAAATTTACTTTTTATAGGAAATTTTTCAAAAATTTACTTTTTATAGGAAATTTTTCAAAAATTTACTTTTTATAGGAAATTTTTCAAAAATTTACTTTTTATAGGAAATTTTTCAAAAATTTACTTTTTATAGGAAATTTTTGAAAAAATTTACTTTTTATAGGAAATTTTTGAAAAAATTTACTTTTTATAGGAAATTTTTGAAAAAATTTACTTTTTATAGGAAATTTTTGAAAAAATTTACTTTTTATAGGAAATTTTTGAAAAAATTTACTTTTTATAGGAAATTTTTGAAAAAATTTACTTTTTATAGGAAATTTTTGAAAAAATTTACTTTTTATAGGAAATTTTAAAAAAAATTTACTTTTTATAGGAAATTTTTGAAAAAATTTACTTTTTATAGGAAATTTTTCAAAAATTTACTTTTTGTAGGAAATTTTTCAAAAATTTACTTTTTGTAGGAAATTTTTCAAAAATTTACTTTTTATAGGAAATTTTTCAAAAATTTACTTTTCATAGGAAATTTTTCAAAAATTTACTTTTTATAGGAAATTTTTCAAAAATTTACTTTTTATAGGAAATTTTTCAAAAATTTACTTTTTAAGGAAATTTTTCAAAAATTTACTTTTTAAGGAAATTTTTCAAAAATTTACTTTTTATAGGAAATTTTTCAAAAATTTTATAATATTGAAATTTTTCTGAAAAAAATATTAAACCTCCAAACACCACGACATACCTATTTTCAGGCAAAACCGCTTTAATTTTAGTTGATTCACCTAGACATCCTCTAGCAACAATGTCTATTAAGTAAATAAATTAAATTTCCTATTTTGTTCCAAGAATCAGTTTAACACATAAAACCATAAAATGATTAATAAACTCCCCAAAGCTTTAAGCCTCAATAGACATTTAACACCAATTTAAAAAGAAAAACACATACAAACACACATAGATAATACATATGAGTCTCAACAACATTTACGCAAAACATTATACGTGAACATGAACACATCCGACACAGCTACAGGTGCAATCTAAACCAGGTCCCTGGGACCATTATACAAAATTCTACAAAGCACTTGAATTTAATGGGATTTAGGTTTTTATGATTTTGTTAAAGGATTTAAAAAATAAAAGCATATTTTGATTTGGTTTTAGTACAATTTGTTGTGAAATGTAATTCCAAAGGGAAATGGTGTACAGATTGAGAATAATAAATGAAAAACAATTAAACACAAGTTTATAGAAGAGTTACCTACAAATGCGTCTATAAATATGAATTCAACATGTTAAAGAGGTTGTAGTATATTCAGTAAAGGAGCAAAACCTTTATATGCACCTAAAAGTATGCACCATAAACTTTTCTAAAATCTTTATGTTTTTACTTCTTATATGAACTGTATAATATTCGATATGAATCGAAATCAGAGATTTAAAAAATCGTGTTGCATACTTTGAGGAAGTTTTAGGAAAAATTTTTACAATAAATTTAATTAGGAAAAAATTATATCAAAAAATGTTCTTTGCAAGAAATTTATCGATAAAGACTCTTTTAAAAAAATTATCCAAAACAAATTTTTATAGAAATAAGGAAAATTACAGTACAAAATTTTCTATAAAACAAGTTTTTCCCAAAAAAAATTTTAATATAAAATTTTTTATAGTTTTTTACAAAAATATTAAAATTGTATACCCGAAAGCTTTATATATAAAAATTTTTTATAAAAAAAATGTATAATATATTTTTCTGCCCGAAAACGTTCTATGTTATTTTCTTTATAAAAATTTTATACCCGAAATTTTTCTTTATAAAAATTTTATACCCGAAATTTTTCTTTATAAAAATTTTATACCCGAAATTTTTCTATGTAAAAATTTTATACCCAAAAATTTTTAATATAAAAATTATACACACAAAAATTTTTTACACAAAAATTTTATAACCCAAAATTTCCTAAATAAAAATTTTATGCCTAAAATTTTCTATAAACAAAATTTTTTCCCCGAAAAAACAATAAAAATTTTCTTTAAAAAAATCTATACCAGAAAATTTTCTATTTAAAAATTTTATACCCGAAAATTTTTTATATAAAAATTTTATACGCAAAAATGTTTTATATAAAAATTGTATATCCGAAAATTTTCTTTACAAAAATTTTATAACCGAAAATTTTCTACATAAAAAATCTTATACTTGAATTTTTCTATTTAAAAATTTTATACCCGAAAATATAATAAAAAATTTCAATGAAAATTTTAAACCGAAAATTTTCTACGTAAAAATTGTATAACCGAAAATTTTCAATAAAAAAATTTTATACCAGAAAATTTTTTATGTAAAAATTTTACACAAAAAAATTTTCAATACGAAAAGTTTACAACCGAAAATATTCTCTACAAAAAATTTTCTATTTAAAAATTTTATACCTGAAAATAAAAAAATAATGAAAAATTTTATACCCAAAATTTTCTATATAAAAAATTTATACTCAAAAATATAATACGAAATTTCAATGAAAAATTGAATACCCGAAAAATTTCTATACAAAAATTTTATAACTAAAATTGTTTAATAGAAAAATTGTATACTCAAAAATTTTTCATAGAAAAATTTTATTACCGAAAATTTTCTTTACAAAAATTTTATAACCGAAAATTTTCTAGATAAAAATTTTATACTAATTTTCTATAAAAAAAATTGTATACCCAAAAATATTATAAAAAATTTCAATGAAAAATTGTATATCCAAAATTTTCTATGTGAAAATTGTATACCCGAAAATTTTCTATATAAAAAAACTCATACCCGAAAATATAATAAAAAATTTCAATGAAAAACTTTGTACCTGAAAATTTTCTTTACAAAAATTTTTTAACCGAAAAAAGTCAATAGAAAAATTTTGTATCCGAAAATTTTTTCTAGTAAAATGTTATAGCCGAAAATTTTCTATTTACAAATTGTATACCCGAAAATTTTCTATGTAAAAATTTTATAGCCAAAAATTGTGTACCCAAAAATTTTCTATACAAAAATTTTATAACCAAAAATTTTCTATATAAAAAATTTATACCCGAAAATATAATAAAAATTTCAATAAAAAAATTGTACCTGAAAATTTTTGATAAAAAAAATTTTATACCCGAAAATTTTTTATATAAAAATTTTACACCTGAAAATTTTTTAATTTTTTACCAAACATTTTTTTATAGAAAATTTTATAGCCGAAAATTTATCATAGAAAAATTTTTTGACCGAATATTTTCAAAAGAAAAACTTTGTACTCATTACTTTTCTATAGCAAAATTTTAAACCCGAAAATTTTCAATTGTAAAATTATTAATACGAAAATTTCTAAGCTTTGTACCCGAAAATTTTTCATAAAAAAAATTTTATACCCGAAAATTTTTTATATAAAAATTTTACACCTGAAAATTTTTTAAATTTTTTACCGAACATTTTTTATAGAAAATTTTATAGCCGAAAATTTATCATAGAAAAATTTGTTGACCGAATATTTTCAAAAGAAAAACAACTTTAAAAAATAAATAAACAATCCTATAAAATTCATTGAAACGCCTAAAGGTAGGCAATAATATTCTATTAAATATTTCTTGGGGTCTCGTTTTCTGACACGATCTTAAAGAATAAATAAACAATCTTGAAAAATTCATACAGTATTTTGAAACGCTTAAAAGTATGCAACAGTAGTTTCTTAACATTTTTTAGATCTCGTTTAAAATGCCAGTCAGTCCTTAATATCTACTTGCCTCCTAAAAACATGATATTTGTTACAGTCTCTTAGATCTTGTTATGAAAGTCCTAATTCGGTCACAAAAATCTAGTTTTATATCGATTTTATATGAGTCCGAAAAGATTTGAGTAAAAACTTTTAAAAATTCAAAACAAGAAAACCTGAAATATAAAAAACCTTTATTGAAACCACCCTAATAAAGCACAAAAAATCAAACCGCAACCATAACACGAGCATATACACAAATAATCCGACACATGTTGTGGTACAGACCCATTAGGTAATGAATTCTTTAAGTTCCAAAAGCAAACCTTAGCAACTCTACTTACAAGCTTTTTAAATCTTTTTATAAAATGAATCTTTTAAAGCTCTGCTTTAATTCTTCATTCCCTGAACAATGAAGCTGAAAAGTCATTTATTAAACTTTTAAGATTTTCCCCAACATTTCGAGTTAAATGAGTTTTCCTTATGAATGGAAGGAGGAGTATGAAAGAGGAGGAATGACTATGAACTGATTAATGTAACAAAACCGCACAAATCTTAAGACTGGAAATTTCAATTAAAGCTTTTCAATTAAACATGTAGATTACAAAATAGAAAGTATTGTGTTGAGTTGTGATGAAAAAGCCATAAGCTTAAAAGCACATAACATTAACATAGAAAAAATTAAAAAGGAAAACCCAAAATTGTTAAGGTTTTTTTAACACTTAACTATTCCTTTAATTGCTTTAAATTTACAACCTTTTTATGGTGTTTTTTTTTTTTTTTTTTGTTTTTAGTCTTTATTTTTTGTTGTTTAAAGTTTTTCACCAATTTCCAAACCCTTTCTCCCTTTTTACAGAACCCAGAAAAGACAAGACTGATGCACAACATGGTGGTGGCAATGGCACACTATCACCAAATACAGAACAGCCACCCTGTCAGGGTTCAATGTTGCCACCACCCGGTGGCGGCAACATGATTGGTAGCTCCCAACAACAAAATCACTCACACATGGTTAGTGGTCGTGATCAACATGATTCCCATACACAAAATTCCAAACTGGAACGTCCCAATACGTTGGGCACCAATAAACTAGCACGACGTGTCAATGTCTGCTATGAACACTGTAAGTAAATTTTCAAAATTTTTCGTTTTTCATAATCCAAAATTGTCATCCGAATCATATATCATGACTTAACTATCCATTAAACTCTTCACAAACGTATATCTAAAAATAGTTGATATAATCTCATTATCACTTTCAAAAAATGACTTGGTTCTAATTTAGTTCTGCCACATGGTTTGATCTTTATAAAATACCTCTGACAAGTGCAATCAATTATTTTTAGTATCATTTCTTCAATCGTTAGCAATTTATAATCACAACTCCAATTTTGAGTTAGTGCGGGCAATGTGGTATAGGCTATAGGGAATGGTATAGTAACTTATCTCTTAAACTGACCAGATAATGAAATGAGAAACGATTTGTAATATTTTTTCAAGTTATTCTGGGATTTTGTACATATCGGCAGACTATAAACTCTTTTATAGTCTGGACACAGTTTATAGCATATGCTATTATCGAGACCCTGGACGACACTTTGGTTAATACATAGTTTGATTAAAACGGTGTTCACTTTTGATCAAGACTATGAACAATACAATGATTGAGACTATGATCAAGATTTTAATGTAAGCTTTCGTGGATGAGACTATAACCGATAATATGGTCGATTTGAATTTAATTTCTATTCGGTTAACAAAACAGAGCCGATATGTACAAAATCCCAGAATAACTTGAAAAAATATAAAGAATCGTTACTTGTTAGTCTGGACTAGTATTGTTCATCGAGAATGAGGTTAAGCCGACATTTATATTAATTTGCTATGAACTTGGAAAATTTTTCGTTTTCTTTTTCCAATATGATAAAGTCTGCAATTTTAGGATGACTCAGGAGTTAAGGATGACTTAGCAATTAAGGATGACTCAGCACTACATGATGACACAACAGTTTAAGAATTACCCAGCAATTCAAGATGACTTAGCAGTTTTAGGATGACTTAGTAGTTAAAGGATGACTCAGTCTTTTTTTTCAACCCCTAAATTGAAAAAAGTACCAAACACGTGTTTGATATTTCTTCATAAATTATAGTTTTAGTTTCATTGGTTTAAACGAAATAAAAAGGTTAAAAACAAAGAATTTTTCCCGTTTTTGTTTCCGTGTTAATTATTTCAATACGTCAAAAAAAAAGTACCAACATTTTTTTTATTCTATTTTCCCCCTATTCTTTAAAAAAATACTAAACACGTATTCCCTGATTTTTACAGGTGATTTTGTTCCTATCGCCCTTATTTTTGGTCACATAACGTTACCAAATGTTCAGTTTATTACCCCCTAAGAGGCCGAATTTTTAAAAGTGCCGAATACGTGGCCTTTTATTTTCATTACTAATCTCAAAGTAATTTTATTTTCATTTTTATCAATTTTCTTCAAGATATATAATGTTACCGATTTTGGCCCTTTTTACCCCCTAATTTTAAAAATGTACCAAACACGTGTTTGATATTTCGTTAATGTCAATTGACCTCTCTTTAAATTATATTTCTGTCTTCATTGGTTTAAAATATGTTTAATCTTAAAAAAACAAATAATTAACCCATTTTACCCTATTAGTCTAAAAAGTACCAAACACGTGATTATCATATTTTTATTTTTTGTCTAATGCGGTAATTTTTGTTTCTATGTACATTTGGCACTTCTGGGAACCCACATGTATACTAGATTCCAAAAAGTCCAAACATTTCAGTTCACCCTGTTCCATTCCCCTTTTGTTCCTTTTTCATAAAAGTACTAAACATGATTCCTGTAATTTTTGTATCTGATTCAAACACAATTTTAAATTTGTTTCTATCATTTTATTTTTGTAGATATAACGTAAGTGATTTTTACATTTTTTAACCCATTTTACCGCCTCAGCTTTGAAAAATACATTCTTAGTCCTTGCCCTGTGATCTGGGCAATCAGAACCACCTGTAAAAAGAAAATTTTTAAAAATTTCCTATAAAAAGTAAATTTTTGAAAATTTCCTATAAAAAGTAAATTTTTGAAAATTTCCTATAAAAAGAAAATTTGATCAAAATTTCCTCCAAAAAGTAAATTTTTGAAAAATTTCCTATAAAAAGTAAATTTTTGAAAAATTTCCTATAAAAAGTAAATTTTTGAAAAATTTCCTATAAAAAGTAAATTTTTGAAAAATTTCCTATAAAAAGTAAATTTTTGAAAAATTTCCTATAAAAAGTAAATTTTTGAAAAATTTCCTATAAAAAGTAAATTTTTGAAATATTTCCTATAAAAAGTAAATTTTTGAAAAATTTCCTATAAAAAGTAAATTTTTGAAAAATTTCCTATAAAAAGTAAATTTTTGAAAAATTTCCTATAAAAAGTAAATTTTTGAAAAATTTCCTATAAAAAGTAAATTTTTAAAAAATTTCCTATAAAAAGTAAATTTTTGAAAAATTTCCTATAAAAAGTAAATTTTTGAAAAATTTCCTATAAAAAGTAAATTTTTGAAAAATTTCCTATAAAAAGTAAATTTTTGAAAAATTTCCTATAAAAAGTAAATTTTTGAAAAATTTCCTATAAAAAGTAAATTTTTGAAAATTTTTTTGAAAAATTTCCTATAAAAAGTAAATTTTTGAAAAATTTCCTATAAAAAGTAAATTTTTGAAAAATTTCCTATAAAAAGTAAATTTTTGAAAAATTTCCTATAAAAAGTAAATTTTTGAAAAATTTCCTATAAAAAGTAAATTTTTGAAAAATTTCCCATAAAAAGTAAATTTTTGAAAAATTTCCCATAAAAAGTAAATTTTTGAAAATTTTCCTTTATAAAAAGTAAATTTTTGAAAAATTTCCTTTTTAAAAATTAAAGTTTTGAAAAATTTCCTTTTTAAAAATTAAATTTTTGAAAAATTTCCTTTTTAAAAATTAAATTTTTGAAAAATTTCCTTTTTAAAAATTAAATTTTTGAAAAATTTCCTTTATAAAAAGTAAATTTTTGAAAATGTTCCTTTATAAAAAGTAAATTTTTGAAAAATTTCCTATAAAAAGTAAATTTTTGAAAAATTTGCTTTAAAAAGTAAATTTTTGAAAAATTTCCTTTAAAAAGTAAATTTTTGAAAAATTTCCTATAAAAAGTAAATTTTTGAAAAATTTCCTACAAAAAGTAAATTTTGTAAAATTTCCGTTTTAAAAATTAAATTTTTGAAAAATTTCCTTTTTAAAAATTAAATTTTTGAAAAATTTCCTTTATAAAAAGTAAATTTTTGAAAATTTTCCTTTATAAAAAGTAAATTTTTGAAAATTTTCCTTTATAAAAAGTAAATTTTTGAAAAATTTCCTATAAAAAGTAAATTTTTGAAAAATTTCCTATAAAAAGTAAATTTTTAAAAAATTTCCTATAAAAAGTAAATTTTTGAAAAATTTCCTATAAAAAGTAAATTTTTGAAAAATTTCCTATAAAAAGTAAATTTTTAAAAATTAGTAATTAGTAAATTCTATAAAAAGTAAATATTTTTTTAGAATTTAAAATTGCATTGCACAAATAAATTTGAAAGTTTTATTTTGTTTAAATAATTTTTTTTTAATTGACTTAAACCAGTTTCAAATTAAAAATTTGTATCAAATGGTTAACCACAAAATGTTTGACTGTCAATATTTTAGTAGGTTTTGCTAATTTAAAATTAATTTTTTTTCGCATAGTAAAATCCACAATTGCAGAACCTTTCCCCATCATTAACATAATTTTTTTAGGAATGTGGACTTATTCCACTTTCAAAGTAAAGTCTTCAATATATTTGTTAACTTTTATTCAATCTGGGAACTTTTCTAAAAGATCGTTAATAATTGTTTCGAAACCAATCCTTGAGACTTGGATTTGTTGATCATTTTAGAAATCTTTTTGTAAGATCGGTTTTGTATCGTTAATAGAGATAGTTACTGAAATTCCTTGTCTGAAACAAAAATATTAAAGATGTTTATGTAAAAGGATCAACATAGGTTAAAGCACATTATATAATGAGCTTTTGCAGCAACTCCCATTCTCTTACCCTTTAGTCTTCTTCTTCTGTTATCCTTGACTCCCAGTGGAGCATAGGGCCTCAATAGTACTCACACTAGTACTCATAGGATCCTTTAGTACTCACACTTTTTCTTAAATGTTGTAAACAATTATTCTTCATATTTCTTTCGTCCACACCCTGTGTAATCCATAGTAAAAACCACATGATAAAAACAACTTTTACTTAAAAGTATATACAATAAATCAATATTTGTAGTCTATTTCCGTTTTCCGTGGTTACGATTCGTAAAAATATCCAACAATATTTATGTGTATGTGAATGTATGGGTGCAATGTATATCTATGTGAGTCATGGTTAAGTTTAAGTATAAATGTATTTGTATTATCTTAAACTTGACACATAAATTTAAAAATCTGTCATAAAAAGTATTGAAAACAATATTTCTTTTCTACTCCCACTCTGGCAAGTTCATTTTGTGCACGCACACAGCACCATCTAGTGGTGCAGGCAGTCAGTCAGTCAGCCAGGGAGCGAGTGCTTTTGCCACAAACATAATAAATAATTTCCAGAGCCAGAGTGAAAAGAAAGAATTTCAACACATGCAGCAGCAACAGCAGGAAGCACGAAACGAATGAATGACTGAAGTAAACTTATTTTTTACGGGAATTTTAAGAGATTGTCACACATATTTTTATGGTAGACTTCCATGATTGTGGTTAACGGGGTCACATGTGTATGAGCTGCTGGATAAATAACGTGAAAATACTGAAAATTATTTATGGAAAATGTAGTTTATTTTGCTGCATCAAATGATAAAATATTAATAGTATTTTCTATTTTCTTTTTTTTCTGTTTTTTCTAGATCCCGATGGTTCTTCAAATGCCATGATGGGTGGTCCTCCTGGCAGTACACCACCTCCCTATGCCGATGCTTCGGGTCATCATCATCATCACAATGATGGCCGTAGAATGGTGGGTGGTGTTGTACTCTCCGAATTACCAGAGCCTCCAATACCACTTTCAGAAATTGGCCCCATCCCACCGCCTCCTATGTTTTCGACACCATCGCCCACTTTAGTGGCTGGACGACCGCATGGACCGGGCGCCATTAATGATAAAGATTATCAGCCATATGATGATTATGGTAAGTTGATTAAGTTGACTAAATAAAATCCAGAATCATTAGAATTTATAATGATTTATTTTAGCTTAATTTGTTAAATCCTAAACCAATAGAGTTTTTCTTTCATTATTCACTCGTATCTTTAACCCTTTTTAGGCCTTAGGTTTTTAAAGGAAAAGAAGTTTATTTTCAAGAGCAGATATTCGTTGTTACATTTTTGTCAAAAATCTAAAGTATAAGCAAAGGAGTTAAACAATTTTATAAAATGTTGCATACTTTTAGACACCAAAAACTACGGAAAAATATTCTCTTTCCTGTTTATGTCCAAGTTCACGTCTTCAAGAGCCCTAATAGCCATGATTAGGTTTAAAATACATTAATATTCAATTTCCTTGCCATTTTTTCTCTGTTTGCCTTTTTCCAGCAAATGATTGCCGTCCTTCTTTTAAGTTCCCTTCAAAAGCTCTTCAAGTACCATCATTTTTTCTGACGTTTATAATTTCATAACTCCTCTCAATTAGATGAATCAATATAAGAAATTGATAAGGAATTTATTTTTTTACCCACCTTCTTCTAGCCCCTTAGCCATTAGACTTCGTCTTGTAATTCCAGCGCGTTATGACTTAAACTCGACTACACTTCTACTTTTTATTCATTCATATTTATTTTTATGCTCTAGAAGCTGTTAATAAACATGATTTGTTAAGTGGCAGTTGATGCCGCTAATGGTTGGGGTTACAGCGAAAAAATAAAAAGAAAAGAAGCCGCGAAAAAAAATATTTAATATAATGTTAAATAGCAAGAGCAGCAGGGAAAAATCCACTTAAAGACGTTTATTCTTACGTTTAAGTACAAAATCTAAAGCATAAGCAAAGGAGCTGGAAAATGTTGAAAAACGTAGCATACTTTTAGACAGTCAAAAATAGAAAAAGTAGAAAATTTAAACATTCTCTTATATGTTTTTGTACTAGTATTTTACTTGTTGTATATTTAAATAATTTAATTTTCTACCGGAAGTTTTAGGAAATTTGTTTAAAATTTTTTGAGAATTTATGAAATATTAAATAAAGCTTAGTTATGTTAGCAGTAAATATAATAAAGATAGATGTTAAAATGCGAATTTAATTTTTAAAACATTATGTAGAGCATACTTATAAGGGTTTAAATTAAATACATACTTTAGTTAAAAGAAGTTAGCATAAATTTAGCAAATAGAAGAAAGTAAAGCATACTTTAAGGGTTAAAGAAATAAAATGTTAACCAGAATTATATAAAGGGGTCGGCACAAAGAGAACAGAAAAAAAATCGTACCCGGAGTTGCCGTTTTTTATATTTTCAACTGAAATAGGTATTTTTTAGTTCTGATGTTTCAAAAAGAAAAAAAGAAATGGAATAGCATTTTTTAAAATGGTTTAATAAAAATTGTTTCTATTAAAAAATTACAAAATTGTCGGATTATAAATATTATTCAAATGCGAATAATTTTTCTTTTTTAAAATATTTTTATGAAAAATTTTTCGTTAGAAAATTTTTTAACAAAAATTTTTCGTTAGAAAATTTTTTTATTCAAAATTTTTCGTTAGAAAATTTTTTTATTCAAAATTTTTCTATAGAAAAATTTTTTATCTATAAACAATTTTTTTATCAGAAGGTAACAAAATTGTCGGATTGTAAATATTATTCAAATGCGAATAATTTTTCTTTTTTAACAACTTTTTTATCAGACATTTTTCGTTCGAAAATTATTTTACTTTTTTATCAAAAAATAAAAAATAAACTGTGGATGTAATTATTATTCCAATTTTTTTTATCAAAAATTTTTTGACAGAAAATTTTTTTATCCAAATTTTTCTATAGAAAACTTTTTTATCCAAATTTTTTTTATCAAAAAATAACAAAATCGTCGAGATGTAGTTATTATTTTTTTAACAAAAATTTTTCGTTAGAAAATTTTTTTATCCAAAATTTTTCTATAGAAAACTTTTATATCCAAAATTTTTCTATAGAAAATTTTTTTTATCCAAAAATAACATAATAGTCGGATTGTGAATATTATTCAAATGCGAATAATTTTTCCTTTTTGAAATTTTTTTTATTCAAAATGTTTCTCTAGAACTTTTTTTTTATTAAAAATTTTTCCATACAAAACTTTTTTATTCAAAATTTTTCTATAGAAAATTGTTTTATCAAAAATGTTTCTATAGAAAATTTTTTTATTAAAAAATTAATTGTCGGGATGTAACTATTATCCCTATTTTTTTCAAAAATTTTTGATAGAAAATTTGTTTATCAAAAATTTTTTAGAAAATTTTTCTACAAAAAACTGTTTATCAAAAAATAACAAAATTGTCGGATTGTAAATATTATTTAAATGCGAATAATTTTTCTTTTTTGAAAATTTTTTTATCAAAAACTTTTTTATCCAAAATTTTTCTATAGAATATTTTTTTTATCAAAAAATTACAAAATTGTAGGGATGTAATAAAAATTTTTTTAAAAATTTTTCTACAGAAAATATTTTTATCGAAAATTTTTCTTAAGAAAAAATTTTTATTGAAAATTTTTCGATAGTAAAATATTTTTTTTTTTTAATTTTCATAGAAAATTTCATTGAAAAATTTTCTTTAAAAATTTGTTTATTAAAATATTTTTAGAAAATTTTTCTACAGAAAATATTTTTATGGAAAATTTTTCTACAGAAAATATTTTTATGGAAATTTTTTTTTTGAAAATTTTACTGGAAAGTTTTCTTTAAAAAGTAATTTTCGATAGAAAATTTGTTCATTAAAAATTTTTAAGAAAATTTTTCCACAGAGAAAACTTTCATTAAAAATTTTTATCGAAAATTTTTCGATAGAAAAATGTTTTTTTTTTATTTGAAAATTTTCATAGAAAATTTTATTGAAAAATTTTGTATAAAAAATAATTTTGAACAAAAAAATTTTCCAAGGAAAAATTATTTCATCAAAAATTTGTATATAAAAAAAGATTGTATCGAATATTTAAAATTTAAATATTAATTTTTTGTTGTTGCAATATTTTCAGATAACGATAACGAAGACGATAACGGTTCAGACAATGATTACAATTATCAAACATATTCCAATCATATCGACACACAACGCATTGAGGAAATTCCAGCCAAAGAGCCCAAACTAAATGCAGTTCCTCTCAAGTCGGCCCTTAAAAAGAAACCGGGACAGAATTCATCATCGCCCGCCACACCCATACAGGATCACAGCAATGCCAATGGTTCGCTACCTCAGGGCATGGGTATGGGCAATAACAGCCACAACAGTGGAAGTGGTGGCAGCGGTGGCTCATCAGCCAATCAGCGTCCCTTAGTTGTACGACAGGATGCTACCAATAGTTATAATCTAAAGTAAGTAAAAATCTTTTCTGAAATTTTCTTTATTTCCTTAAATATTTAATTACCCCCAAAGAAATTTAAATTTTTAAAAAATTAACACTTTTTAGTAAAAGAAAATTGTTTGGTTTTTTTGAATGGTTTTATTTATATCAAAAAAAAAGAAAAACTTTTTTAATAACTTCTTGATTTATTCTAAAACTTAAAGTAGATAATTAATTAGCAAAAATTTATTTTTTATTAAAAGAAAAACTTAAAAATATATTAAAACTCTTAACTATTTTTCTTTCTTCTCAATTTTTCCCCTCTTTTTTTCTCTTATTTCAATTTCTTCCTATTCCCAAACTTTTATTTCCTCTCATAAATTTTTACACAAAAATTTGTTAAAATTTATTTTTGTGCTGTTTCTCCTGATCCCGGGTTTTGTTTAACCTTCCCTTTACTACCCCTACCCCTTAATCAATGTGTTGTGTTTTCTTTTCTCCTTTCCCGGTTTTAATCACAATTAGGCCCATACTACGACCACGGATTAGAATATGGTAATAATTTAGAATAATTTTATTTTATGTCAAAAAAAAATTAAAAACAAATACACTCACAGAAATGCCTAAAAATTATTATCAATCTCTATGTAATTTTAATTTTTTTATAATTTGGTTGCCTTATCTTTACTTAATTTGTTATTAATTTGACTCTTAAGAAAAGTGTTTAAGTTCGAAAAATTTTCTATTAGAAATTTTGACTTTAATACAAATCAAAAATTTTTTTATGGAAGAAATTTTCTTTATAAAAAACTTTCTTTAGAAAAAATTCTGATATCAAAAAATTTTCTTTAGAAAAAATTTTGACATAAAAAAATTTTCTTTAGAAAAAATTTTGATATCAAAAAATTTTCTTTAGAAAAAATTTTGATATCAAAAAATTTTCTTTGGAAAAAATTATGATATCAAAAAATTTTCTTTAGAAAAAATTTTGATATCAAAAAATTTTCTTTAGAAAAAATTTTGATATCAAAAAATTTTCTTTAGAAAATATTTTGATATCAAAAAATTTTCTTTAGAAAAAATTTTGATAACGAAAAATTTTCTTAAGAAAAAATTTTGATATCAAAAAATTTTCTTCAGAAAAAATTTTGATATCAAAAAATTTTCTTTAGAAAAAATTTTGATATCAAAAAATTTTCTTTAGAAAAAATTTTTATATCAAAAAATTTTTTTTAGAAAAAATTTTGATATCAAAAAATTTTCTTTAGAAAAAATTTTGATATCAAAAAATTTTCTTTAGAAAAAATTTTGATATCAAAAAATTTTCTTTAGAAAAAATTTTGATATCAAAAAATTTTCTTTAGAAAAAATTTTGATATCAAAAAATTTTCTTTAGAAAAAATTTTGATTTTGAAAAATTTTCTTTAGAAAAAATTTTGATATCGTAAAATTTTTATAGAAAAATTTTTTGTTTGACAATTTTTAGGAAAAATTTTGATATCAAAAAATTTTTTTTGAAAAAATTTTGATATCGAAAAATTTTTTTAGAAAAAGTTTTTTTTATTGAAAAATTTTGTTAACGAAAAATTTTCTTTAGAGAAAATTTTATTAACGAAAAATTTTCTTTAGAAAAAAATTTGTTAACGAAAAATTTTCTTAAGAAAAAATTTTGATATGGAAAAATTTTCTTTACAAACAATTTTAATATCGAAAATGTTTCTTTAGAAAAAAATTTAATATCGAAAAATTTTCTTTAGAAAAAAATTTGGTATTGAAAAATTTTCTTTAGGAAAAATTTTGATATCAAAAAATTTTCTTTAGAAAAAATTTTGATATCAAAAAATTTTCTTTAGAAAAAATTTTGATATCAAAAAATTTTCTTTAGAAAAAATTTTGATATCAAAAAATTTTCTTTAGAAAAAATTTTGATTTTGAAAAATTTTCTTTAGAAAAAATTTTGATATCGTAAAATTTTTATAGAAAAATTTTTTGATAGACAATTTTTAGGAAAAATTTTGATATCAAAAAATTTTTTTAGAAAAAATTTTGATATCGAAAAATTTTTTTTAGAAAAAGTTTTAATATTGAAAAATTTTGTTAACGAAAAATTTTCTTTAGAGAAAATTTTATTAACGAAAAATTTTCTTTAGAAAAAAATTTGTTAACGAAAAATTTTCTTAAGAAAAAATTTTGATATGGAAAAATTTTCTTTACAAACAATTTTAATATCGAAAATGTTTCTTTAGAAAAAAATTTAATATCGAAAAATTTTCTTTAGAAAAAAATTTGGTATTGAAAAATTTTCTTTAGAAAAAATTTTGATATGTAAAATTTTGATATCAAAAGATTTTGTTTCGAAAATATTTTAATAAGGAAAAATTTTTTTTAAGAAAAAATTTTGATATTGAAAAATTTTGTTTAGAAAAATTTTTTGGAACCAAAAAAATTTTTTTAACGAAAAAATTTCTCGTAAAAAATTATGATATTGAAAAATTTTCTATAGATAAAACATTGATTTCGAAAATTTTTTCTAAAGAAAACTGTATATCCAAAATTTTTCTGTAAGAACTTTTTTACTTATTTTCTTCGAATTTAAACACTTTTCTTTAACCTTTAAATATTTGCTCTTCTGAAAATCCTTTCTGCCTCTTCACACACACACACACACACAACAAACACTCCATTTATGTAATTCCTGATTTTTCAAATCCTGTTTATTCAAATAAAACACAACTAATTTAATTTTCACTTGCAGAAATATCCAAATTGGTAAATTTGTAAAAGTTTTTGTTAAATTTATTACCGCCACCCACAATTTGTTATAACGATCCACACAGAAAAACGCATGTATTTTTAATTTAATTTAAAATCTTTTTCACTTTGTTATGAAAATACACACAAATATTATAGAATAATTTAAATATTTCATTTTCATTTGCAGTCTTAAAACTACACAGAGTATTTTCAATTTGATTTAACCCTTTCATGAACGAATTTTATTCATTCTTAGAATTTGGTTAGGTTTGTGTCTTGGCTAAATGAATTCATATTTATCCTAATTTTAACTAACATCCAAGTGATCACTAAGGAATTTAATTAAATTAATTTTTTGTAAACATATCCTCTAAAATCCAGCTTTTGTATTGAAAAGGAATTTTAAATATAAATTGAGAATATCAGCAGTTATGACCAGAATTGTGTAGTTGGTATCGAAAGGGTTAAATTGAAATTAATGCATGAATTTTATGTTTTTGGCGGATTTTTTTCTTTCTGTCTTTGGTTATTTCACTTTTCATAGTAAATTACTGTTTTTTGATGATGAAAATAAGAAAATTTTTTTGTTTCCTCGTTTTTCCTCTTCATAATGCGCCAGTTATTTTAATTTCAAATGAAAAATGTATATTAATGTAAAACACATTCACTTATGCATAAACATGTTTACACTTGGCTTCTCTTGAATTTAAAGTGAAAAACCGACATTTAGACTAAGGATTTACAGTGAAATTTAGATTATGCAGAATTTTTTATTTACTCAAGTTTAATCGTTAAATCTGATTCATTGAACTCTAGGGGTACTACTCATATCTTAACCTCGATTAACCGAAAATCTTAACGGATTTCCGGTTAATCGAATTTTCATAGTTTTTCTAAGAAAACTACTTGCAACATGTTGCAAACATGACAACAAGCCTTGTAATTTTATTTATACTATTTTTGCCTTAAAATAGTTATTAAAATGTTAAAAATAGTTAAATAGTTTGAAGAACCTTTTTTGCATTTCCTTGATGTCGAGGTTTTTGTCATTTTTTGTTTAGACAAGGACGTCTACGTTTAGGATAATAGACTTATGTAAATGTTGTGCTAAAAAAGGCAAATAATTTTTTTCAGTTTTTAGAGGTATTTAAAAAAACGTAGGTTATTTAATATACGATATTTCAAAAATATCCTACAGAAAACTTTTCATTATAAAATTTTTCTGTAGAAAATTTTTCGTTTAAAAATTTTTCTAAACAAAATTTTTCATTACAAAATTCTTTTATAGAAAATTGTTCTTCATATAAATTTTTCATTACAAAATTTTCAACAGAAAATTTTTCGTTAAAAAATTTTTCTATATTTAATTTTTTGTTATAGAATTTTTATATAGAAAATTTTTCAATAAGAAAATTTTTCATCATACAATTTTTAAAAAGAAAATTTTTTCGTTATAAAACTTGTCTATATAAAATTTTTCCTTATAAAGTTATTCTATAGAAAATTTTTCGTTAAAAATTTATTTTTAAGAAAATTCGTTATAAATTTTTCTATAGAAAATTTTTCTTTATAAAATTTTTTTATAAAAAATTTTTCGTTATAATATTTTTCTGTAGAAAATTTTTTGTTACAAAATTTTTCTATAGAAAATTTTTTGTTGCAAAATTTTTCTATAGAAAATTTTTCGTTATAAAATTTTTGGTTATAAATTTTTTCATTATAAATTTTTTAAGAAAAATTTTCTATAGAAAATTTTTCTTTATAAAATATTTTTACGGAACATTTTTCGTTATAAAATTTTTCAGTAGAAAATTTTTTGTTACAAATTTTTTCTTTAGAAAATTTTTCGTTACAAAATTTTTCTATAGAAAATTTTTTGTTATAAAATTTTTCTATAGAAAATTTTTTGTTATAAAATGTTTCTATAGAAAATTTTTTGTTATAAAATTTTTCGTTATATAAGTTTTCATAGAAAACTTTTCGTTATAAAATTTTTCATTAAAAATTTTTTTTTTTAAAGAAAATTTGTCATTACAAAATTTTTCTATCGAAAATTTTTCGTTATAAAATTTTTTTAAGAAAATTTTACCTTATAAAACTTTTTTAAGAAAATTTTTCTATAGAAAATTTTTCTATATTTAATTTTTTGTTATAGAATTTTTATATAGAAAAATTTTCTATAAAAAATTTTTCATTATACAATTTTTAAAAAGAAATTTTTTTCGTTACAAAATTTGTCTATATAAAATTTTTTCTTATAAAGTTATTCTATAGAAAATTTTTCGTTAAAAATTTGTTTTTAAGAAAATTCGTTATAAATTTTTCTATAGAAAATTTTTCTTTATAAAATTTTTTTATAAAAAATTTTTCGTCATAAAATTTTTTTGTAGAAAATTTTTTGTTACAGAATTTTTACATAGAAAATTTTTTGCTGCAAAAATTTTCTATAGAAAATTTTTCGTTATAAAATTTTTGGTTATAAATTTTTTCATTATAAATTTTTTAAGAAAATTTTTCTATAGAAAATTTTTCTTTATAAAATTTTTTTATAGAACATTTTTCGTTATAAATTTTTCTGTAAAATTTTTTCTTTCTAAAATTTTTCTATGGAAAACTTTCGTTATAAAATTTTTCTGTAGAAAATTTTTTGTTACAAAATTTTTCTATGAAAAATTTTCTTTAAAAAACTTTTTTCATAAAATTTTTCTTTAAAAAACTTTTTTCAGAAAATTTTTCGTTATAAAATTTTTCTATCCAAAATTTACGTTATAAAACATTTTCAAGAAAATTTTTGTTTATAAAATTTTTCTATAGAAAATTTTCGTTATAAAATTTTTCTGTAGAAAATTTTTTGTTGCAAAATTTTTTTATAGATATAACTTTTTTTCTATAAATAAATTTTCGGTACAAACTTTTTTATAGAAAACATTTAGTTATTAAATTTTTCTATTGAAATTTTTTTGTTGCGAAATTTTTCTATAGAAAATTTTTTAAAATTTTTTTTTTGTTGCTTAAATTGTTTATAGAAAATTTTTTGTTGCAAAATTTTTCTACAGAATTTTTTTTAAAAAATCTTTCTATAGAATAATTTTTATAACCAAAATATTGAAAAATTTTCTATAGAATAAATTTTATATTGAAAATTTTTGTGTTGGAAAAAAATTTGTATTGAAAATTTTCAATAGAATAAATTTAATATTGAAAATTTTTTTATGGAATAAATTTTATATTGAAGTTTTTTTTTTATATTAAAAATTTTTCTAAAAAGAATTTTTTTTTAAATTTTTTTTAAGAAAAAAATAGTTTTGAAATCTTTTTTAAGAACAAATTTTTTATTGAAAATTTTTCTTTAGAAAAAATTTTACATCAAAAATTTTTCAATAGAAAAAAATTTTCTAATCACTAGTTTTTATTAAAATTTTTCTGCAAAAAGAATTTTTTATTAAAAATTCTGCCTTAGAAAAAATTGTATATTAAATTTCTTTAGAAAAAATTTCATATTAAAAATTTTTCTAAGTAAAAATTTCATATTGAAAATTTATCTATTGAAAAAAATTTATATTGAAAATTTTTCTACATAAAAAATTTCATATTGAAAAAATTTTATATTGAAAATTCTTCTATAGAAAAAATTTTATATTCAAAATTTTTTATAGAAAAAATTTTATATTGAAAATTTTGATAGAAAAAATTTTATATTGAAAATTTTTTATAAAAAAAATTTTTTATTTAAAATTTTTCTATGGAAAAAATTTCATATTCAAAATTTTTCTAAAGAAAAAATTTCATATTGAAAATTTTTCTAAAGAAAAAATTTCATGTTGAAAATTTTCCTAAAGAAAAAATTTCATATTAAAAATTTTTTTATAGAAAAAATTTCATATTGAAAATTTTTCTATAGAAAAAATTTTATATTGAAAATTTTTCTATAAAAAAATTTTATGTTGAAAATTTTTCTATAAAAAAATTTTATGTTGAAAATTTTCTATAAAAAAAATGTATATTGAAAATTTGTTTATAGAACAAATTTTATATTAAATTTTTAATATAAAATTTTTCTATAGAAAAAATTTCATCAAAAAATAAATTTATTAAAAATTTTTCTATGGAAAAAAGTTCATATTAAAAATTTTTCTATAGAAAAATTCTATAGAAAAAATTTCATATTGAAAATTTTTCAAAAGAAAAATTTTCATATTGAAAATTTTTCAATTGAAAAAACTTTATGTTGAAAATATTTATATAGAAAAAATTTTATATTGAAAATTTTTCTAAAAAAATTTAAAAAAAAATTTATACATATTGAAAACTTCGAAAAATTTTTTATTGAATATTTTTCTGTAAAATTTACATTAAAAAATTGTATATACAATTTTTTTGTATGGAAAAAATATAATATTAAAAATTTTTCTATAGAAAAAAATTGTATATTGAATATTTTTCCACAGAAAAAATTTTACATTTAAAATTTTTGTATAGAAAATATTTAATATTGAAAACTTTTCAATAGATATAATATTGAAAATTTGTCTATTGAAAAATTGTATATTGAACATTTTTATATAGAAACAATTTTCTGTATCTTATTTATTCCCAGTGACAATCTTTCTTTTTAGTATTCTTTTTATTTTTACATTAATTTTTAGGTTCGATTTAAAATTTGAATATCGAACTAGGTCACGTTTATTTTAGAAATTAGCTCCTTCGTCATATGTAAATCTGTCCATAATCCTAAAATAAAGCCTAAGAAAAGGGGTGGGGGAGGGGAAAGCAAACTAATAATTTGATTAACTTTGTAATAAAAGTATTCATAAAGTCAACCAAGGAATAATAAGGGTATAAAGTCATTTGAAATTCTTAAAGTCACGTTTGTCAAATAACAATGAATGCGCGATACTTCTATACTCCTTTGATGTTGTTTGTGCTCCTGCATTAAACTCAGAAACAACAAATAAAAACGTAATACATTCATATGAATATCCTGCTCATATATGTATATTACAAGACACATACTTGCACACATTTCCATAAAATACCATTTCCGTTTCCTCACACTTTTACTTTAAAAGATATAAAAACATTTACAAGGTTATTTGCATACACAGATATACAAAATATGTACATATGTGGATGTACAAATGTACAAACGTGTTGGTATGAATAATAGAAAGTGATTTTTGGGGAGATGTCTAAAATCTTTGTTTGTCTTTTATTCCAAAAGGATTTCCTTACTTTATAAATATGACTTTCAAGGCTCTCGTGTGTATGGGTGTCAACCTATCGGAGTGTTTGCATATGCGTGTGTGATGTTTTGTATGTGTTTTTCATTTACACTAATATGCAACACACTTATATTAAAGCTTTGCTCAGTATTCTGCTCTATTTCCTGTTCCTCTTCTTCAAATCTTATGGCGCTGTTCTTTTTTTTTTATTTGTGTTTTTTTTTAATTTTTAAGAAAAACTCTGTCATTCAAAATTTTCGCTTTTACACAGTCACTTCAAACATTATCATATTTCACACTTCAAATATGATTTTTGATTAAAATTTTATGCTGAAACAAAAATATGAAAATTTTCTAATAAAAAATTTAGAGAAATCTCTGCAAAAAGTTTTTTTGTCACTAACGTTTAAAGTTAATTAATGTTTTACACGTGTTTCGTTTGTTTGTACTAGTCAAAAGATGAGCAGGAGCCGGAGGAAAGAAAACGTTTGCCTGCCAACAAACATTTGATATTATTCAGATTTTATTTCTGTTTACAACATTTTTCATTAAGTTTTTAGTTATTTACATCCAGAAATGAGCTTACAGGGAAAACGTTCAGTTGTTAAACAAACAAAATGGAATTCATTTTGGATATGAAAATCTGTAGAATTCTGCTCATTTGAATCAGAGGAAATAATATCTTTACCCCCAAAAACTGTCATAAAGTTATTAATCAAAATGCGTAAATGTGACGTTTAAGCTCGTTTCAAACACCAGGTTTACATTTCAGCCTAAAAATATGCCACAAAAATTTTCTTTAAAAAGTAAAGTTTTAAAAAATTTCCTGTAGAATTTTCTTTAAAAGTAAATTTTTGAAAAATTTCCTATAAAAAGTAAATTTTTGAAAAAATTCCTATAAAAAGTAAATTTTTAAAAAATTTCCTATAAAAAGTAAATTTTTGAAAAAATTCCTATAAAAAGTAAATTTTTAAAAAATTTCCTATAAAAAGTAAATTTTTGAAAAATTTCCTATAAAAAGTAATTTTTTGAAAATTTTCCTATAAAAAGTAAATTTTTGAAAAATTTCCTATCAAAAGTAATTTTTTGAAAAATTTCCTATAAAAAGTAAATTTTTAATAAAAGTTCCTAAAAAAAGTAAATTTTTGAAAAATTTCCTATAAAAAGAAAATTTTTGAAAAATTTCCTATAAAAAGAAAATTTTTGAAAAATTTCCTATAAAAAGAAAATTTTTGAAAAATTTCCTATAAAAAGAAAATTTTTGAAAAATTTCCTATAAAAAGAAAATTTTTGAAAAATTTCCTTTAAAAATAAATTTTTGAAAAATTTCCTATAAAAAGTAAATTTTTAAAAAATTGGCTATAAAAAGTAAATTTTTGAAAAATTTCCTATAAAAAGTAAATTTTAGAAAAATTTGCTATAAAAAGTAAATTATTGAAAAATTTTCTATAAAAAGTAAATTTTTGAAAAATTTCCTATCAAAAGTAAATTTTTGAAGAATTTCCTATCAAAAGTAAATTTTTTAAGAATTTCCTATCAAAAGTAAATTTTTGAAAAATTTGCTATAAAAAGTAACTTTTTGAAAAATTTCCTATAAAAAGTAAATTTTTGGAAAATTTCCTATGAAAAGTAGATTTTGGATTTTTAAATTTCCCATGTACTTTCCGTAATAATAAAGCCTGTTTGCATCTTAAATGATTATTTAAGTAAATTTGCTTAACTAATAAAGCTAAAGAAAATTCGTAGAAAATTTCGAAGAAAATTTATCGAAAAAAAAAAAAACATTTCAAATTAGCATTTGGCTAAAGAGAACATTTTCCTATAGGTAGTTAAAAAAAATCATTCTTATTTGAATTACAAATATTCTTGGAACAATTTTTTAACAACGAATTGATACATTGAAATACAAAGTTTTAAGTGTCATATTAACATAAACGAACAGGGAAACACATACAGACACATACTAAAAAAAAAAAAAAAAACATTTTTAAAAATGTTTTTTATGATTGTATGCGTAACCCATCATAAGATATTTGTAAGCAGTTGATAAGTGATCAGTTCTTACTAACTGCATCTAGAATAGCTTCTAGAAACATTCATACATTATAATTATTATTTAAAGTCAATGAAAGGTTCCCTACTAGATTTGAAATGACACTTGCCTAAAATTCATTGTTTTTTTATCATGAACCTCCTAAAAGTATGCAAAGAAATTTTCTTTAAAATATTGCAAATTTCATTCAAATGGTATCTAAATTTTAGATAAAAATATTTTCTTTTTAATCTGGAACCAAATTACGACATTCAAGCTAATCAAATTCTAAGAATATTTAAACAAATTATGTTGCATACTCTTAGGTTTCTTGAAATAATAAATAATTTATTATGCTAGACAAGTCTGTTCATTCATTAAAATATCTGGGGATATAAATACATATCTTAAAATCGTTTAATTAAATTTATTGTCCTAATTGAGCATTCTACTCATAAATTATTAACTTGATGAAAAAAAAGCTTTTGGAGCCTCCTAAAAATAGGCTTCACATGGTATTTTAAAAAGTAATTTCTGCAAAAATATTTGCTGGGTTCTGTTAACATTTTTGTGAACACGTGTCTCCCCATGTTAAGAAGCTGTATTATGGAGATAAGTTTCAGTTTTTTTTATTGTAGTTGTCTATTCTATTCTTGGTTCTTTTGTAAATGAAGACGTGTGCTGCATATACAACATAAACATAATATTTGTTCCAAATACACACGCTCCAAAACTCTCTAATACTCATGCAAATGAATGAACAAACTCATAGGTTATAAAAATTGTCTGCATACTTTAAGGCGTAATTGAAAAAGAGCTCATGATGCCAATTATAAAAAAATAGTTATAAAAAATATTGACCAAAACTAACAATGAAACAAAAATGAATTTATCAAGAAAAATATTTTCTATAAAATTTTCTATAGAACAATTTTTCTAACCAAAAATTTTCTATCGAAAAATTTTTAGAATGAAAAAGTATCTATTGAACAAATTTTCTGCATGAAAAAAAAAATGTAAGCATTTTTGCTGCAAAAAAATTTCTATGGAAGAAAGAAATATTTTTTGTAAAGAAAAATTTTTATAACGAAAAAAATATTTTTCTAAAGGAACCAAAATTTTCGACAAAATTTGGTCAAATTTTTAAAACTAAAAATTTTTATAAAGAAAAAATTCTAGAAAAAATTTTATAAAGAAAAATTTTTTAACGAAAATTTCTATAGAAAATTTTTTATAACAAAAAATTTTCTATAGAAAAATTTTTATAATGAATAATTTTCAAAACAAAAAATTTTCTATAAAAACATTTCATAACGAAAAAATTCTATAGAAAAAATTTTATAACGAAAAATTTTTTATAGAAAAATTTTTATAACGAAAAATTTTCTATAGAAAAGTTTTTATAACGAAAAATTTTCTATAGAAAAATTTTTATAACGAAAAATGTTTATAACGAAAAACTTTCTATCGAAAAATGTTTATAACAAAAAATTTTCTATAGAAAAATTTTTATAACAAAAAATTTTCTATAGAAAAATTTTTATAACGAAAAATTTTCTATAGAAAAATTTTTATAACGAAAAATTTTCTATAGAAAAATTTTTATAACAAAAAATTTTGCATAGAAAAATTTTTATAACGAAAAATTTTGTATAGAAAAATTTTTATAACGAAAAAATTTGTATAGAAAAATTTTTATAACGAAATATTTTGTATAGAAAAATTTTTATAACGAAAAATTTTACACAGAAAAATTTTTATAAAAAAATTTTCTATAGAAAAATGTTTTAAACGAAAAATTTTCTAAAGAAAAATTTTTATAACGAAAAATTTTCTAAGAAAAATTTTTATAACGAAAAATTTTTTAAGAAAAATTTTTATAACGAAAAATTTTCTATAGAAAAAATTTTATAACGAAAAATTTTCTATCGAAAAATTTTTAAACCGAAAAATTTTGTATAGTAAAATTTGTATAACGATAAATTTTTTATACAAAAATTTTTATAACGAAAAATTTTCTTTAGAAAAATTTTTATAACGAAAAATTTTCTTTAGAAAAATTTTTATAACGAAAAATTTTTATAATGAAAAATTTTGTATAGAAAAAATTTTATAACGAAAAATTTTCTATAGAAAAATTTTTATAACGAAAGATTTTCTATAGAAATAATATATAGAACAACTTTTATAACAAAAAATTTTCTACAGAAAAATTTTAATAACGAAAAATTTTCTATAGAATAATTTTTATAAAATTTTCTATATAAAAATTTTTATAGAAAAAAAAAATTATCTCGAAAAATTTTCAGAAAAATTTTATGAAAAAAAATTTTGTATAAAAAAATGTTTATAACGAAAAATTTTCTATCGAAAAATTTGTATATAGAAAAATTTATTAGCTTAAAATTTTCTTTAGAAAAAATATTATAACTAAAAATTTTCTATGGAAAAAATTTTATAACGAAAAATTTTTATAACAAAAAATTTTCTATAGAAAAATTTTTATAACGAAAAATTTTCTATAGAAAAATATTTATAATGAAAAATTTTCTATAAAAAAATTTTATGAACAACAATTTTTTATAGAAAAATTTTTATAATAAAAATTTTATTAAAGTAAAGTTTTGTAAAAAAAAAATTTAAAGAAAAATTGTCTATAAAGAACAATTTTCTATGAAAAAATTTTCATAACAAAACTTTATACAGAATTTTTTTTTTTGTTATTTTCTTACATCAAAAAAATTATGTATAAGAGATCTTAATATATTTCTTTGTGATTTTGATGAAAATTGTATTGCATACTTTTAGGATTCAAGCTAATTATTAGAGTAGAGTAAATCCATTCTTTCTTTTAACTTTCGATATTCTATTTTTACTTTCTAGTTCCTACATATTAACATTTCCTAATCTTAATATTGCCACTTATGCCCTTTTTTAACCCGCTACAAAAAAACTTTTCTAGTGTATATCTACAACTTTCTTCATGAATAATCCTGCCAGTAGGTGCATTATTGTGCAAGAAACTATTTTTTGGATTATTTTTAATTCTCTAACTTGTTTATTTTTATATCGCTTTATATCGTTTTTGCAAAAATACAATAAAATTCTACATTTATTGGCATTGCATGTAGTAGTATCGTTGCATTGTTAAAGTCTCAGTAGAAGTTATTTTCGTGACAATCGCGTCTGGTGTTTAGCATTGAGAATTACAGGTTGCATACTTTTGGGGGGAGGAAAAGATATTTGTACAATTTGTTAGAGATAAATATGTAATAAAAATTAGTAATAATAATATCATATACAGGTATGAAAAAAAAACATTTGCAGTTATATTAAAATCAAGGTCATCAAGGTTGTATTCAATAGGAATAATAAATAGACAAATTTTAATTTATGAGGCACATTTTTAAGAGATGTAAAATTATTCATATTTTTATTAACAAATTTAGAAATAGAACACTTTAAAAAACAAAAATTTACAAATACTAAACAAACTTATTTATTTCCAATCTCCTTAAAGTATACTACATAGTTTTCTTTGTAATCTTTATTATTTCGATTTAAATTGATTAAGAAAATTTTTCTCCAGAAGAAATCTATAGGGCAATTGAAACATGAAACAAATTGAATTCTGTGATATTCAATTGTATAATATCATATTGCATACTTTTAGATGGCTTTCTTAAATTTCCCGAAATAATTTAATATTGATTTGTTATTAAAAAAAAAACTATAATAATTAAAATCTTTTTTAAAATATTCCATAAAATTTCGCTTAAACAAATAAATTCGAATAATAATATTAGACATTGTGTTGGAAAGTGTAACTAACTAAGTCCTCTTAAATCCTACTACCACTTAGTACAACAGACACGAGTGACATATTCTCATATTTTCAATATCTGGAAACAGAAAATATGAATCGTCTCATTGTAATTTATCACGCACATCCTTTTGTTTCAAAACTGGTAACAATAATAATAGAATTCTGAAGTGAAATCTTTCATTTTCGAACTAATGCTAGGGTAAAATCAAAGCAGATGTGTCCTGGTAACGAGATGGGTTTTAAAAGAAAGACATTTTTTAATAATCGAAAGCCTAGAAGTATGCTACAATATAAAGCCTAAAAGTATGCAATATAATATTCTTGATAACTCTTTTTTCGGCATTTGAAAAGAATAGAATTTTGGATTATATTCCCGCACTCGGTTTTTATCGAATTAATGACTTTTTATAGAAATTTTTGTAGCAAACTCTTCATTTTTCACTATAGTAAAGTATGAAATGAATCACAAGTTTAAACATACCTGTATGTGACGGAAATTGATCGTTTTCCATCACACTTCAGATAATCTAGAAAATCTTAAAACCATTCAACAAAGATTATCACGAAATATCGTCGATTTCTATAATTGGATAAAGAAGAGGATGAACGATATCGGTTTTCGAAAAATGTGTTGCATATTTTTGGGGGATTTTAAAAAAGCTTTTAATTTTAACATAGTTAATAATGTAATTTTTTAATATATATATTACAACCAGATAACCTGTAAAAAATACTTCATAGAAGATTTTTCAAACTAACCTCGCTATCATCTCGTCAAGTATATAGAGAGAGATAGATACTTATACATTAACTGTTACAATAAATTTCTAAGTAGCAAAATACTGCCATACTTTTGCAAACATATTCGAAAGCATCAACTTAAGTCGTGACTACCACCACCAGAATCATCTTCTTCATTATAATTTTAAACATCCTTTTTTCTGCTTACAAGGACATATTAATAATCATCGGATATTGTTGAGAGAAAAACAAGCTGCAAAAAAAATCCTCCAAATTCTCGAAATAATTGGAAAGAGGATGAAGAGAAATTTGTTTGCATTAAAAAATTTTTGTATTCCTTTAAATTTATGAAATCTTGTTGAGCTCTAGTCCTAGTGATGCTGCGGCCCAAAAAAAATATTATAGCTAATAATTTTGAATTTGCACGAGGAGCAGAATATTAATGAGCTATTTCTTTTTCGCTGAAATAATTAAGATTTACAGCAGACTTTGTTAAGTAAACTAAATATGTTATTAAATGTATGAAAAAGAAAATTTTAATTAGGAACTATGATACTCGAATAGTAAACGAAAGGTTAAGCAAAATAATTTTTAACATACAAATTTTTTGTAGAATGTTTTTAAATATCAAAATTATTCTATATAAAATTTTTTGATATAAAAAATTTTTCTATAGAATATTTTTCAATGTGAAAATTTTTCGTAAAAAAAATTTTTCTATAGAAAATTTTTCTTTGAAAAATGTTTCGATAAAAAAATTTTTCTATGAAAAATTTTTCCATAAAAATTTTTCTATGAAAAATTTTTCATTAAAAATTTTTCTATGAAAAATTTTTCCATAAAAATTTTTCTATGAAAAATTTTTCCATAAAAATTTTTCTATGAAAAATTTTTCTATGAAAAATTTTTCCATAAAAATTTTTCTATGAAAAACTTTCCATAAAAATTTTTCCATGAAAAATTTTTCCATAAAAATTTTTCTATGAAAAATTTTTCCATAAAAATTTTTCGATAATAATTTTTCTATCAAAAATTTTTCTATGAAAAATTTTTCGAAAAAAAAATTTTCTATAGAAAATTTTTTAATAAAAAAATTTTTTTATAGAAAATTTTTTATTATAAAAATTTTTCATATAGAAAATTTTTCAATATAAAAATATTTCTATAAAAAACTTTTCAATATAAAAATTTTTCTATTGAAAATTTTTCAACATAAAAACTTTTCTGTAGAAAATTTTTCAATAACTAAATTTTTCTATAGAAAATTTTTAAATATAAAAATTTTTCTAAAGAAAATTTTTAGAATTTTCGATATAAAATTTTTTCATTAGGAAATTGTTTATATAAAAATTTTTCTAAAGAGAATTTTCAATATAAAAATTTTTTCTTTAGAGAATTTGTCGATATAAAAATTTTTCTATAGAGAATTTTTCGATATAAATATTTTTCTATAGAGAATTTTTAGAAGAATTTTTTCAAAAATTTTCAAAAAAAATTTTCATTACAAAAATTTTCTAAAGAAAAATTTTCTATAGAAAATTTTTGGATATAAAAATTTATCTATAGAAAGTTTTTCGATATAAGCTTTTTTATAGAAAATTTTTCGATATAAAAATTTTCTATAAAAATTTTTTCTTTTGAAAATTTGTCGATATACAAATTTTTCCAAACAAAGTCTTACGATATACAAATTTTTCTTTTTATATTGAAAATTTTTCTATAGAAAATTTTTCGATATAAAAATTTTTCTATAGAAACTTTTCGATATAAAAGTTTTTCGGTATAAAAATATTTCATTATAAAAATTTTTCGATATAAAAATTTTTCTATAGAAAATTTTTCGATTTAAAAATTTTTCTATATAAAATATTTTCGACATAAAAATTTTTCATTATAAAAATTTTTGATATAGAAATTTTTCGATAGAAAATTTTTCTATACAAAATTTTCAAAATAAAAATTTTTAGATATAAGATTTTTTTAGAAAGTTTCTCAACGCAAAAATTTGTCTATAGAAAATTTTTCAATATAAAAATTTTTCTATATACAAATTTTTCTACACAAAATTTTCAAATATGTATAAAAATTTTTCTATAGAAAGTTTTTCAATATAAATTTTTTTTTATACAAAATTTGTCAGTATAAAAATGTTTTCAATAGAAAAAAAAATTTTAACAGAAATTTTTTTTTTTTGTTTTAAATAACAAAATTTCTTTTTGAATAAAAATTTTTCTATTGAAAATTTTTTTAATAAATAAATTTTTCTAAAGAATATTTTTCGATATAAAAATTTTGCTAAAGAACATTTTTCGTCATAAAAATGTTTCTAAAGAAAATTTTTCGATATAAAAATGTTCCTAAAAAAAATTTTTCGGTACACTTTAAAATTTTTCTATTGAAAATTTTTCAATATAAAACTTTTTCTATAGAAAATTTTTCTATATCAAAATTTTTTTATAGAAAATTGTTCAATATAAAAATTTTTCTATTTAAAAATTTTTGAATATAAAAATTTTTCTTTACAAAATTTTCCAATATAAAATTTTTTCAATAGATAATTTTTTAATATAAACATTTTTCTGTAAAAATTTTCTCAACACAAAAATTGTTCTAAAGAGAATTTTTGATATAAAATTTTTTCTTTAGAGAATTTTTCCAAATTAAAATGTTTCTATAAAGAATTTTTCGATATAAATATTTTCTGAAGATAATTTTTAGATATACAAATATTTTATAGATAATTTTTCAATATTAAAATTTTTCTACACAAAATTTTTAAATAATGAAATTTTTCTAAAGAAACATTTTCTATAGAAAGTTTTTCGATATAAAATTTTTCCATAGAAAAATTTTCGATATAAAAATTATACTAGACAAATTTTTTCTATGAAAAATTTGTCGATATAAAAATTTTTCTATAGAAAATTTTTTGATAAAAAAATTTTTCTATAGAAAATTTTTTGATATAAAAATTTTTCTATAGAAAATTTTTTCATATAAAAATTTTTCTATAGAAAATTTTTTCATATACAAATTTTTCTATAGAAAATTTTTCGATATAAAAATTTTTCTTTTGATTTTTTGGTATAAAATTTTTTGTATAATTTTTTTGATATAAAAATTTTTCTATAAAAAATTTTTGATATACAAATTTTTCTATAGATTATTCGATTATAAATTTTTCTACAGAAAATTTTCCATTTAAAAATTTTTCCATAAGAATTTTTCGATATCAAAATTTTTCTATAGAAATTTTTTCGATATACCAGAAATAATTTCGATATAAAAATGTGTCTATAGAAAAAATTTCTGTTTCGATATCGATTTAAAATTCTATTAAATTTAGTTATTTGCCTTTAAAATCCTTCACGGAGCATCTGTTGAAATGTGATGAAATGCTTTTGAACATATTGTGATATATTCCCCATAATTGAATTAAATTACAATTAAATTTTGACAGACTTCAATTTCATGTCGCTCATATTAGAGGCGACAATAAAATTTCACTGGCTGCCTTAACTTGTCGTCGGTCTTTGCAATTTGATTATAAATTGTGTGATATTGAAATAATTTCTAAATATTTAACTTGAATTCCTGTCAGCTAAAGTGAAGAATAAATAGAATTTTTTTTCAAAGTTTCATAGAAAGGCCAAGAAAGTAAAAATAAGGATGAAGATAAAATGAACAAGATTAAAAATTTTTTAATCATCAATTTAAAAACTTGCTTATACTCTTAACTTATGTCTTTCAAACATCAAATAAATTTATAAAATTCGAATTTTTAATTTGTACTTGACCTTTTATTCAGTTTCGATAATGCTTTAGAAAATATGAAAACTATTTTAAATCTTTTCGAATATAACCATTCAAAACTCTTTTTATATCGAAAAATTTTCTATAGAAAAATGTTTATATCGAAAAATTGTCTATAGAAAAATTTTTGTATCGAAAAATTTTCTATAGAAAAATTTTTGTATCGAAAAATTTTCTATAGAAAAATTTTTATATCGAAAAATTTTCTATAGAAAAATTTTTATATCGAAAAATTTTCTATAGAAAAATTTTTATACTGAAAAATTTTCTATAGAAAAATGTTTATATCGAAAAATTTTCTATAGAAAAATTTTTAAATCGAAAAATTTGATATAGAAAAATTTTTATATCGAAAAATTTGATATAGAAAAATTTTTATATCGAAAAATTTTCTATAGAAAAATTTTTATATCGAAAAATTTTCTATAGAAAAATTTTTATACTGAAAAATTTTCTATAGAAAAATGTTTATATCGAAAAATTTTCTATAGAAAAATTTTTAAATCGAAAAATTTGATATAGAAAAATTTTTATATCGAAAAATTTTCTATAGAAAAATTTTTATATCGAAAAATTTTCTATAGAAAAATTTTTATATCAAAAAATTTTCTATAGAAAAATTTTTATATCGAAAAATTTTCTATAGAAAAATTTTTATATCGAAAAATTTTCTATAGAAAAATTTTTATATCGAAAAATTTTCCATAGAAAAATTTTTATATCGAACAATTTTCTATAGAAAAATTTTTATATCGAAAAATTTTCTATAGAAAAATTTTTATATCGAAAAATTTTCTATAGAAAAATTTTTATATCGAAAAATTTTCTATAGAAAAATTTTTATATCGAAAAATTTTCTATAGAAAAATTTTTATATCGAAAAATTTTCTATAGAAAAATTTTTTATAGAAAAACTTTTATTCTGTAGAAAAGTTTTTATATCGAGAAATTATCTATAGAAAAATTTGTGCATCGAAAATTTTTCTATCGACAAATTTTATATCTAAAAATTTTGTTTGAAAAAAATTTTATATAGAAAAATTTTATTTAAAAAAACTTTTTATCGAAAAATTTTATTTAAAAAAACTTTTTAAAAAACATTTTTATACCGAAAAATTTTCTATAAAAAATATTTTTATAAAGAAAAATTTTATATCGAAAATTTAGAAAAATTTTTATATCGAAAAATTTTTGTATCTAAAAATTTTCTTTTGAAAAATTTTTTATTAAAAATTTGTATATTAAAAATTTTACTATAGAAAAATTTTTATATTGAAAAATTTTGTATGGAATAATTTTGATATTGTAAAATTTTCTATAGAAAAATTCTCTTTAGAAAAATATTTATATCGAAAAATTCTAATAGAAATTTTTTTATAGCGAAAATTTCTCTAAAGAAAAAAAATTATATCGAAAATTCTCTTTAGAAAAATGTTTATATCGAAAAACTTTCTATTCTCTAAAGAAAAAAATTTTATATAGAAAATTTTCAATAGAAAAAATTTTATATTGAAATTTTTTTATAGAAAACTTTTTATAATTAAAAATTTTCTGTAGAAAAACTTTTAATATTAAAAAATTTTGTATAGAAAAATTGTAAATAAACAAAATTTTTATATTTAAAAATTTTCTCGAGAAAAATTTTGATATTTAAAAATTTTCTAAAGAAAAACATTTTATTTTGAAAAATTTCGTATAGAATAAATTTTATATTGAAAAATTGTTAATAAAAGAATTTCTATATTTGAAAATTTTTTATAGAAAAATTTTTAAATTGAAAATTTTTTTATATTTTTTATATTAAAAAATTTTCTATAGAAAAAATTTTTATATTAAAAAATTTTCTATAGAAAAAATTTTTATATTAAAAAATTTTGTATAGTCAAATTTGAATATTGAAAAAATGTCTATAGAAAAATTTGAAAATTTTCTTTAGAAAAATTTTCATATTGAAAATTTTTGGTTTCGAAGCATTTTTGTATCGAAAAATTTTCCATAGAAAAATTTTTATATATTATTTATATTGAAAAATTTTGTATAGAAAAATTTTGATATTAAAAAACTTTCTATAAAAAAATTCATATTAAAAAACTTTCTACAAAAAATTTTTATATTAAAAATTATTTTGCTAAATCTTTCATTTTGTATTCGAATTTTCTATAAAATTTTCTATAGAAAATTTTTAATTCAAAATTTTTATATCAAAGCAATTTCTATAGAATATAAAATTTTGAATAAAAAAAATGTTTATTTAAAAAAAAAAATTTTATAACTAAAATTTTTCTATAGAGAAGTTTTTACCTCGAAAAATTTGTTATAAAAAAGTTTTTAACTTAAAAAAATTGTCTATAATTTTTATGTAGAAAAGATTTATATTGAAAAAATTTCTATAGACAAATCTTTATATCGAAAAATTCTATAATTTATATCAAAAAATTTTCTGAAGTTTTCTATAAAAAAAAAAAATTTATATCGAAAAATTTTCTATAGAAAGTTTTAAAATGGAAAAATTATATATAAAAGGTTGTTATATGTAAAATTTTAATAGAAAAATTTTTTGTATCGAAAAATTTAGATAAAAAACGTGTAATCGAAAATTTCGACAAATTATATAGAAAATCGACAAAAACTATATAATATTTGTTATTTTATTGCATGCCTGCTCGATTAAGCTCCCCTAGATTCTTATTTTTTTTTTCACAATTATGTAAAGCAAAAATAAATCATCTATTACACAATTCCTGGAAAATACCTTTAACATTAAATAAGTGAAGTACTTACACCACCAGTGTCCCATAATTACCTTTAACACTTTACAAAGAGGAAACAATTTTTAATATTTAAATTCCGTTTTTTTTTATTTCCTCTTGCTTTCTTTCTGCCGCTGACAACTTAAATTCAACAGTAGGCAACAGATGTTTAACATTAATCTGCCATGTACCATGGAGAACAAGGAGAATGCACGGCCATATGTGATACGGGAGACAAGTAGTGATAGCAGTGATGATGAATCACGTGTACTCTATCGTGATGATGATACATCGCGTCAAGCCAAAATAGCGCGCAAAGAATCGTTATCACTGAAATTGCAATTGCGTCCTGACAAACAGGATCTAATCAATCGCAATATTTTGCATCCGGTTAATGATAATGAAATCAAGGAGAGCAAAGAGGCCATTGGGGCGAGATTAATAAGACGTTTATCGATGCGGCCAACAGCTGATGAATTGGTGGAACGTAATATTTTAAAGAGTAAGTATTTTCTGTAATGATTTACTATTAAAGAAACATATTAATCTTGATTATCTAAAAAAACAGCCACAACACCCGCCGAAGAGAAAAAGCAAAAAGAAGAAAAGAAATCATATTTGTTGCGCAAGTTAAGTTTTCGACCCACCGTCGAGGAGCTGAAGGAAAAGAAAATCATACGTTTCAATGATTATATTGAAGTGACCCAAGCTCACGACTATGATCGTCGAGCCGATAAGCCATGGACAAGACTGACACCAAAGGATAAGGCTGCCATACGTAAAGAATTAAATGAATTCAAATCAAGCGAAATGGCAGTACACGAGGGCAGTCGGCATTTAACAAGGTGATTTATTACTTTCACTTCTTTAGTTTCATTTTATTTATTGCCTCTATTAGTTTATCTAAACTAAAAGCAATTGTTTTGGAAAATTGCTACAGCTTTTAATGATTTTTTTATGAAAATTATTAGTGTTTATTAGTGTTTCTAACAATTTTGTTTTGTATAGACGTTGGCAACGAGTAAAAACTTTGAAAGCTTATTCAAGTGAAAAATTTACAATTTCCTTAGCCAATTTATTTAGTTATTGGTTAGAGAAGAGTTTTAAAAAGTTGTTAATTTTTTAATAACAAAATATGTAGTAAAAACAATTGTAATAAAAATAGTTTAAAAAAATGATATCTATAAAAAAAGCGGTCGAAAAAATGTATTTTTATACATGCCCCTTTATAATAGGATGTTCATTGACAACTATTCTATGTAATACACAAGTTATCGATCACTTTAATATATGAGTATCAAGTTATTGTTAAGTTTTCTATTGTCCCTATTGCCATTCTCAACTCAGTTTTGATCAAATAATTAAAAAACAATTTGGTTGAGTGAAAGTTGGGTCAACTGGCAGACGACCAAACTGAGTTGAGAACGGCAAAAGGGACAATAGAAAACTTATCAATAACTTGATACGTATATATTAAAGTGATCGATAACTTGTATATTACATAAAAAAGTTGCCAATAAACATCCTATTATATAGAAATGTAAGATAACTTTTTATTTATATGATAATATTAACAATAACTTTCTATTTGCATAAAGAAGTTATAAATGATTTACTATTTGTATCAAAAGTACTTCTATTTATAGAAAAAAGTTATAGATTACTTCCTATCTACCTATCCTATCGACAACTTTCTATTAATGTAGAAATATTATTGAAAACTATATTATAATATACAAAAGTTATTTTAATCTGTGTCTTAGTTTATTACTATTCAATGTTTCATTCTATATCTTAATGTTTCACAAATTTAATCTTATATCTGCAATCTGGTAACACTGGAAAATAAAACTTTCGAAAGAATTTTATGAATATTTCAAATAGTTTAAACATTCTTCACATTTATGCTAGTGCTTAATATCGCATCATTACTTAAAAATGGCGTTTTATATTGTGAGGATATTATTTTTTTTTTAAATAATTCAAATTTGATCGATCTTCTTAAAGTTTTCAACACTTTTCGCTGTCTCTTAGGAAAACTCTGAATTCACAATGTATCCACAATCTGGCAACCCTGTACATAGTTTGCTGCAAAAGCCTTTTATATATCCCACCTATTGTCATTAATTTAATCAAAATCCTTCTACTATTTAAAGAGATATAACATTTTTAACATTTTCTACACTTTTAGTAAATTGATGCAGTCTGGCAACTCTGTAACCGGGTAAAAATAACGCCATGTATTGTTTACGATTTTTGATTTTTTTAAAGTGAAATTTGGTTTTCAATAGATGTCGGTGTCTCTAAAAATCTCTGAATTTACGATATACCCTCAATCTGGAAACCCTGTGGATAGTTTGCTGCAAAAGCCTTTTATATATCCCACCTATTGTAATTAATTTCATCAAAATCCGTCCACTAGTTAACGAGTTATAACGTTTTTAACATTTTCTACAATTTTGGTAAAATTTTTGTAGTCTGGCAACTCTATAACGACGAACAAAATAGCGCCATCTATTGTTTACGATTTTTGATTTTTTAAAAGTGAAATTTGGTTTTCAATAGATGGCGCTATTTGATTGGCCTAAAAATGGCATTGCCAGCATCAAAAAATGCTCCTTTCTTTTATGGCATTGCCAGGTCGAAATATTTTTGTAAATGGATTTTTTTTAGGTCTTTTTCTAGTTTTAAATCGTTAGTTTTTTTGATTTCTAGGCTTTTAATAAATGAAATACTGATAAATAACGTTTTTTTTTAATATTTTTATTTAATTCTTTATAATAATTTGTACATAAAAAAAAACTGTAAACTTTCCATAGAAACCATTTAATTGTAGAATTCTTGGTTCGGAACTTTTTAAGATACGAATGACCCTTGAGATAAATCTGAAAATAAAAACAATAGTTATTTTAATAAATGAATGAAATATTAAAATATTTAAATGCATTAACTAAAATAAAAGAGATTAACCCCTTGACGTATTTCCACGAGTCTGACTCGTGGTACAATTTCTGTGCCTAACATGATTATCACGAGTCTGACTCGTGATACAATTTCTGTGCCTAACATGATTATCACGAGTCTGACTCGTGGTACAATTTCTGTCCCTGACATGGCTATCGCGGGTTCGACTCGTTTTACGACTGTTATTAAGCATCAAGACTGGTTTGTTTAGTGCAGTTTGTGTGCGAACAGTTGGAAGCGAACTTCGTTGCGATAATTGGTACGTCAAGGGGTTAATTAAATGTATTAGTTGTTCCATGTCTTACCCCCCTTATTCATAAACGAAAACTATAGCTATTACAAGCTTATAACTCAAATTTTTAATACAAAATTTTGATATTTGTATAATTCAAAATATCAAAACTTTGATATTTGTATAATTCAAAATATCAAAACTTTGATATTTGTATAATTCGTTTATAAATAAGGCGGTTAGTATATAAAGTAATCGATAACTTTATTTGTATATGGAAAAGTTATTGATAACTTTATTATTTTATAGAACAGCTATCGATAACTTTATTTTTCTAAAGAAAAGTTATCAATAACTTTTTTATATAGAAAAGTTATCAATTACTTTATTTTTATATAGAAAAGTTATCAATAACTTTATCTTCTTTAGAAAAGTTTTTGATAACAATATAATTTTTCTAGAAAAGATATTGATACCTTAATTTTTAACAGAAAAAATATCATTACATTCTAATATCATATATAACAATATTTTTCTACAGAAAGGTTTTCGAAAACTTTTTTTATATAGAAAATTTCTCGATAATTTTTTTTTTAAATTATTGATAAATTTATTTTCCTTAAAAAAAGTGATTGAAATCCATATTTTACTATAGAAAATTTATCGATAACATTATTATTCCATAGAAAATTTATCGATAACTTTATTATTCTATGAAACAGCTATCGATTACTTTCTTTTTCTACAGAAAAAAATGCTATAAATTTTATTTTTCTTCAGAAAAGTTATCAATAAATTTATTTTTCTATAGAAAGGTAATCGATATCTTTATTATTATATAAAAATTGTACGGATTTCTTTCGTTTTCTTCAGAAAAGTTATCAATTACATTATTTTTTACATAAAAGTTATCGATACCTTGATTTTTTACACAAAGTTGTCGAAAATCAAGAAAATATTCGTTAACTTATATTTGCTACAGAAAATTTATCGATATTTTATCTTAAAGTTCAAATTTTTACTAATTTATCTCCTCTTACAGATTCCATAGGCCATGACAATTGCAATGGCAGAAATTACCAACAACAAAAACTCCATACCCAACAAAATTTTGTGCAACAAAATATAAAAAGTTTTAAAGGAAAAAAAAAGTCAAAAATTAAAAAAAAAACTTATAAAAAAATCCATAAAAATTGTAAAACTCATGAAAAAAATGAACAAAAAAAAAATGCAAAAAAAAAATTAAAGCAAATTAAACAACTCAAGAAATTTGAAGAAATAATAAAAAATTAGAAAACGAAAATTTTATGAAAAATAAAAACGAATGGGTTTCAACAACTTTAACTCATCTTAAGCCACAAACAATTTTATTATTATTCAGCTAAAATTTATTTAAAATGAATTAAGAGAAGAAAGAAAATTTTAGACGAAATAAAGGACTTTTGAGGAATTTGAGAATTGAAAAAAGTTTAAGTTTGTCATAGAAAATATTAATAATAAATTTATTAAAGGATTTTTTTTTTTTTTGTGTATGTTAATTGTTTGGTTAAGGAGTTATTACTTTGTAATTATTTTTTGTGAAAATATAAGTTAATTTTAAAACAAAATACTACTTATTATTATTAAATTTTAATTTGTAAACGCTTAAAATATTGTATGTATTCATTTTGTTCCTGTTTGTATGTTAATTTTTAAAACCAGGATATTAATAAAATTTAAAGAAAGGTTAATGTTGGAAATTCCTTAAAAGTCTTTGATTTTGAAAATTTTTCCAAAAAGAAGAAAACAATTTTCGTTTAAATTTTAGCTGATTTATCTTTTTTAAGCAAAAAGAAATGAAAAATTTAAAGTAAATTTTAGTAACACAACTTAAGTGTTAAAACAGAAAAGATTCCATTAAGATTAAATATGAAAAAAAAACAAATTAATTATAAATAAAAAATAATTTAAAAAAGCAAGATTTAAACAAAAAAAATATTGTTAACATTCAAATTAAAGTAAACATTAATAAAAATAAAAAAAAAATGTAGTGAGAAAACAATAATCAGCTCCAAAATTAAACTGAGATCTTTTGAAAAGAAATTAAAAGTGAAAACCACAAAAATTATAAAGAATAAAAATTGATTTAAAAATATTTAAAAGAAATTTTTAGTAAAAAGGAAATTTTGAAAACCAAAATGCTAAAGCCACAAAATATTTATGGAAATTAAAATTTGAACACACAAAAGGTCTGGCATAAAATGGAAATCAGTCATAATTTTACAAAAAAATCCTTAGATTTCAAAATTTTAATTAAATTCAATGAACAAGATTATCGATAACGTTCTATTTATATAGAAAAGTTATCGATAACTTTCTATTTGTACGGAAAAGTTATCGATAACTTTCTATTTATTTAGAAAAGTTATCGATAACTTTCTATTTATTTAGAAAAGTTATAACTTTCTATTTTTATAGAAAAGTTATCGACTTTATATTTCTACAGGAAAGTTATCGATCACTTTCTATGTCATTATAAGAGTTATACAAACTTTGTTTTCAATCCAAAATTTTTTGGATTAATTTATTTCATTAAAGAAAAGTTATCGATAACTTTCTTTTTCTATAGAAAAATTATCGACAGCTTAATTTTTCATCAGACATGTTATCGAAAAAAATACTATTTTGGAAAAAAATTAACCGTAGCTTTCTATATTCAAATCAAAATAAATTTCTATAATTTGATATTTTCGATATTATAAATTTTTAGAATTTTCCTAACATTTTCTTCTAAATTCCTGATTTTCGTTTTATGCCTTTACTATAAAAAATTATTAACGAATTAAGAGGAAAGAAAACATAATTAAAAAATAAATTTATTACCCTATTAATTGTTTAATTTTCATTGTATATAATAATATAATTCTAATTATTATTTTTAATTGTTTTCATTCAAATTTAATTAAAATAATAAATTGTTTTAAGTCTTTTATTATTAAAACTCAAAATAAAACAGAAACAAGAAAAACAAAAATTTTTAAAAACTTTTTTATGAATTTAATTTAAGGAATTCGAAATTGGAGAGTTTTCGGGTTTTCTTTCATAGGAAAAATTATGTGAGATATTTAAAAATTCATTTTTCGGGAAAGAAATTTTTTAACTTTTAATACAAAATTAACTACAAATTTTTCGGAAAAGAGTGTTATCGATAACTTCCTGTATAAAAATAAATTTTCCATAACTTCTTTATCGAAAAGGAAAGTATTCTATAAAAAGGAAATTTTTCTTGTTCATCTCGATAACTATATCGGTAACCTTTTCTATCAAAAGAGCTTTTCTATAAACAATGTTATCATTTTATTATAAATAAAAGTAATCGTTTATTTTTCTATGGCAAAAAATTTAATGGAAAATTTGTTTAAGAATTTAAATTTCTAGTTTTGGAACTTCAAAAATTTGTTATGTCTTTTTTATGGAAATTTAAAGTTATCGATACTTTTCTAGGCAATTTTTAAGAAATCAATAGCTTGTTAACACAATTACTAAGTTCTATAACTCTTTCTAATGAATGTCGATATTATTAACTTTTCTATGTTATCGATAACTCTTTTATACAAAAAAACAGTTATCACTAACTTTTCTATAGATACAGAAAGTTAACGGTAAATATTCTATAGAAATATAAAGTTATCGATAACTTTTCTTTAAAAATAGAAAGTTATCGATAACTTTTCAATTAAAATAGAAAGTTATCGATAACTTTTCTACAGCAATAAAAAGTTATCGATAACTTTTCTATAAAAATAAAAAGTTATTGATAACTTTTCTATAGAAATAGAAAGTTGTCGATAATTTTTCTATAGAAATAGAAAGTTATCGATAACTTTTCCATAAAAATAGAAAGTTATAGATAACTTTTTTATAGAAATAGAAAGTTATTGATAACTTTTCTATAGAAATAGAAAGTTATCGATAACTTTTCTATAGAAATAGAAAGTTATCGATAACTTTTCTATAGAAATAGAAAGTTATCGATAACTTTTCTATAGAAATAGAACGCTATCGATAACTTTTCTATAGAAATAGAAAGATATCGATAACTTTTTAATTGAAATAGGAAGTTATCGATAACTTTTCTATAAAAATAGAAAATTATCGATAACTTTTCTATAGAAATAGAAAGTAATCGAAAACTTTTCTATAGAAATAGAAAGTTTTCGATAACTTTTCTATAGAAATAGAAAGTTATCGATAACTTTTCTGTAGAAATAGAAAGTAATCGATAACTTTTCTATAGAAATAGAAAGTTATCGATAACTTTTCTATAGAAATAGAACGCTATCGATAACTTTTCTATAGAAATAGAAAGATATCGATAACTTTTTAATTGAAATAGGAAGTTATCGATAACTTTTCTATAAAAATAGAAAGTTATCGATAGCTTTTCTATAGAAATAGAAAGTTATCGATAACTTTTCTATAGAAATAGAAAGTAATCGACAACTTTTCTATAGAAATAGAAAGTTTTCGATAACTTTTCTATAGAAATATAAAGTTTTCGATAAATTTTCTATAGAAATAGAAAGTAATCGATAACTTTTCTATAGAAATAGAAAGTAATCGATAACTTTTCTATAGAAATAGAAAGTTATCGATAACTTTTCCATAGAAATAGAAAGTTATCGATAACTTTTCCATAGAAATAGAAATTTATCGATAACTTTTCTATAGAAATAGAAAGTTATCGATAACTTTTCTATAGAAATAGAAAGTTAACGATAACTTTTATTTAGCAATAAAAAGTTATCGATAACAATTAACACAAAAATAAATTTATCGAAAAATGTAAAAAAAAAAAATTTGTTAGTTACTCTTTCAATAAATAAAGTTATCGAAAACTTTTCTAAAAAAAAAAATTTAACGATAACTTTCCAATAAAACTAAAAGGCTATCGATAACATTTCTATAAAAAAGGAAGTAATAAATATCTTAAATTTAGAAATATAATGTTTTCGATAACTTTTCTATTGAAAAATAAAGTTATCGAAAAATTCTTCTCTTGAAAAGAAAGCAATAGATATTTTTTCACAGAAAAAGGAAAGTTATAGATAAAAAAATAAACGTGTTTCTAAATAAAAGAAAGATCACGAAAAGTTTTTTACAAAAAAAGATATTAATAATTTTTTTAAACTTATCGCAATTTCGATAACTTTTCTACAGTTGTCAAGAATAATCGAGATATTTTCTTTTCTTAAGTAAGAGAACGTTTGATATAAAATTCAAAGCTTATCGATTAGTTTGCTCGAGAAAATATTTACATAAAAAGTCTCCAGGGATCTTTTAAAAGAACATCCATTTTTCAAATCATTTCCATTATCATTAATCATTATTATTATTATTCTTAATTATTTTTATTTTGTTTAAATATCATTTAACTGTTAAATATTATTCTTTTATTTTATATAACAATAAAATAAAAAGTAAATAATAATAAAGCAAATTAGTCATTTAAATTTACAAATATTATTTTATTGTAAAAGACATTTCATAAATAAATTAATAAATATTTCTTAAAGAATTACATTTCATAATTATCATTAAAATAAATTAATAAAAATTCAATTTGTACAATTTTCCTTTAAGTTTAACAATTTATAAAATTTGTTTAGTTTAATAAAAAATTAAAATAAATTTTTAAATGCTTTTTTGTAATTTTTTCTAATAATTGAATATTGTTTTATTTTATTTGTAATGTATAATTCTTTTGATTTTGTTTTATTTTAAATTGTTTGTATTTAAAAGAAGTAAAATAAAATTTCATTTATTAGTTACAAATTTATTACCACCTTAATTTTTGTCACCCTCATATAAAAATATTAATTATAATTATTATTAATAAATAATTATAACAACAACAATTTATACATTTAACTCTTAAAACAAACAAAATAAGAAACCAAGTGAAAAGAATTAAAATAAAGTCTTTAATTAATAAATAAATATTTGGATTTCTTTTATTTTCTGTACATCATTTAGGATAAACTCAGTTTATGGAAGTCTAAATCATAAACAAGAATCTTTTAGAATTTAGAATTCGAAAAACAAACTCTTGCGTTTAAAATTTTGTCAATTTTAATTAAATGAGGAGCTGCAGAATAAAACGTTATTTTGACTATTTATAGAAATTTTTCTAAAATTGACTATTTATAGGAAATTTTTCGAAAATTGACTATTTATAGGAAATTTTCGAAAATTCTATATTTATAGGAATTTTTCTAAAATTGACTATTTATAGGAAATTTTTCGAAAATTGACTATTTATAGGAAATTTTCGAAAATTCTATATTTATAGGAATTTTTCGAAAATTGACTATTTATAGGAAATTTTCGAAAATTCTATATTTATAGGAATTTTTCGAAAATTGACTATAGGAAATTTTTCGAAAATTGACTATTTGCAGGAAAATTTTCGAAAATTTACTATTTTTAGGAAATTTTTTCGAAAATTTATTATTTATAGGAAATTTTTCGAAAATTTACTATTTATAGGAAATTTTTGGAAAATTGACTATTTATAGGAAATTTTCCAAAATTGTCTATTTATAGGAATTTTTCGAAAATTGATTATTTTTCGGAAATTTTTGAAAATTAATTTTTTATAGAAAATTTTCGAAAATTTACTTTTTATAGAAAATTTTCGAAAATTTACTTTTTATAGAAAATTTTCGAAAATTTACTTTTTATAGAAAATTTTCGAAAATTTACTTTTTATAGAAAATTTTCGAAAATTTATTTTTTATAGAAAATTTTCGAAAATTTACTTTTTATAGAAAATTTTCGAAAATTTACTTTTTATAGAAAATTTTCGAAAATTTACTTTTTATAGAAAATTTTCGAAAATTTACTTTTTATAGAAAATTTTCGAAAATTTACTTTTTATAGAAAATTTTCGAAAATTTACTTTTTATAGAAAATTTTCGAAAATTTACTTTTTATAGAAAATTTTCGAAAATTTACTTTTTATAGAAAATTTTCGAAAATTTACTTTTTATAGAAAATTTTCGAAAATTTACTTTTTATAGAAAATTTTCGAAAATTTACTTTTTATAGAAAATTTTCGAAAATTTACTTTTTATAGAAAATTTTCGAAAATTTACTTTTTATAGAAAATTTTCGAAAATTTACTTTTTATAGAAAATTTTCGAAAATTTACTTTTTATAGAAAATTTTCGAATATTTACTTTTTATAGAAAATTTTCGAAAATTTACTTTTTATAGGAAATTTTCGAAAATTTACTTTTTATAGGAAATTTTCGAAAATTTACTTTTTATAGGAAATTTTCGAAAATTTACTTTTTATAGGAAATTTTCGAACATTTACTTTTTATAGGAAATTTTCGAAAATTTACTTTTTATAGGAAATTTTCAAAAATTTACTTTTTATTGGAAATTTTCGACTTTTTATTGGAAATTTTCGAAAATTTACTTTTTATAGGAAATTTTCGAAAAGTTACTTTTTATACTTTTTATAGGAAATTTTCGGATATTTACTTTTTATTGGAAATTTTCGAAAATTTACTCTTTATAGGAAATTTTCGGAAATTTATTTTTTATAGGAAATTTTCGAAAATTTATTTATTGTAGGAAATTTTCGAAAATTTACTTTTTATAGGAAATTTTCGAAAATTTACTTTTTATATGAAAATTTCGAAAATTTACTAGTTATAGGAAATTTTTCGAAAATTGACTATTTATAGGAAATTTTTGGATAATTGACTATTTATAGGAAATTTTTGGAAAATTGACTATTCATAGGAAATTTTTGGAAAATTTAATATTTATAGCAAATTTTTCGAAAATTTACTTTATATAGGAAATTTTGGAAAATTTACTTTTTATAGGAAATTTTCGAAAATTTACTTTTTATAGGAAATTTTCGAAAATTTACTTTTTATAGGAAATTTTCGAAAATTTACTTTTTATAGGAAATTTTCGAAAATTTACTTTTTATAGGAAATTTTCGAAAATTTACTTTTTATAGAAAATTTTCGAAAATTGACTATTTATAGAAAATTTTCGAAAATTTATTTATTGTAGGAAATTTTCGAAAATTTACTTTTTATAGGAAATTTTCGAAAATTTACTTTTTATATGAAATTTTCGAAAATTTACTAGTTATAGGAAATTTTTCGAAAATTGACTATTTATAGGAAATTTTTGGATAATTGACTATTTATAGGAAATTTTTGGAAAATTGACTATTTATAGGAAATTTTTCCAAAAATTACTTTTTATAGGAAATTTTTCGAAAATTGACTATTTATAGTAAATTTTTTAAAATTTACTTTTTATAGAAAATTTTCGAAAATTTACTTTTCAAAGAAATTCGAATATTTTCTTTGAAAATTTACTTTTTAAAGAAAATTTTCAAAAATTTACTTTTTATGGGAAATTTTCGAAAATTTACTTTTTTTAGGAAATTTTCAAAAATTTACTTTTTATAGGAAATTTTCGAAAATTGACTGTTTATAGTAAATTTTCGAAAATTGATTTTTTATAAAAAATTTTCCAAATTGACTTTTTATAAAAAAATTTTAAAAATTTACTATTTATGGGAAATTTTTAAAAATTGACTGTTTATAGGAATTTTTAAGAAGAGCCCTAAACTAAGCGTTGAAGGTTTCCTGCTTATGCGGCTATAGCGTAATTCGGAATTCACTTTTTTTTACCATGGAAATGGCTGGTGCATGGTCCCCATAACATTATAGACTTGTTGTTAGTGATGGTTTTTTTCCACTAAAAATAATACTTTAAAAATGCGAGCACACGAAATTCTCTTTCTTTATTTTTTTTTCTAGCATCGAGGTAGTCCTGCTATGAACGGCTACCAAAAAACCAAAAACAAACTAGATGGCACAGCTTGTTCAAATTAAGACAAGAGTAAATTGACAGTTGTACTTTGACAGGATCATTGGTGTCTTTTCAATAAGTAGACAGAAAATTCAAAACGAAGCGGACTTTTTGAAATTCTCTAGTATTTTTAAGAGTTTTTATATTGCACGGTTCAAGTTTTATTGACCTTAATATAAATACAATTTATTTTCGAAACACTCCTTAGATTTTCAAATTATTAAATTTAAAAAAATTAATTTGTAAACATTTTGTTATTGTTTTTTATTTTATACAAAACTTAAACAATAAACCGGTATGTGATGGAAATCGATCGTTTTCAAAGCGATCGATTTCTGATATATTTTTGAGATAATTTTCGGTTATTTCCCAAAAAAAAAAAAAATTTTTTATTAATATCTTATATCTTATTTGGTTTTAATTTTTTGTGAAATGGGAAACATTTCTCAAAGATATATTTGAAGTCGATCGACATGAAAACGATTGATTTCCATCACATAAGTTGAAAATTAAAATAAAAATATTTTTTATTTGTACATATCATGAGAGTAGTATAAATAAATAACTAAAAATTCACACAGAAAAACATACAAATTATATTTTCTACTTGCTTTTTAACCTAAAAAAAACTAAAACAAAATTTATAAATAAATAAAATAAATAAACTAAAAAAACACATAAAAAGCCTTAACACAGTGGCAACTATTAAATAAATGAAAATAAAATTTTGAACAAGATTTTTAACTAAAATTAAAATAGCCTGACCAGTATTTGAAGTATATTTAAACAAAGAAAAATTGGTAAAAATATTTCGAAAAATATTAATATTAAATAATAAAAGTAAAATAAAAAATATCAAAAATAAAACAAAAAATTTGTAGTAAGTATTTTTTCCAAATCCCAAAAATAAAGAAGAATAAAAACAAAAACACACAAATAAAATCATAACAATTTTTAAAAAAAGAGCAATAAAATAATTAAGTAAATTAAATTTAAATTTTAAAATTGGTATAAAGAATATTATTGCTACAAGAGAAAATATAATGAATTTATTAAATAAAAAGAAAAATTAGCATTAAAAATTATAATGAAACAACAAAAAAAGTTATGTTAAATTAAAATAAAAAGCCGAACAAAAAAACTCAAATTTTAAAACAAATTCATTTGTAATTTTCAAATATTTATAATTAAATTGTTATAAAAAACAACATTTTAATTATAAAAAAAGCTCGCGTAAATGCTCGTGACTAATTAATGGTTAAATAAAACAGAAATTAACTAAAAACATTTTGAAATAAAATAAATATTAACCAAATATTAGAAAATAAAATATTTAAGAAAACAATTAATTATAGCAGAATCATAAGAAACATATTGAATATTGAAAATTCAAACAAAGAAATTAAATCAGATCTTCCTTTTAGAACAAAACAAAATTTAATTGATTAAAATAAATTTTAAGTACATTTTGTATTAATTGAATATTAAAATTTAGTTTATTTTAAATTTGTCTTCACATAATTCTTCATTAGAAAATGTTTTAAAGAAAATTTTTCTATAGAAAAAATGTTTCAACGAAAATTTTTCTATAGAAAAAATTTTTTAACGAAAATTTTTCTATAGAAAAAATTTTTTAACGAAAATTTTTCTATAGAAAAAATTTTTTAACGAAAATTTTTCTATAGAAAAAATTTTTTAACGAAAATTTTTCTATAGAAAAAATTTTTTAACGAAAATTTTTCTATAGAAAAAAAATTTTAACGAAAATTTTTCTATAGAAAAAATTTTTTAACGAAAATTTTTTGACGAAAATTTTTCTATAGAAAAAAAGTTTTTTGACGAAAATTTTTCTATAGAAAAAAAATTTTTTGATGAAAATTTTTCTATAGAAAAAAATTTTTAACGAAAATTTTTCTATAGAAAAACTTTTTTAACGAAAATTTTTCTATAGAAAAAATTGTTTAACGAAAATTTTTCTATAGAAAAATTTTTAACGAAAATTTTTCTATAGAAAAAATTTTTTAACGAAAATTTTTCTTTAGAAAAAATTTTTTAACGAAAATTTTTCTATAGAAAAAATTTTTTAACGAAAATTTTTCTATAGAAAAAATTTTTTAACGAAAATTTTTCTATAGAAAAAATTTTTTAACGAAAATTTTTCTATAGAAAAAATTTTTTAACGAAAATTTTTCTATAGAAAAAATTTTTTAACGAAAATTTTTCTATAGAAAAAATTTTTTAACGAAATTTTTCTATAGAAAAAATTTTTTAACGAAAATTTTTCTATAGAAAAAATTTTTTAACGAAAATTTTTCTATAAAAAAAAAAAATTTTTAACGAAAATTTTTCTATAGAAAAAATTTTTTAACTAAAATTTTTCTATAGAAAAAATTTTTTAACGAAAATTTTTCTATAGAAAAAATTTTTTAACGAAAATTTTTCTATAGAAAAAATTTTTTAACGAAAATTTTTCTATTGAAAAACTTTTTTAACGAAAATTTTTCTATAGAAAAAATTTTTTAACGAAAATATTTTTCTATAGAAAAAATTTGATAACGAAAATTTTTCTATAGAAAAATTTTTTTAACGAAAATTTTTCTATAGAAAAAATTTTTTAACGAAAATTTTTCTATAGAAAAAATTTTTTAACGAAAATTTTTCTATAGAAAAAATTTTTTAACGAAAATTTTTCTACTGAAAAACTTTTTTAACGAAAATTTTTCTACTGAAAAACTTTTTTAACGAAAATTTTTCTATAGAAAAAATTTTTTAACGAAAATATTTTTCTATAGAAAAAATTTGATAACGAAAATTTTTCTATAGAAAAAATTTGATAACGAAAATTTTTCTATAGAAAAAATTTTTTAACGAAAATTTTTCTATAGAAACAATTTTTTAACGAAAATTTTTCTATAGAAAAAATTTTTTAACGAAAATTTTTCTATAGAAAAATTTTTTAACGAAAATTTTTCTATAGAAAAAATTTTTTAACGAAAATTTTTCTATAGAAAAAATTTTTTAACGAAAATTTTTCTATAGAAAAAATTTTTTAACGAAAATTTTTCTATAGAAAAAATTTTTTAACGAAAATTTTTCTATAGAAAAAATTTTTTAACGAAAATTTTTCTATAGAAAAAATTTTTTAACGAAAATTTTTCTATAGAAAAAATTTTTTAACGAAAATTTTTCTATAGAAAAAATTTTTTAACGAAAATTTTTCTATAGAAAAAATTTTTTAACGAAAATTTTTCTATAGAAAAAATTTTTTAACGAAAATTTTTCTATAGAAAAAATTTTTTAACGAAAATTTTTCTATAGAAAAAATTTTTTAACGAAAATTTTTCTATAGAAAAAATTTTTTAACGAAAATTTTTCTATAAAAAAAAAAAATTTTAACGAAAATTTTTCTATAGAAAAAATTTTTTAACGAAAATTTTTCTATAGGAAAAATTTTTTAACGAAAATTTTTCTATAGGAAAAATTTTTTAACGAAAATTTTTCTATAGAAAAAATCTTTTCACGAAAATTTTTCTATAGAAAAAATCTTTTCACGAAAATTTTTCTATAGAAAAAATTTTTTAACGAAAATTTTTCTATAGAAAAAATTTTTTAACGAAAATTTTTCTATAGAAAAAATTTTTTAACGAAAATTTTTCTATAAAAAAAAAAATTTTTAACGAAAATTTTTCTATAGAAAAAATTTTTTAACGAAAATTTTTCTATAGAAAAAATTTTTTAACGAAAATTTTTCTATAGAAAAAATTTTTTAACGAAAATTTTTCTATAGAAAAAATTTTTTAACGAAAATTTTTCTATTGAAAAACTTTTTTAACGAAAATTTTTCTATAGAAAAAATTTTTTAACGAAAATATTTTTCTATAGAAAAAATTTGATAACGAAAATTTTTCTATAGAAAAAAATTTTTAACGAAAATTTTTATAGAAAAAATTATTTAACGAAAATTTTTCTATAGAAAAAATTTTTTAACGAAAATTTTTCTATAGAAAAAATTTTTTAAAGAAAATTTTTCTATAGAAAAAATTTTTTAACGAAAATTTTTCTATAGAAAAAATTTTTTAACGAAAATTTTTCTATAGGAAAAATTTTTTAACGAACATTTTTCTATAGAAAAAATCTTTAACGAAAATTTTTCTATAGAAAAAATTTTTTAACGAAAATTTTTCTATAGAAAAAAATTTTTAACGAAACTTTTTCTATAGAAAACATTTTTTAACGAACATTTTTCTATAGAACAAATTTTGATGATTGGTCAGAAGGAGTATTCCTAATTCTAGAATATTTTTAAATAATATTTACAGACAATTTTGTTAGTTTTTTTGAAAAAATGTTATATCTAATTTATTTTATAGTTACTTTTTCAATACATTTTATTTTTGCTTTAATTTTTTGTTACAAAAAGTTTTATTGCAAATATTTGGTTTTAAAATTGTTTTGATAAAAAAATGTTATCTTAAAAAATTACTATTGACAAATTCTTAATTTTATTTATTACAGAAAATTAGGGAATTCACAAGGTCTCTTTCTCAAGTCATAATTATGTTATAAGTCATAATTTGAAAACATTAATTTGACATTATGAAATTTGAAATAAAAAAGTCTATTTTATGACTCTTTTTTGTCTATATATTTGATTTTAATTTTGGTTTAAAATTCAAAATTGAAACTTTTAAGCTTTTTAAACTTAGCTCTGATGACAATATGACTAAATCAGAGACCTTGTGAGTACCCCAAATCTTTCATAATTTTCTGGTGTGAAAAATGTTCATTTGTAGTTTGTTTGAATTTTTAGGAATTTTTTTTAATTTGTAAATTATTAATTTTGCTATAAATTTAAACAAAAACAATACCAACAAAATTAACAAAAAACTTAGTATTATTTGCACACTTTTCTATAAAAAAAAAAAAACATTTACAAATATTATTAAAATAAAAAGTAAAAAATAAATTAAATAAACAACAACTAAAAAATAATATTAAATGTCCTTAAATAAAAATTAAAAAAAAATAAAATCTAATTTTTAGCTTATACATAAAATGTAAATATAAAAATATTATAATGAATAAAAATTATTATAATAATATACAAAACATATATATTTAATAACTCTTAAACAACAAAAACCAAAACGAAATTAAATTTATAAAAATAAAAAAATAAACATAATTTTAGTTTTAATTTAAAACAATTTCTTTGAGTTTTTTGAAAAAAAAGCAACAAAAAACGAAAGAAAAATAAACTTGTCAGAGAAATATTGAAAAATACAGTAATTGTAAAAAAAATATATAAATAAATAAACGACATACATTATTATTATTATATACATAAAAATATATTTAAACAAAAAAAAAAACAAAAGAAATAAAAACAACAAAAAAGTATTGAACAAAATAAATTTCAGTAAAGTATTTAAGATTGGAAAAAATGTGAAAAAGTGTTTTATTTCGGTAGGATTTATATTTGAATCTACACTTAATCTGAAAACTAATGATTTTTAAAACATAAAATTGAATAGGATTCAAATCAAAAAAAAGTTCATTTGGAATCTCATCAAAATCTGAAAAAATCTAATTTCTGGCGAATATCTAACCTTAAATATCAAATCGTGCTAGGAGCTTTATTTAGAATCAAAACTTAGTTTTAGAAAATCCATATATGGGCAAATCCAAAAAACATTTAACCAAGGACAAAATTTTAAAACTTTCAAAATCACGTATTTGTGTTTATGAAAAAATTTACCATATATTGATCCTTTAGAATATATAATGGATACAATCATTGATTGCTCTCATCGTGAATGGCAGGTCTTTATTTGCACCCATCTCGAATTTTTATACATTTTTTAAAATAAAAGGTTTTTTTAAGTTCATAAAAATTACAAAAACATCCATTTAGGTAACAAGTTTCAGTATGGGTTCAAAGTCTGCTTAATTTTATAAAATTAGATGTAAAAGACCCCATTAAAAGTAATTGGAGTGATAAAAATAACTTCAAGTAAAAAAGGGCTCACATTGTGTAGCGTCCGTCACAGAAATAAAGGTTTTCCTTTTATTTTGACTAGTGCAATTTTTCTTTTTCCTCCAATTGAACCTGGTTCTTAAAGAGAACTTATAGCATGCTTTGCATTAGGCTAAAAATATATTGATGTTAATGTAGCATTTTACAGAATAATATGCAGGGAAAGTGTGTAGCGTTCGTCACAGAATATATTTTTTACAAAATGATATTTTTTAAATTCAATATTTACGAACACATATCTGACTCATAAAGCAAGATGAGATTTGAGACCCTATGGTGAACCAGGAATTAAAGCACTAAATATATATCCACAGATTAATTTAAGGTATTAGGTGTTAAAAAAATATACAGTGAGGCAAATATGATGCTTTTAAAATTTGATTTTTTTTTGGATTTTTGTGACACTCTACAGCTAGCCGCAGCATTCTTTCGACTAAAAATAAGATCTAAAAAGTGAAAAACTTTAAATAAATATATGTATGTAGTAGAGTTGGGTTGTTCATGAACGAACTAGTTCAATTGAACGATTCAGTTGTATGAACGAAGTGAACAAGTTCAGTAATTTTGTTCTTTTTTATTCATCTTATTCTTTTTTATTCTATTGTTTGTTATTCTATTTTGTTCTCTATTCTATTTATTCTTATCCTCATTTGTTTTTGTTCATCATTGTTGCCAGTAGAAATCGCACAACAGCTGTTATTATTTTTGTTTTAATCAATGCACTGAACAAAAAAATATCTTTAAAATGATTTTGAGTTTTTATTAAGAAAAAGGTATTTTTTTTATTGAAATAAAAATGTTTATTTTAAAATTGTGATGGGAAATTCTTCTCTTTCACAAAATATGACGTTATATTCCATCTTTAAAATATAAATGCTCAAAGATGAATTTTTAGCATGATAGATAAACATGAAGTAGAGACAACCAGTGAGATGCAACGCTGCTTGGTTTTATTATAGAATATATCCTGGTAACACTTTTACGAGAGAAAAAACGTTATTCAAATTCTCGGCAGAAAAAACGTATTTTGTGTTTTTAAGTGTTCATAAGAATCTTATAGAAAGTTAATAAAAGTGTTTAAATATGTCTGGAAAAAGAAAATACAGCTCCATATGGACACATTTTACAGCGGGAGATGAAGGTCAACGTGCAAATTGTAAATATTGCAAGAGTTCTCTAAGTATCTCAGGTGGTAGCCAAAGCAATTTACAAAGGCATTTAAAAAGCAAGCACCCATTAGTTCCAATAACAATTGAAAGGCAAGAAGCAACACCCAGCGAAGTAAGTTTAGCTAATGATGAGCCGGATACAAGTTCCAATAGAGCACAACAACCACAGCAACAAAGGATTACTCAATTTATAAGTAGACCTCCACCAATACGAAAAGTTGAAAAAATTGATAAGCTTGTACTGAAGATGATAGCTAAAGGGCATCATGCTCTACGGATTGTCGAAGAGCCAGACTTCAAAAAACTAATAGAAGCAGTATCGCATTGTCCAGGCTATACCTTACCAACAAGAAAGACTCTTTCGAATAACATGCTGTCATCAACTTACAATGAAATTTTAGGAATTGTAAAAGATAAGGTAAGTTTAGCCTTTGCGGTTTGTTTAACAACTGATGGATGGACTTCGAGAGGAAACAAAAGTTTTATGGCCGTGACAGCCCACTTCATCGATGACAACACAAATTTAAAATCATATCTGCTTTCGTGTGATGAATATGGGGAACGGCATACTGGGGAAAATTTAAGTAATTTTCTCAGAAAAGTAATTTCAGACTTTGAAATCTCCAACAAAATAACAGCCATCGTGAGCGATAATGCAGCAAACATGACTTCAGCTATAAATCATGGAGGTTGGAGGGCAATTGGTTGCTTCGCCCACTCCCTTAATTTGGTAGTCCAGTCATCATTAAAACATATTAGCGATGTCCTAGTGAAGGTAAAAAGAATAGTGGAGTATTTCCATAAAAGCACCCAGGCTTATAAAAAGCTTAGGGAGGCTCAAAAACAAATGAATTTACCAGAACTGAAATTGAAGCAGGATGTGCCCACACGTTGGAATTCAACATTTGAGATGCTGCAAAGAATTTTTGAGGTAAAAGATGCAGTGATTTCTACACTGTCCCTCAATAGGCCTGAGTTGTGCATTACTCTTCACGAATGGGAAATAATAAAGGAAGTTTTACCAATTTTGCAACCTTTTTACGAAATTACAACAGAAATTTCAGCCGAAAAAAATGTTACTCTTTCTAAAGTTATTGTGTTTTGTAATCTTTTAGAAAATTTTATTTCAAGTTGTAAGTCCGCTAATCCCAGTATTGCAGAATTAATAAAAACAATGCAAAAAGAAATAACTGGCCGTTTTGGCAACCTTGAACGCAATAATCTGTACGCTGAGAGCACAATTCTAGATCCACGATTCAAAAGAAAGGGTTTCAAAAACGATAAAGCATTCGATGATACAGTAAGAACTATAAGAAATCGCCTTTGCAGTATAAGACTTCCTCAGGACAATGAAGCAATCGAAGAAACCACATGTGTAACAACTGCGATCACAGATAGAATATCTATTTGGGATGATTATGATCTTGATTTTAGCAGAACTGTTAGACCAGACAATGTACAAGCTGCATCTATAAGAGAGTTTGATAAGTATCTGAATGAGGAGTATTTGAACCGAAAGAAAGATCCATTGGAATGGTGGAAAGAAAGAAAAAAATTGTACCCTCATGTTTATGTATATGCAATGAAGCGTCTTTGCATAGTTGCAACTTCAGTTCCATGTGAACGAATTTTTTCTGCTACTGGCCAAATATTAAATGAAAGGCGGACGCTTTTAAAAGCCAACAAAGTTTCTGAGCTGATATTTTTGTATCATAACATGTAGACTACTATTAATTTTAAATGTAAGCAATTAATGCATTTTTTTCTTTTTAAGTACCTGTTACTAATATGTGCATATTAAATTTTCCAGGATCTCAATTGGTTTTTACACAGCAAGGCTACGATCAGTGCCGAAATCCGTTTGATCTTATGTTCCTATATATTTTAGCGAAATCATCTCATGCTACATATGTACCTATACTAAACCTCTTCTGAAACCGATAAGTTGGTCTTGGATAATTTTTTTTTTCCTTTAGCATCTATCTGTATCTATATAAAGAATTTGAAATTAGATTTCAAACAAAATAAAAAAAAAACGATATTGGAGTAGTTTTTTTACTTCAAGAATTTTTTAACTTGTATTTTTGTTTTTAAATTGTCAATAAATGAATTAAAAACGATATGTGAAGTATTTTGTTTTTTTCTCAAAGATTTTTTTAATATTTTCAAATGCAATCTTTAAATGTATGTTGCACTGCAATATACATATTAGAACTTTTTATAGAAAAAGTTTTCTGTCGAACATTTGTCTATAAAAAATATATAAATTTTTCTAAGAGTCATCTTTTTATTATTCATCTTTTTATAGAAAACTTTTTCTATCAGACATTTATCTACTGATTTTTTTTATTAAACATTTGGTAAATGTTTTGATACACATTCATTTGTTTGTTCTTCTGATATTGTTCATTCACTGATTATACAGCTGTTATGTAGAAGTGAACAAGTGAACGAACTGAACGAACTAGTTCTTTTTTTCATACTGAATAAAAATGAACAATCACAGAAAAGAACGATTATGCCCAACTCTAGTATGTAGCCGTTTTGTGAAATATTAAATTGTGCCCAAAAATCGCATTTTAACCGCCAACATGAAAAGGAAGGAAATGAAATTCGGGAACATATAAATTATATTCCCTGATTAACGAATTCTTAAAAAAATATGAAATATGAATTTTTTCCTAATAAAAAACATTCAAGTAGAAACTGTATCGTCCGTCACGTAGTGTAAGCAACAGTTCATTATGGATTTTTGGTGAAACTGGAAACTTTAAAATATTTGTTAAAAGCTGTTTTGTAATCCTCTGATTTTCCTCTATCTTTTATGTACTTACAATTTTTAAATTACTATGACCGATTTGATGAAAATTACAGAAACACGTGTTAAAAAAAAGTCACTTTCAGTTTTTTGTAGCGTCCGTTACAGCACTTTAAAAGCAAATATCTTTTTCCTCCAAAAGAAGTATGTAATAAATTAACAAATGCCTTTCGATAGCAAAATCGATGGCCTAATATTGTCTGAAATCTGTGCAAAGATATCTAGTGTAGAACGGCAATGGGATACATTTAAGTACAACAAATTCCGTACAAATGTATCGTCCGTCACGCAGGATTTGCCCATATTTTATATTCTAAAATAGTATTTACTTAAGTTAATAACATTATAGTAGGCAATACTTTTCATCTTTAATAAGAAATTACAAAACCCTAGACACACACTCATTTATCAAATACACTTACCTCTGGTTTGTTTATTTACACTCTTCCTCTTCTCTGATTTAGTTTCATCATCTCTCATCAAAGACAATAACAACAAATGCATGCACGAATATGGCGTTACTTTGCAATTTTTTTCTTCTTGCTATTTTAAGACTTTATTTTTGATTTTTGTAAGAGAAATTCATATTTCTTTTTAATTAAACACTTTTATTTTGTTAATTAAACAGTTCTTAACATGTTGCACTAAATTTTATAATATTTTATTTACTTTTAACAAAAGTTATGCCGGTTTAAATTGGAACTAATTGTAGTGGCGTCTGATTGTTTGAACATTTTCTTATGAACTAAAGAGGAGATTAAAGAGAGAAAATAGATAAGATGAGATGACTTAGGTAGAGGGTGGCCAGATTGTGTAGAAATGTACAGAATAATCCGAATATTTATCTTTCCGTTATAATCGTATGGGGAAACGGAAACATAGGTAGGAAATTATGAAAAATAAAATAAATAAAATATAAAAAAATCTAATCACGAAAAAGACGTTAATGTTCTGATGTCGACCTGAAATTCCTGCAAGGTCAAGGACATATGTACTGTTTTTAATTTTGAAAGATTTAGAGTCTTAAAAGCTATATTATTACAGACTTATCTAATAATAATAATGTTTTTGCTAAATTTCGTTATCATATTTTTTGTAATTTGCTATTTTTTTAATCATATAAAAGGTTTCAGGGGGTGGTAAATTTATAAAATCTAATTTCCATTATGTTTCATACTCTATTTTAAATATGTATTTCATACTAAAATCAAACTTTTCAAAGAAATTGATAAAACAAATTCTAATTTTTAACAAAAAATTTGTGTTTTCAACAAAAAAAAGAGATCAGTCATAAAATTTACAAAAAACATTATAGTGATGTATATATACTCAACGTGAGTTAAAAGTACTCGATTTTTAATCGGTTTTAACCCATAATAAAAATTTGTCTATTTATTATTTTACTGTATTATAAATGTGTTTAGTTTATGCTTTTATGTAACATAAACATAATTTTACATTAAGAAAAGAAGAAAAATGTTATTTTATATTAAAAACATACAAAACATTATTTAGAAATTCGAATACCCGGAGGAAACAATGAATAATTAATTCGTTGTTTTGTATATTTAACTATAAAGAGACAAGAGAGAATGACAATGTTGCCAGCATTAACATGTAAAATTGACTTGACGTATTCATTAGTTAAAGAACTGTTTTTGGATACTATTTTTTAACAATCGTTTGTTAGCCTTAAAGTATTTGGTAACTAACGTGTTCTTTAAGCAATATTTAAGATTTTTTTAGCATAAGATCGTTAATATCTAATGGAACATTTTGGTATGGAGATGAACACAAATGTTAATAGGAATATGAACCAAAAGTTCATAAGTTGACATATAGATGGCACCACTTTTTTTTAAATAAAATTTCTATAAATATACCCAACAGCACCATGGATAGAAAGGGTATACACCAATACCTCACTTTGCGTTTTTCGAAGTTGCGTCGCTGCATAATTAGCACTTATTTCTACAGTGCGTCGTTAGTTTTTCGAAGTTGCGTCGTTTTAAGTTCGAGTCTTTAACAAAAAGGCTGTTCAGCAAGCTTTGTCTACTTTCACATCAGTCAGAGTTTGTATAAGAAAAAGCTAACAGAATTGAAATTGATACAAACCTGACCGTACTATTAAATTTACGAAAATTTTGAAAATTTGTATAAAATTTAAGGAAAATAAAAGGAAAACTGATGAAAAAAATGTTCGTGTGTGAACGTGAATGCAGGTTCAAAAGAAAAGAAACCTAATCAAGAAAACCTAATCAAGAAAACCTAGGGGGTTACTGCGTATCTCGATTCGAAAATAAAACTGTTCGAATTTGTATGCTTAAAGCATTGAGTTTCGAAAATAATTTCTTTCGAATCGAAATACGCAGTAACCCCCCTGGGGCAAAATTACCGCATTCGATATCGATCGAAAACTCAGACTTTTAAGCAAATATTGTGAAGTATACTTTAGGGATGTTCAAAGTTATTTCGATGCAAAAAGTTTATTGAAATTTTTGATATTTGATTGTTTTTGAGAACATATAGTCCAATTAAAATTCTTTTACTAAATTAAATAACATTTAATATTAATATTTGTATACTTTATTTCATTCAAATATTAAGTTCAAATTGTATGAAATTATTATCCATTTTTCGGGAATATTAAAACGGGAAAAAATATGTTTCTATTTTTAATATTAACTTTAAGCACTTATAACTTTTTACATAGTAAAGCTTTTAATACACTTTTGCTTGTAAAATATTTAAAACTTTGTTCTTGTTTTAGAAAATTTTAAATAAACAAAATCGGGTTATATACAGATCAGATATTAGTAAAAAATCGGTGCAATATGGGTAAAAAATAATTTTTGATATCACATGTTTTTTTTATTTTGACCTATGTATGTATTATTTGTTACATAGTATGATTTTTCAATTGGTTGGGAAATAACAATTATATATCGTTTCAAGTAGTTTATGAGTAGGGCACTTGGGGGGCGATTGTGCCGCCCTAGTAAAATCTAGGCTCCCAGGTTCAAAACTTAAGCTCTCCAATTTGAATTTGTGGGAGAACACTCGAATTCCTTTATGCAAATCAACTCAGTTTGTGAAATATAGTTTTTGTTTAGTTGAATAACTGAAATATCATTTAACTATTATTTTGCTCTATGATGTATCTATTAATATTGTGAATTATTTATGCATAAAAGCTCTCTCTTTTTCTCATCATTGGTGAGAGGAGTTTTTAGTACATTTTAAGCTACTCATTTTTTGTAGTAATATAAGGAGTTTAATTTAAACGCAATTAGTTTTTAGTTTGAGTTCTGACTGAATCGGCAAAAGGCAAGTCAACCCTGTGACACTAATAAAAAGTGAATTGAATATTTAATATTGTGTTTTTTTTTGTTCCCAAAATTGCATATAAAATAATTCCAAGTATTGGACTAAGTGCTCCCCCAAACATTTTCTGATCCTACGGAACCGGATTACTGGAATTATTTTATGTGGATTTTTATTTTCAGATTATAACAAATTTTATAATTGTGTTAAATATTCAACCCAGAATTAAAAACCCATTTGGAAGTTACGCAATCAATTGGAAAGTGCTATTTAAAACAAAAACTCATTCGGAACTAACCAAGGAACAAGCAAGTAAAATTAAATAAAGTCAATTATATATAAAGGTATGTGGAATCAATTTTGTTGAATAACTTTAAAATTTTTAACAAATCGACAGACATATGTACACTTCTCGTATTATTTACATATGTACGTATTTTCTGAAACAGTTAATCTCATTTCGCCGAGAAAAAATCCCTCACTTATAAGAAACGAGTTCCACCTCAAAGGTTAACAGAAGACTGTTTAATATTAAAAATATTTGACTGTCCAAAATTACTTAGCAACATTTTCATCAACATTTTTAATGTTTCGCAACATAATTTACAAATTACAAGAAACAATTAAAAGTTCAAAGTGCTTCAATCTAGGAGAAAACAATAGTGGAGTTTAAATTGTACAAAAGAGTTTTAACATTAAAGGTTTTATATTAAAGAGCAATTATATATACAAATCAAGCAATTATCTACATTCTCTGCAATTAATTTACAAGCGAAAGCAATTGATTTTAAAGTGTAATAAGAGAAAATTAATTATTTTTAACTTATTGATCCTTAAGAGAGTTTGAATAATATTTGCGGCTATCAATCGATTACTCTTTATTGTTATTAATTAATCGTCTACAAAAGTCAAAATAATGTACACTGTTTGCACATAATTGCCAAGTGATTTTAATTTACACAGTTACAGAAGAGAATGATTATATATCACTTCTCTTTATATGATAAAACATTGCTCTAATTAATATATTGTAATCGCGCTCACCTCCCTTAATTATTTTTTTGTTGATGAAAACAAGCAGTTTTTAGTGGCTTAGAAGTGATAAAGAAATAAAAGAGACATTTATCATACAAAACTTTCAAAAACTCTCTTATAATAACTGTTTTCATTCTTTGTCAACATTTATATATATTTATATATATCAACATTTACTCACTGAGAAAAAAAATACACGCTGAAATCAATAACGAAAATAATTTTATTGTTGTTATTGTGAAATAAAAAATCTTTTTTTCGAATTTTGTTTTGATTTTAAGTTCGTTTTAGATACTTTTTAATTTTCTAAATATACTTAATATATCCATACCTATTGATTTATATCGATATCCCAGCAAACATTTTTGTTTCAAGAACACTTTTTTTAAAAAACGGGAAGTTACTTTATTTTTCACGGTTAATTGTTGGTAATCGATATAATCTACTCTTGTTATTGTTCCTTTTATCCCATTTCACTATTTTCCGTTTGAAAAATGACCGAGTTAAACGCTTTCATTAGGGCATCAGACCGCGTCGTTCAATTCTATGCTTACTTTTCCTCAATTGCACACGATGAACATACTTTACACACCTTACCAGTGCAAAAAGATGAAATTCTTCATCTGTGGTCTTCTCTTCGGACAATTTATGACGAACTCTTAGCCGAGCTTGAAGCTGAAGATATTAACGTGGCTTTGGCGACGGTGCAAAACAAATATTATGTGGCTTATGAAGCTCATCTTAAATGCTTGTCAAAAGCAAATGAGCTGATTGATCAGCTTTCAACTAAAGCTACTCCTCCTCCTGACAACATTGTGTTACCAAATGCCTCTACTCCCAATATATCGTTGCCACCCTGTGATACAGACATTTTTTATGGAGACTATGTCTCTTGGCCAACGTTCAGAGACATGTTCTCCGCGTTGTACAAGAATAACCCCCGACTATCTCCTGTAGAAAAACTATATCACTTGCTGAAGAAGACCCAAAACGAAGCTCGTGATATAGTTAAATCTTGCCCATTGACTAACGCAGGGTTCGAAATGGCCTGGAACAATTTAGTTGAAAGATATGAAAACAAAGAGGTGCTTCTCAATGCCCAATTGAAGACTCTCTTTAATTTAAACCCCATTCACAAGGAAACAGGTCCCAGCATAAAGGCTCTTCAACGTACAATTAATGATTGTATTACCAATTTATCGCTTCTTAGCATTGACACGGAGAAATGGGATGTTATATTTGTGTATTTATGCTCATCATGCGTCTCAGATGTTACTCTCGATTTGTGGAAACAACACCAACGAACGATTCCTGATTTACCCACTTGGAGACAGATGAATGACTTCCTTACATCTCGATATCAGACTTTGGAATCCTTTGCCGATCTTAGGTCTTCTAAACCCTCTTTCAACTCGATGAAGACTACACCCCCTACAAAATCCCAAGGTTATAAAGATGTTAAAAAGTTCAATTCATACCATACCAACGTAACCCAAAATAAATCTCAAAAATGTTCTCTTTGTTCAGATTCACACCCCCTTCGTTTCTGCCCAATATTTCTTAAAATGTCTATAGATGAGCGGTTGTCTTTAGTTAAGAAGCAAAAACGTTGTAACAATTGCTTAGCATCCTCCCATGAGTACAAAAAGTGTCAAAGTCAATATCTTTGTTCTTTTTGTAAACAAAAACACCACACTCTTCTTCATCGCACCTCAACTTCTCATGTTAACCAAGCTCAACATTGCAGCCAAACTCCTCCAGTTTCGACATCTCGTGCCGTTACAACCCCCGATGATCAACCATCAACCTCTTCTGCTGCATTAGCCAGAACACACAAAACATTCACAACTCGATTACAGTCCACTCCTTATGTCTCAATACTCCTTGGTACAGCGTTAGTAGATGTTTGTGTAGGTGAAGTTAGATTTACTTGTCGTGCTTTGATAGACCCCGCTTCGGAAGCATCGTTTATTTCTGCCTCTCTTCAAAAGAAACTGTCATTGCCGACAAGATGCTCTCAGACGCAAGTGATTGGTCTAAACGGTTCGGTCACCGCCACCTCTAGCCAAACTTGTTCCATCGCATTAGGTTCTCCAATAGATAATAACTTTTCGATAAAAATAGATGCTTTTGTGGTTCGAAAAGTTACTGGTCAATTACCATATAAGGATATTCTCTCTTCTCTACAAACCAAATTCGACGGCTTGAAATTTGCAGATTACGATGACCGAAAGGGATCTCAAATTGATATCCTATTAGGAGGAGATATTTACCCACACGTGATCCGCGATGGTATTAAATGGGACCATGAAAACCATCTTGTCGCACAAAAAACCATATTCGGATGGATTGTGACTGGTCAGGTTGTTTCATCAACTCCCACCCCAACTGTTTCTTCATTTTACAATGAATTGGATCTTAACTTTCAGTTAACGCGGTTCTGGGAACTTGAGGAAGTACCAGAAATAAGTCGCCTCTCAGAAGAAGATCTTTATTGCGAAGATCTTTACAAAAGGACCACATATCGAAATGATGAAGGAAGATTCGTAGTTTCACTCCCATTTAGAAAGGAGTTTCCCCTTGCAAAAAACCTTGGTTACTCACGTAATCTGGCCATTGCTCAATATCTTCGTAATGAAGCCCGTTTATTAAAACAACTCGATGACAAATCAAACTATGATAAAGTCATCACCGAATATCTTACCCTTAAGCATATGAAGAGAATTCACCCCGATTTGTCCGCAAGCTCTAATACTTCGTATTATCTTCCCCATCATGCTGTCATTAAACCTGACAGCACAACAACTAAGCTCCGAGTCGTTTTCAACGCCTCAAACCCCTCGTCTAACGGGACTAGTTTGAATGACATACTCTATTCTGGCCCCGTTTTACAAGTTGATCTCAATACCCTAATTCTTAGATGGCGTTTGTTTCGATATGTTTTCAACGCTGATATAGAGAAAATGTATCGACAAATTCTTGTCAACAACAAGCAAACCCCTTATCAACGCATAATCTTTCGAAACTCACCCGATGAACAATTAATGGACTTCGAAATGCGCACAGTTACTTTTGGAGTAAATTGCGCCCCATACCTAGCAATTCGAACATTGCTGGAGCTAGCCAATCATTGTGAATCTGAGCACCCCATCGTATCCGAAGTTCTAAGGCGTTATATGTATGTTGATGACGTACTCTTTGGCTCACATGATCTGGAATCTGCAACTCAAGCTCGTAAAGACTTGACTAAAGTCCTAAGCTCAGCTGGATTTTCTTTGAGAAAATGGACTGCAAACAATCAACATATTCTTAGTGATATTTCCCCGGATCATCTTCTCGATTCCAATTTTCTAAATTTGTCGGATTCCAGCACGTCGAAAACATTAGGTCTAAGGTGGAACGCAGGGCGTGATTTCTTTTATTTTAAACCCTCTAAATTTTCAACTGAAAGTGTTTTTACTAAAAGAGCGGTGCTATCCGATATAGCAAAACTTTTTGATCCCGCCGGATGGCTGGCCCCCAAGATAATCGTTGCAAAGATTATCATGCAGCAAATTTGGAAGGACCAGACGGATTGGGATGAAATAATATCTCCACAAATCTTAAAACAGTGGCAACACTTTCTCGAAGACTACCCCAATATAGAACAAATCAAGATTCCGCGTTTCGTTGAATATAACCCTTCTTTTTCTATTGAATTGCACGGATTCTGTGATGCGTCGGAAAGAGCATATGCTGCTACGTTGTATCTTCGTGTTGAAAACCCTAAAGGCGAAGTTCACACCCACCTGCTAGCAGCAAAAACCAAAGTTTCCCCCATTAAATTTATAACTTTACCCCGAAAAGAACTTTGCGGTGCTGTGCTTATGGCAAAAATGTTTAAAACAATACAGACCCAGTTGAACTTTGGAAACCCTCGCATCTGTATGTGGACAGACTCCACTATAGTGCTATCATGGCTTCAGAAACCCCCGAATTATTGGAATACATTCGTCGCAAATCGTGTCTCAGCAATCATTAAGGTATTAGACACAGACGTTTGGTTTCATGTAGACTCGAAAGACAACCCCGCCGATCTGGCCTCCCGTGGGATCGCAGCTAGGGAATTGATCTCAAATAGCCTTTGGTGGCATGGGCCTCCATGGCTAAAATTATCTCACTCATCTTGGCCAACTTATAAGTTTAATCTAGAAACCCAAGAAGAAATGAAACCCGTTAGATCCCACGTTAATCAAGTGGTTTCAACAGATATTCTGGATCGTTTCTCGGATCTAGCAAGAGCCATGCGTGTGATCTGCTATGTTTTTCGATTTTTTCATCGGACCTCTCAATCTCATCACTCTACCTTTGCTACAACCCACTTGAATCAATCCGAACTCAATCACGTCAAGAACAGATTAATTATCTTATGTCAACGACTACACTTTCCAGAATACGAGATTCTGCATCAAGGGTTGCCCGTACCACGTAAAAGTGATCTTTTGACATTAAACCCCTTTATAGACTCTAAAGGATTCATGAGAGTAAATGGCAGATTATCCCAATCACCGGTACTCACTTATGACGAACGGTTCCCAAAAATATTACCCTACAATGCCAAATTCACTCGACTTTATCTCGAACTGATTCACAAAACATCAGTTCACGGCGAAAATTCCCTCTTACTGCGACTAATGCGAATTGAATTTTGGGTCCCGAAACTTAAGAACCTCACTAAAACGATTGTTCGAAACTGCAAAGAATGTGTTTTGCAGAAGCATCTCCGCAGTCAACAGATTATGGGATCACTACCACCGGAAAGAACGACTTTAACACGCCCGTTTACTAACACAGGAGTAGACTTTGCAGGCCCGTTCGACATAAAGTCTTATGCTGGACGAGGATGCAAATTAACGAAGGGCTATGTACTCGTCTTTGTGTGCCTAGCAACAAAGGCCATTCACTTGGAAGTCACAAGCGAGATTTCCACCCCCGCTTTTATGGCAGCATTTGCAAGGTTTTTCTCCCGTCGTGGGTGTCCACACTCAATTTATTCGGACAATGGAACTGCATTTGTTGGCGCATCGAATATTTTGGTTAAGGATAAGAACGATTTTATCTCCCTTGTTAGACAATCCCTGATGTCGCAAAATGCTTTTCAATCAATTGAGTGGCATTTTATCCCCCCTGGTGCTCCACATATGGGTGGTATTTGGGAGGCTGGTGTAAAGAGCTTTAAAGCTCACTTAAAAAAGGTAACTCATGCCCAAAAAATGACTCATGAGGAATTTTCCACGATGCTTTCTCGGATAGAAGCTTGTTTGAATTCTCGACCTCTAAGTCCTATGACGGACAATCCATCAGATATCGTTGCTCTAACCCCAGGACATTTTTTAATAGGATCCCCCCTTTTATCACCTGCTGAGCCAGATATCTCTCAGAACTCGTTAAGTTATGCCAATAGATGGCAAAAACTCAAAATTCTTCACCATAATTTCGCTCTAAGATGGAAAGAAGAATATCTGAAAGAGCTTCATAAGAGAACTAAGTGGAAGTATCCCCAGCGCGACTTCGCAGAAAAGGACCTTGTAGTTATTCGACGTGACAATTTGCCACCAAACCAGTGGAGATTAGGTCGTGTAGAAAAAGTTATATATGGCCCGGACTCTAGAGTTAGAGTTTGCGAAGTTCGTACATCTACTGGACTTATAACCCGACCGATTGTTAAATTAGTTTTACTACCCCCTGTAAACAACAATAATTAACTATTTTACCTTTTCAGCTAAGATGACTACCCCACCTAGGCGCTTGAGAACCAACCGCATCACCAGAACCGATGCCTCAAATAGCCACAGTAACACCTTGTCCCTTCGCTCTAGGACTAATAGTGACGGATCTACAAATATTCAAAACGGTTCTTTGTCTGGTCGCCAAAGAAGACTTAAGGACTGCAGATATTGTAACAAAGATCATCCCTTAAGGAAATGTTTACGTTTTAAACGATTATCAGTACGGGATAGACTCAAGGTAGTCCGAAAATACGGCTACTGTTACAATTGTCTCGCTCATTCACATTTTCTGCAGAATTGTCGGTGCCGGGATAGATGCCGAGAATGCCTTTCCAACCACCATACACTTCTTCATTATAATAGAAAAGACCGAAAAAGACACAATAACCGACTTCAAGGACATAGCAAAGAAAACCTTCAACATCAAGAAAAACATCAACAGCCTCAATCAACACAACTACAAACCAGCTATTCTGTAAACCCACAACCTGGACTTGGCTCCTCCAGCTTCCCAACCATTGTAATCAACGTCACATCTAAATAGTTTTTTTGGTTTACAATTTTATTTCTAACTAAAACATTATGCTTATAAAAGTACAAATTTATGAATTAATTATATACTTACTTATATACCTTATTGATCTTCTACTTATGTACATACTAATTTTTTGATAACTTGAATTTTATAATTTTGAAAAAAAAAAAAAAAAAAATCTAAATCTAAATCTTCTCCAACTCCTTCAGCAAGGTATTGCATTCCTGCAAGAGGGGGCGGGATGTTTAGTTGAATAACTGAAATATCATTTAACTATTATTTTGCTCTATGATGTATCTATTAATATTGTGAATTATTTATGCATAAAAGCTCTCTCTTTTTCTCATCATTGGTGAGAGGAGTTTTTAGTACATTTTAAGCTACTCATTTTTTGTAGTAATATAAGGAGTTTAATTTAAACGCAATTAGTTTTTAGTTTGAGTTCTGACTGAATCGGCAAAAGGCAAGTCAACCCTGTGACACTAATAAAAAGTGAATTGAATATTTAATATTGTGTTTTTTTTTGTTCCCAAAATTGCATATAAAATAATTCCAAGTATTGGACTAAGTGCTCCCCCAAACAGTTTTGATCAAGTCGTTTTGGTTTTTACTTTATAAAATATTTTCTTGTGAAAAATATTTTTTCATTCTGTGTAATAATTTTTATTAATAAACATTTGATTTAAAATTTTTAAATTGTATTAAACATTACTATTGATCCGAGGACCTCTAATAGAATTTATGGCAGTGAATGGTTTCTAGAGTAAATTTAATAGCAATTCTGATAGAATTTTGTTACTTAAAATTTTTTAGTATTTTCATTAAAATAAAAAAGTGTTCTACGGGAGGGTCCGGGCAAGCACAAAAGGCCAATGGGTAGTTAAAGTTTTCGCCATGGCCTTTACAGTGGGCCAAAATTTAGCACCATTTTATATAAAACCTATTGGTCCGTATAACTTTCATAAAAATAAACCTATCGAAAAATTTTTTTCACGTTCGAAAACTAATTAAGAAAGAAAGAAAAATATGCTTACTATACTACGATATCTCTAATAGTTTAGTAGATATTTAACGGAATGTTAAAATCTAAGGGCTCGATACGATGGTTTTAAATTTATTACATAACACCCTTCCTACAAATTATACAGGGTGCGGAAATACCATTTGTTAAAAATAGCAGTTTTCAAAAAATCGTAATTTATGTTTCAAAAGTAACTTAAACTCTTTGCCTTGAATGAATATTTTGTCATTTTTCGGCTACCTTAGTTTTGATCTGTTTCCTTTCTTTTGGCATCAAAATTTTAAGAATCTATGTCATGAAAAAATTTTGGTTTTGACCATTGAAAATTGATTCTGAGCCAACGTGCGTCGTGGTTGCTCGGAACGTAACCCTGACGAAAAGTGTGCTATCGGTGTATTGTGTTTGTGCTGATGTTGATTTTGGTCCTTTACAGCTTTAAAATTAGTATTACTTATAGTAGCCAAAATCAGTGTACCCAATTTTGTTTGAATCGGCCCGTATTTGACCATACAAGACTTTCAAAAATATGTCAAGTCTTATGAAAGTATCTAACTAAAATGTAACTTCGGCTGTTGAACAGTGTAATCTGCAAGCGTAGTTCATTGGTAAGTCGGTTTATGATAAAATTATAGACCAAACTAAACATGTTTGTCCGTAACATGTTACTTGAAAAAGCTGAGCTACCAAAAACTCTGTTGCCAAGAAGAAAGCTGTTATTTGTATGTATACACACATAAACAAATTATTAAGAAGAAATTTGTTTACTAACAAAAAAGCATAGTTTCAAAAAAGTGATATCAATCACAAAATACCTACATACGTTTTCTGGAGGTAAATCCCCTTCGCATTAAGAATGGTACATTATAAAAAATACTGTCTTATTGTCAGAGATAAGCAAATGAACTTTAAGATCAATCATTAAGAAAAGCAAAAATGTCTATATATGTATAAAAACCCCGGAGATGAAGAACTGAACAGTCATTATCAAACTAAACCCATAAGAAACCACAAACAAGGCTGAGTTTTTAAAATTAGCAAATAATTAAAATGGCAAACTTTATAAAAATTTTAGCTTTAATAGCCATTGGTAAATATATATATAAAAATCATATATAAAAGTTCGATATCGAAGTAATATATGTAATTAAATTTTAACTTGATTTTTAGACTTACCTGCCTGCATGTCTGTTAACATCAAGCCCCGCAGCAGTTGGGGTGCGGCCTCTGCTCGCTCACCTGCCCGTATTAATGGTGCCGTAGACTATGTCATTATCCATCACTCGGACAATCCCAATGGCTGTTCTTCGGAATCCGATTGTCAAAGACTTATTAAGAATATACAAACCGATCACAAGGGTCGCCGCAAGTTTAGTGATATTGGCTATAACTTTATTATTGCCGGCGATGGCAATGTCTATGAGGGTCGCGGTTGGGGTCTCCAAGGTTCTCATGCCCCCAACTATAATCGCAATAGTATTGGCATTGTATTTTTGGGCAATTTTGAAAGTATGTTGACGGTTAAGATGGTTTTTATTATTTCTTTTTAATTTTTACCTAATTTATTATTATTTCCAGACACCAAACCCTCTAATCAAATGTTGCAAAATGCTAAAGATTTAATAGCTCAGGCTGTTAGCAGTGGCTATTTGAAGGATAACTACACTTTGTTGGGTCATCGCCAAACTAAGGCCACCGCTTGTCCTGGCACTCAGTTGTTTAATGAAATTAAGACTTGGCCTCACTGGCGTAGTATTTAATATGTGATATTACCACGTCCTTTAGTTTTGTAAGAATTTTTTTTTAAATAAATATACGTACATGAAGTCTATTGTACTCTAATTATGCTAAATTAAAATTTTTTGCATTTTCTTAAGATGGATCACAATCTAAACTATAGAGAGTTGTGACTACACTGTGCTAGTTGAAAAAACCGACAAAAGGGAGAGCTAGTGGCTAAAGATAATTCGAGTACGCTGGATTTAATGGTACTCACCGTTTTTTAGGTTAGCTCTTGTTTTCGAGATATAGAGTTATAAAGAAAATGGAGGAGGTTGCACAATAAATATTCGCGTAGCTCGAAAACTATATATTTTCTTGAACTAAGTAAAAAAATCGAAATTCGGCAACAAATGTATCTTTCAGAAACACTAATAATTTTTTTTTTTTTGTTTGCAAAAAATTTTTTTTTTTTAAAAACCACAAAAATTTCCATATACAAAAAAAATATATTTTTTTTTTAACAAATCACAAAAATTTCCATATACAAAAAAATATTTTTTTTTTTTGCAAACAAAAAAATGTATTTCCAAAACGGCTCCTCGGATTAAAAAAATAATTTGTGTTCCTGAAAGATAAATTTGTTGCCGAATTTAAATTTTTACTTAGTTCAAGAAAATATACAGTTTTCGAGTTACGCGAATATTTATTGCTAAGTCTACTTTTACATTAGTCAGGTTTGGCTTTTCAAGTCTTGAATTTGTACGAGAAAAAACTGACAGAATTAAAATTGAGCAAACCTGACCGTACTATCAAGTTTACGAATATTTTGAAAATTTGTATGAAATTTATTTATTTATTTGAACAATTCGTAATAATAAAGCCTATGAGGCCAAAATATAAAATTATTACAAAAAAAAAAAAAAAAAAATAATCAAAAATTATACTAAAACTAATTTAAGGAAAATAAAATGAAAACTGATGAACGTGTATGAACGTTCAGGTTCAAAAGAAATTTAAAGAAAAACTGATCAAGTAAACCTGCTTCGTGTGAAACGGGACTAACCTAAAAAAAAAACGGTTAGCACCATTGAATTCAGCATAGCATCGAATTATCTTTACCCACTAGGTCTCCCTTTTGTCTGAAAAAAAAGTTGTCAAAACCGAGCACAGTGCTATAAATTGTAGTTGTTGGCATGTCCCTTGTTAACTCCTGCAATTTACAAAAAAAAAAGGTCTGTCAGCGGTTATAAACACCTCCGACTGATTAATAACACTACCCGTCATGATAGGAAACTGACTGCTAGTTTTGGGTATGTAGGCCCCTGTGAGAAATCAAACATAAATTAATTTTGTTAATCTTCGCTGCGACAAAACGGAAGTAATTCGAGATTGTGGGCACACCTTTGCGAAATTCAAAGTCCAATAAATTTCCCTAAGATTGATTTTCAAGACCACGGCTTTCTGGGGAAAATTGGGATCCCCTGGATAGCTTAAAAGTCAATGATCTAAGAAATCAATGAAATCAGCTCATCATCATATCGAGCCATAACCGCCAAAAGGGCTTAAGCGACATGATGGACGATTTTCATTTTATTATTAAAATTTGTTATTCATGATAATCTGCATTATTTCACAAAATATCAGGGTAGTAGAATTTACCGTTATGATTTTACAACAAAAACAATAAAGACTTAAGTACAACTCACTGTCCAAAGATATTTAAAAAAAAGCTTTTCCTGCAAATTTTAGTTTTTGACGCTTGGTCTTTTTGGCGGTTAGGGCTCGATATTTCAATCGTAATGCAGCGCAGTGATGCATTTACGAACAGGCCCCTAATTTCAGGCACTGAAATACCATCGAATCGATATGCTAGATCACGGCTTTTTAAAAGAGTTCGTCTATCGGTTGTCTGAAGATTCGTTGACAAACAGGCATGTCACAAATTCCGTTCGAAATTGAAACCATTCCGTAGTCGAATTCCGACCGAAATGGTTTTAGTTTCTATATATTCGCAAAATTTTAAAAAGCTTCAAAACATTACAAATTAAATTTCAAATGAATTTAATAACTCTATCTTCATCTCAACAAATAAAAAAAAACATACAAATTCAATTTCACTTTAAAAATTGAAAGTGGTTTCATTCCGAAAAAAAAATCGTTTTATTAAATCAAATTTATTCGATTTCCGAACGGAATTGAGTTCTGTGACATGGCTTAAAGATCTTAAATTGAGTTTTTTTTTAGATTTTCATAAAATTTCTTGATTTTAGATTCAAGTTAACGATCTTACTAAAAAAAAAACTTCGAATTTGTATGCTTAGAGCACTGAGTATCGAAAATAATTTCTTTTCGAATGATCTTCAAGAATACAGGTTACTCCGTATCCCGATTCGAAAATAAAATTGTTCGAATTTGTATGATTAAAGTATTGAGTTTCGAAAAGAATTTCTTTCGAATCGAGTTACGGAGTAACCCCCCAGCTTAGATTATTGGTCAAAATGTCGGACCATATTACAAAAACAAAATTGTTCTTGCTATAAAAACTACCTAAGATTACAATGACCCAATATCGAATCGAATATCTCCTTCTACATTCAATTTTAAAATAAATAAATACACATAAAATTTAGTTTTTTCAATCAATTATTATTTTTTTATTAGTAATTCTTTCTTTTAATTTAATATAAAAAATAACAAGACATTGCAAATTTCATTTTTTCAATAAATCATTTATTTATTTATCATTTGCTTTATGAACTATTGTAATTAAATTTGCAAATGAAAGTCTTTTATTTAATATTTTTTCTTTATAGTTTTTTCAAAAATCAATTTTTATTTAACAATTTTATTGTTATATAAAATGAGAAAAATGTTAAATGGAAAATCAAAATATTTTAAATGAAAAATAAAATCTGTTGAGTGAAAATTTTATGTGATAATAAAAATATTTTAGATGTGAAATAATTTTAATACAAATTCTACACAATTTCGCAAGATATACTTTAAGTAAATGGAATTTTCAATGTAAAAAATGCAAATTGCTTGGAAGAAGAAAGAGCAAAAAAAAACCATCCTATTTCTTATGGCAAAGATTTTCGAGATATGGAAGGATGGAAAAAAGTAGAAACATTTAACTGCAAAGAAAGGGTCCCTCGCCGTCGTCCTTGAAGATTCCCACGCCGCCGTCAATACTTAGCATCCCTCGCTGCCGTCAATACTTGGTATCCCTCGCCGCCGTCAATACTTGGTATCCCTCGCCGCCGTCAATACTTGGTATCCCTCGCCGCAGTCAATACTTGGTATCCCTCGCCGCCGTCAATACTTGGCATCTCTCGCCGCCGTCAAAACTTGGTGTCCCTCGCCGCCGTCGAAACTTGGTATCCCTCGCTGCCGTCAACACTTGGTATCCCTCGCTGTTGTCAACACTTGGTGTCCCACGCTGCCGTCAATACTTGGAATCCCACGCCGCCGTCAAAACTTGAAATTAGCACCTAAATTGTAACCGGAAACCTGCTAACCAACGAAGAAGACCCTAGAAGATGACCCGCTACGATGTCCCACGAAAACCGCCCCGATGATATTAGAAAGTCCCACGATGTCAGCACTTCGAAGATCCGCTCCACCTCAACAATTAGATGTCCCTCGCTGCCGTCATTGCACAGAAGTCCAACGCCGCAGTCCATATTATGAAGAAAGCCGCCACCTCAACAACCGGATGTCCCACGCCGCCGTCAGTACTTAGAAGCTCCTCGCCACCCCAAAGGATAAGTAGAAGTCCCACGTCGCAGTCAGTACCTAAAATATGTCCCTCGCCGCCGTCAGCTCTAAGAAAGTCCCACGCTGCCGTCAACACTTAGGTAGTCCCTCGCCGCCGTCTCCTCTAGGATGTTACACGCCGCCGTCTCCTCTAGGATGTCCCACGCCGCCGTCAATTCGGAAATGTTGTTAAGGTTTGGTGGTGATGATTTTGATGATATTGTTGAGGTTGATTATAGTTGTTAGTTGTTATCGTTGTTAAATACTGAAGACAAATGGATATTCTTCCCAATAGAATTTTCATGATGTTCTGCGCAAAACCATAATTATAAGGGGCTGGATATCAACATCCAAGGCAAGCAAAACCAGAATAATCGACAGTAAAACTATGACATCATCCCGGGATGTGGATGTTTGGATTCAAGCAAAAGTATGTGATGGATATGTAGTAGCAGAAGTTTTCATATAAAAGAAAATATCGGGTAATACATTGGTCCTATAGCATCTGATTAACCAAAGGCAAGTAGTAAAAAATGTGCCCCAAAACTCAAGGATATTTAGTTGCAGGATTTTAGCTCAAAAATTGATTGATTGCAAGGCAATCAGATGAATGTGATCGAAAAATATTGGATATATGTTTTTTGATTTCATAACAAGAATTTCTAATTTCAAAGCGAAGTCGTCCCTCTTACGTTGGACGATGTTGTGGATTGGATATTATGTTTCTTGTTGAATGTCTGTGTTGTAGGTAATTAGAAGTCTCGAACTCTTTATAATGTATACTATATGCTCAGTATATATACCTTGAGCCCCAAATGTCAGGAATTAGAAGATTATGATGTTGTAAAGTTAAGTTTCAAGAGTCCATAAGTCGTCTCACAACAAGATTCATTAAGTAATTAAGATGACAATCGCTTTGTAATAGATTAAGATCATAAAGCTTTTCTTCTTTAACAAAGTTACTAGGACCAGATAGATGGTGATGATAACGATGATTTTAGACGATTTTGGTGTTTACAATAACTCAGCAGTGTTAAATATTAGAGATTCTAAATTCTTTTAGATAAGAAGTTGTTTTTTTTAGCAAAAGTTGTTATAATTATGGTGTTTTGGTGATGATGGATGGATATTTTCTCAGTTGTGTGTTAACAGCCCTCTATATATCATTTTCTAAACTGAAGTTTTTTGGGGATTAACAACTCATTTGTTTAGTTTTTTTTTTTTTTTTTTTGATACGTCTGGGATTTTTAAGATTCATAATTGTGTTTTACCTTTAAGCTTAAAGGATTTGTAAATAAAGTTTGAAGTTGATTGGTTGGATGAATGGATTCCTCGAAAAAGTTTTTTTTCAAACGTATTTGAGATTATTTGCTTTGAATTGAAACTTGCGCTCCTCGTCTTACAAAATTTGCTTAGTTAAAATTGCTGTTAGTTGGATGATTCCCCGAATAACGTTGTTTTACAAACGTGATTTGAGAATTCCGAAGACAAAGATCATCTTGCAGTCAATTTTGAAGATGTCGCAATGACAAGGATAGTTGTAGTTTGTATGTAGGATCTTTAAATTTAAAAAAGATTTTCACATTTTGTTACTTTTTTCAAAATCTTCATTTAGAATTTGAAGATGTTGTTTGTTGTTGATAGTAGTAAAAGTTTGAATCACATCCTTTGGATAATTCAAAGTTTTTGTGAATGTTGAAAGACCTTGAATCTTCAACGAAAGTTGGAGGAGAATTCAGAATAAATTAGTAGAATGTGTTGTTTGTGTTCTTTAAGACGAATTTGCTGATGATAAGAATATTTTGAGCGCCTTTTGTTGTTAAGGAAATACCATAGCTTGTTTTAAAGTGTTACTAATTTCTGCCAAAGACTTGGCCTTTGTAGTTGAAGGAACCATGGTCGTAGATTGATCTATTAGCTGATGATAAGGATATTTTAAACTCCTTTTATTGTAGTTAAAGAAACGCCATGGCTTGCTTAAAATGTGTTACTAATTTTAGCCAAAGACTTGGCCTTTTTGAGTCTAAGGAACCATGGTCGTAGCTTGGATTGGGGTTGTAAGAAAAACTTTAGTATCTCCCTTTCACTCTCTCTCTCTCGCTCTCTCAATGGCAAACTAAACTCCTGGCTCACAGATACACTTGGCAAAACCCTGTTTATTAAACTAAAAGGCAAGTTGAAGTTGTCTCTCTCTCTCTTTCTCTAGCTCTTTTAAAGGATCTTGGCTCGCATCTTGTATTGCACTTTCTGCCTCTCATTCACTCAAATGTTTGTTTTTTGAACGGACCGGATTCATTCCCCAGCATTGGATTTTAAATTCATTTAAATAATTGTAAATTTCAAAATTACAAACAATTCACAAGAAAATACAAAGAAAATTTAAAAAACAAAATGAAAATATTATATAAAATTGAATTAATTTAAAGTTAACAAAATTCTTTCTTTTTACTCTAAATTTAATTCTAAGACACTTGGTGAATAATAAATAAAATTTTCTTAATTTGTTTAACAAGTGTTTGTTAAAATACTTGTAAAATTATATCATTTTATAACAAATTTTTAAGTTAAAAGTTTAAATATTTTTTTTTAACAAATTTTAAAACTTTTTAAGAACTATTGAAAATTTTGAACAAAATTGTTTATAATTTCATTTTTTAGAGTACAAAACATTTGAGGGATTTATAGATATTTTTTCAAATCATTTTTGTTTTTTTTTTCAAAATTGAATATTTAAAATTCCTTAACAATAGAATTTTTACATTTTTGTAATAAAAAGTACAATTAAAATTTCATTTTTCTCTGGTTGAAATTTTACAATGAAAATTATTAATTGGAAAATTTTAAGTTTTTGGTTTTAATCCCACCAATCACTCTTTTGGTCTTTTACACTAGATTGACATTGAGCATTTGGGCTTTTTTCGTAAAAACTAGTATATAAATTAATTTGTTTGTAGTTTAGTTAAAATAAATAAATTAGAAAATAGCTGGTATGTAACATAAAAAAAGGTTAGAGAAAGGAAAAAAAGAGTGGGCGCGCTGTTTCTGGATTCCCTTTTAGAAACATTTCATTAGTTTTGCGTTTTATGAAGCCCTGCTGAGTTGTTGTATCGTATAGATTCCCTTTAACGATATTTGTAGATAGATGGATGGATGGAAAAAGATACTTGTGTGTTTACATGGTAGTAGTAGTAGTTGTGGTAGTGTTGGTAAGCGGATAGGGAAATGAAAAAAAATTCAATTTGCTTGTAATTGTATGGGGAGTAGGAAAATGCCTGTAAATGGTACAAATTAGCGAAGAGGAATTAAAATGTAAAAAAATAACCTGGTTAAATCACTTCTTCACAAAGAAGTTTCTTTTTTTTAACAGAAAATACAACGTAGTAGTTAAAAAACAACTGTCAAGAGAACAATGGATGTAGTCACTCAGGCAGCTACTAATAGGAAACGCAGCTCTTCTTTGTTAAAACTGAAGATCTTGTCTAAGCCTTATAAAACTGCTTACACAGGCACCGATCAACTGTGTTTTACTCTCTAGCTCTCTAAATTTAATATTTTCCTTTACTGTTTAATTAAACTCCAAAATACTGGAAAAATAAATAAAAAAACACACACAAAAAAAGGAGAACAAAAACAGAAACCATCATGAGATATAGTCTTCTGGTTAAGCCACTCTTCTTCTTTCGTCATCTTGCACATCTAACTTCTCTCTCTCTCTCTTCTTCACACACAAAACTCTCTCTCTCGTTAGCTTAAGAGTCAATTTCTAGAAAATTATGCACAGGAACCGATCAACTGTGACATAATGCTAAAATTAATTGTTGATAATAATAAAAAAAATAAAGAAAGAAAATGCGAGAAGAAGAAAAAGAAACAAATGTCCACAAGCCTTCAAGACTCTTCATCTAGATTCATAATTAAGTCGCTTGTCACCCATGTTTTTTAAGTATTGGTAAGGTCTATCTCTCACACATCTCTCTTTCAAGTTAGTAAGAGAAAATTATGCACAGGCACCGATCAACTGTGACATAAAAAAAGCTAAAAAGAAGTTGTAAAAAAAGAAAAACGTAGAACGAAAACAAAAAAAAAAACAGAAAGAAAGTAGAAAAAGTAAGTTTGACAATAGTTGTCACCCCCATTAGCCGCGCTCTTTCTCACTGTCGCTCATTTTACTCTGTCCCTTTATTAGAACTCTCTATAAGTTATTAAATCATGTTCAGGCACCGATCAACTGAAACATGACGCTAAAAAATTGGTTAAAAAACAAGAAAACAAGAAAAAAAACAAAAAAATGTTGGAAAGTTAAAGCTGAAGGTTATTTAAGCGGTCTTCTCTTTCTCTCTTTAGCAAAGTTATAAATTCTTCTTAAGCCTTTTATTCTCTTTTTAAGACTGTCTCTCAAACTTATGCACAGGCACAGATCAACTGATACATAAGGCTATAAAAAAAATCAAAAAAAGAAGAAAAACAAAAAAAGACCCCGTTGATATGGCGACGTTGATGGAGCGAAAATATTTAATGCTGTTTGCACTGTTTAATGCTGTTTGCACTAGTTCCTCTCAGGAAGATTGAACACAAAATTTTGATATTTGATAAATTTTGCGGTACTTTACATTCAATTTTACTTCTTGGAAGTCTGATATCAAGCCGCCAAACGACGGGCTTGTCTTTTGACCAATTTGTTTATCATGGAACTACAAAAGCTGCGACATTACTATTGTTGCGAATTTTATGACAATTGAAAGAACACTGACCTGGAAGTTCGGAGGTGTTGCCCGATTTCAAGTTAATGCTAAAATGTTTTTAAAAAATGTTAATTTAATTAAACAAGACATTGTTCTATTCCAAAGCTTTGAATCATGTGGGTGTGTGATGACTCCGACTATAAATAAGCTTTATCATTATAACGAATTACCTTGATTTCTTTGGGTGCAGAAATGGAGGATTTACTGTTCGCAAAAGCGATCGAATCATGGATTTATGATGATCGTTTGATATGAGCTTAAAAAGTGGGGATTACAACGACGCTTTGCTTAGGAAACACATTAGAACCATGTAATTTCTTCGACGGGTTATTTTGCGTCTGTTTAAATCACAGGCCTGTATAAATTTTAAATTAATTATTGTAAAAAAAAAAAAACAATTTTAGCCTCAAACTTAAAATAACATTAAACACTTTTTACCAAAACTTCCAAAGTTCTTTCCAGTTTTTTGTATTAAATGGTGTAATAGTAACGCCTGATGTTAAGCAGCTAAGGAGTTGTAGATATTTTCCAAAATGGGTTCGTTTTGGCTTGCTCTCACACTTGCATGTGGAACTGCCGGGGGTTCGTTTAAATAATTTGTTGCGATTCCCTTAGCAATTATTTCATTAGCTTGTAAATAACATATAATTATTTTTTGTGTTGTAGTTAATTTGTTGTAATCTGTTGTTGTAAGTTGTAAAGTACAAAAATGTTGAGTCATTCAAGTTTGCAGTTTGTAGCGTGTCTGTAGCGTAGCATACACTTACTTATCTTCGGTCTTTAGCAGAAGTATTACCAGAGCCACCAGATTTCAACATCATTATTTGATAACATTTGCGATTCCCTTAGCAATATTAAGCTTCTTTTTTAAGAATGGGGGTTGGGTGGTGGTGGTGTTCGTGGTTCGTGTTGTTGTTTTTGTGTTCTGTAAAAAATACTTTTCAATTTAAAGACTTATCTCTAAGCTTACAAACTTTAAAGCGAATTCATCACTATAGAGCAGCTGCAGTAGAGCACACACACAAAAATCATTTGGATAAATGTATATCATTGGATAAGTTGCTATTGATTATTGTCACAAAAAATATATTAGCGATTCCCTTAGCTATATTTTTAGAGTGCTTGTACGCCAAGTCTTCTCATATCAACGGAAGTGATATAAGTAGGTATTTCGTTTCAGCAGCGAAACCTTACGACTCTCTCTTGATCTGTAAATATTATAGTAATTTTCAAGAGGTTGGCATTCACAATATAAGTTAGTAGTTAGGTAAATCTTACATGATGATAATTTAAACATTTCAGCTGTTACGGAGAGTAAGAATTTTAAATTTATTTACAGTTTTATGCCTGTACTTACATACTTATATTCTGATCTGTTAAATATTTTCTATCCATTTCAGATTTCTCAAAACTTTGCGTGCAGGGGGATTTCTCTTGATTCAAATTCATCACCACGGGGTTACGATATTGGAAAATATCATAAAAAGCGATTCCCTTAGCGTACTGGTTTTTTAATATTTTTCAAATAATCTGTGTATGTGATGAATTTCTTGCGTTTTAAGCATTAACGCAGCGTAAGGTAACGTCCACGTAACAGTTTCGCTTGTCTTGTTGTGTATATGAACTTTTTAGCTATAAAACACGAAAAGAGAACTTGGCAAACAGAAAAAGCAGTAGAAAAGTGAGAAGAATTCATGCATTTCAAGTCAAGTTCTAGTACAGCTGATTTGACTTTCAGGAAATTTCTGCAAAAAGCGTTTTAAATATTCAAAAGAAATTTTTAAAAATACTTCTTACGCCTTAAGTATGTATTCTCGTAGAATTTTACTCTCAAAGTATTGAATTTACAGAACTGTCTGTGAATCATCTTATTAGTACTCTTTTTAATTGATCATGAGCCTAGAAAATATAATTTGTATTAGCTAACCAAGAGAGTTCCTTACGTCTTAATATATCCACGAGTTTTCGAAACTAAAATGTATGTCTGATCCATGGTAGAATCTGCTATATCCAAAACTTGGTATCCATATTATTTCTAGGTTTCTAAAATTTAGAAAATAATCATAGATCATTAAAGAAGTGACCTGGCGATTATGATCGGCCAAGTTGACAGTTGACAATAATAAATCAAGATTCCATTCAAGATTTCTTACGCTGAGGATGGTAATGTCAGTTTGGATAAACTAAAAATTAGCAATGGAGCTTTGTTTTTCAAATGGGAAACAGACACTATCACTATGTCGTTCAAAATTATGAGCACAGGAACCGATCAACTGAGTCATAATGCTAGAAAAATATTAGAATGGTTTTATTTGTTAAAAATCTGAGAGCCGCTAACGCCAAAATTATGGTCATCATATTGGGGTAAAATCTCTTTCTTATAGTCTGCAAAAATTGTATTAGTTGTAAAAACAATTCCACTAAATCCTTACGCTTTTGGTATTTGTTAAAAGGGATTGTAAATAGAGAGCAGTTTTTTGAGACACCAAAGTAGCAGATGCTCCAAAGTAGATGCAGCCAAAACATATTTTCTTTTAAGCCTAAATATGGTCACACGCCACAGCAACATATTTTATAAATTTCGTCTGCAAAAATTGAATTAATGGAAAAAACAATTTCATTGTTTTCTTACGCTTGAATGTGAATCGGAACTGAAAGCAATCCAAGGTTTCCAAAAGATCGATGGGGATAATAAAGGTCTGAACTCCGCCAAACTAATAACCTTTTTAAGGACACCAAACAACAAATTATGGCTCAGGCACCGATCAACTGAGTCCATAATGCTAAAAACAAAATTTTCTTTGTGATTTTAAAATGTATGCACCTGCCTGCTTGAAAGTCGCTCAAGTTTTGCCAATGTTACAAGTTAGCTTCGAGATCAAAAGCGCTATCCTCATGAACCCATAAAACACATTCATATTATAGCTCAGGCACCGATCAACTGAGTCCATAATGCTAAAAATTATAAAATTTGGGGGTAGTTTTTAAAATTAAACACCTGCCTGTGTACACGCCATGTTGAATAAAGAAGTTTTTTATCCTTGTAACCGAAATCGTCTATTCTTACATGTATAGCAATGAAATTAGATCACCCAGACAGAGATTTATCAAATTATAGCTCAGGCACTGATCAACTGAGTCCATAATGCTAAAAATCAAATAAAATTTTTGCGTTGGTTTGTGTAAAAGAAATACAATTGCCTGTTTCAAGAGAAGTGCAGTCTCAGGGTAATAAGGCCGCCAAGTTCATGAATAAGGGTAGTTAGTTTATTTCCAATTACTTCCAGGAATCGTTGAAATGGGCCATAATGCTAGAAAATCAAAATCAAACATTGATCTCTACAAAATGTTAACCTGTTATCTGTGGAGTCATTTTTTGTGATGTCCTGACATTTCCAGATCTTAGATTTTTATTTACTGTGATTATATATTGCCAAGAAGCATAGAGTGGGGGGTTTTAAACTCAAAGTCTGGAAAAATTCGATTAGTTGCAAAACAATTTTAATGCTTTCTTACACTTTTGCCAAAGCAAGCTCTAGATACTGGTCCATATAGTAGTTTTTAACACAATTTCTTTGGCACGATCAAATTGAGTTGTGTAAATCTAAAAAATTAGAATCAAATATTGAGGTGTCTAATGTTTAAGGACCTGTGGTGAGGAATTTTGTATCAAGTAAACGCTGGACTAAAATACGGGTTTGCTGAGTTTTTGCCATAAGTGAGTTGATGTTTTTAGGTTGTCTGTAAAAATTGAATTAGTGCGTAAAACATATTTAAGCTTTCTTACACTTTTTGTGGTTCAATGTCAAAATGATTGTGGAACCCCTATTTACGGAAGATAAATTCATTACACATCTAGTTCATATTATGCTCAGGCACCGATCAACTGAGACATAATGCTAAAAATTTGGAAGGTTTTGTTACAATAGAAAAGTTATTTATTGAAGGTGCGTCTCTCTTCCTCTCCGCTAATTAGAACTGTAGAATTATTAATTGAGTTTGTAGGCGGCTTTTAAACAACAATGTATATCGTTGCTATATAGCTGCTCCAGAATATATCCAATCAAGCAACAATGGATGTAGTCACTTTAAAGGATTTGAATTATAGGGCCACACAGAGACTTTTTAAACCTAAAATATAAATAATCATAGTAATTCCTTCCATATGTTTCAAAATTATTATATTGTTGCATAATTTAAAAGTCAGGTTGTTTTTTATTTAAAGTCAGGTTTTACTTTAGTTCCAGAAGATCATTCCAGTAATTTCTTGTAGTGTTCGAGAGTTCGAATATTTGATAATGAGATGAATTTGGGGTAGATTTTTTATACACATTTTAGGCTGGCCTAAAATTATAAAGTTATTTGCAAATTGTATAGCAATGAAGCTTACGAATAAGAAGCCAGTTTTAGGATGATGAATTTTCGAGGTAAGATCTCCTGTTCAGCAAAGCCCACCGAAGAAGAATCACAGAAAAACAACGACTAATATCCAGAAAAGATATCACGAGTTTAGCAGAATACCAGAGAATCTTAAGGCATTTGAGCAACGTCGGGTAGTAAAATTTGTTGAACGAAATCCATTCATGATTTATATATAGTACTGAAATTTTTGGAAAAAGGCATAGTTTTATAACAGTAGATTTCATAAATACCAAATTGTCTTCTCATGAAATCCAGATATACAATATAGTTGAAAGGATGTATGGATGAATATCGATTTCTTTGAGACGAAGACGACGATGTGATGACGAAGACGACTACAGCTTGTTTGACACAACTCCGTTAGCCAACGTGTTGGACGATGGGTAGGTCGTAAGAAAAATATCTATGTATCACTATAAAAAAGCTGCTGCCACGAAGTTTGGAGCTACTTGAAAATGTGTAGAATTTGCCTTGGGGGCGTAGCAGTGATGTTTGATGGTATAGTAGTAAGGAGAAACTAAACGGGTGCTTTTTGTTGTTAAATAAAAGTTGTTTATAACTCACTCAGCTTCATAAATTTTACTTAGGATTTTTGTTTTTTTTATTTTTGGGTACAACCCAGTTGTTGGTTTGTGTTATATCTTCTCATCGTTAAAGCTTGTGTGTTTTACATGAGGATGAAGTTTTGTTATCACCAATAAACACTGTAAAATAAAATTTTAATTTAGGCATTTTTTTGCTTAAGTTAAAGTAGGAAAATAATAAGACATAGTTTAAGTTTAGTTTTTATAATCCATTTTTGAAGGAATATTTATTTTCAAAATTTTTAGTTTTTCTTTTTTTTTTGTTGCTTTTAATAATCTTTACACAAAAAATTAACTAATTTCTTACAATTACAAAACAAAAATGTACATTAGGTAATTCAATATGAATCAAGAAATATTTCCTTTTTTAGTTTTAGTATACATTCACTTCTACTAGTTTCCCCGAAATACAAAACTGACTGATTACTCATATTGAAAGAGAAATAAATACAAAGAAGCCATTATTGTTTTGTTTACTTTGTCATGATTCGTTGTTTCCGTTAAACTAGTGCTGGAAAACGTTTTTGAAATATACATATGTACATACACACTAGTGTTGGAAAGTGATAAATTGAACTCTTTGAGGAAAGAGAAACAAATGAAAAAATATAAAATTGTTTACTTGGTCATGCTTCGTGTTTTTCAGCCATTGTAGTGCTGGAAAACGTTTTTAATAATATAAGTATGTATCTACTTATTTTGTGTTAGGAAACGTATATACATTATGACATACAGATGAACAATCATACAAAACTAGTTCTGTATTTATTTTTGTATTTTTTAAATCTCATACAGCGATTTGTTGTTTATATACAAATGTATGTTTGTATATATACAACACTTTGCCAGGGTTGTGAAATATTATGCATACACATTTAGCATTCGTGTTTTTCTTTGTTTTGCTTTACAAAATGGCGACTTTGCTAGTTATTTCGTCGCAACTTTTCTATGAGTAATCGTTTATGAGTTATTCAATTTGTTTTCAGGTATTTGACTAATAAATTTTTAAATGAAATTTGTTATATATACTAGAAACTAATATTTAAAATAAAAAATTTACAAACCGATTATGTTTCTCATGTTTTCCACAACCAGTCGTTGACATGTTTAGCTGAAAGACCCTGTCTTTTTTCAGTATCACATCACTTTGGCCTTTAGAAGTAACCTACAATGATCCACTCTCATACACAGACACATATTGTGGTTAATTTAAACTTCCTTATCCACCATCTCTCATGGCTGTGTGTTGGCTTTCAGACATTTGACAAAGGTCCCAACGGACTGTAAATGGAAAAACTTTCGTAATATGACTCAAATACAATATTTTTGGTTTTAAAAACACAATAAAGAATGAATTAATACATAATTATAATAATAAAATTCATACTACTTAATTAAAAAATATTCAATCTTTTTTAAAAAGTCTCTCTCTGTTTCACAGAAAAATATTGGGCGAATAACTTAAAACTAACTGGTCACTTGTATTGTAGGCGTTTGGTTATTTGTTTGATAACTTATGATATCATGTGTATGTTGGGAATTTGAATCAATATTTTTGTTACTACTACTAATACTGCGCATAAAATTGTCTAATTCACTTAATTCACATTTCCATAAATTGGTTATTTCTTCACTTTGTTTGCAGCTTTTTTCGTCACTGTGTTGGTTTTGATAGTTCGATACCAAAACCAATTGATCTTCTTCTCGACTTTGGAGCTGGTGGTGTTGACGAGTTAGATGTTGATGATGGCGTAATTCACTTTTAGGTTGTAGTTCGTGATTTTTATTGATTTTAGTTTGAAATTCTAACCACTTTTGAAAACGTTCTTGCTGCTTACGTCGCAATTCTAATTCTGCAGTCATTAGAGCTGTCGACAAAATGGCGCATACTCGTAAATTGCCACCCGAACGTAATTTACGTTTCATTTGCATTTTTTTCAAACGGAAATTTTTAACCCAATCTCCTAAAGTCTTGGGATTTTGACCGTAATCATCTTCAACATTGTAAATGGCTACCATTTTTGTTGCTTGTACTTTTTTTTTGTTAAATTTGTAATAATTAAATTTACACTTTTGTTACTAAAACACACACCTCTTTGCTGGGCAATCAGCTATTTTTAGACATGTATAACCTCAATTTCACAACTAGGTTAGACTTTATACACTTTACAACACTGCAACTAGAACTGCTTATGCGAGGAGATGTTCACCGTTTAACGATTTGCCAACGACTGTTTAACGTTTCATTTTTGTGCTCGCCTTTTATAGTCTCTCTTTTCCACCCCAATGTATTCTTGACCAAACTACATTCAGGTACCTGAATAGTTGAGGCAATTATTTGCTTTGAATTTCAAGAAACTTCTGGGAATTTTTCTTTAAGTACTTTTACCTGAAGTCTAGGGAATGTATTTTAAATCTTCTTTTCAAGAAATATTTAATTTTAATACCTTAATTTGGCCTGTGAAAAAATGCACCCATTTTTAGTATACATATGCTCATTATTCTTTCTTTGTTCTTCAATTTTATTTTATATTTTTCTTTGTTTTGCTGTTTCGGGCTGTGTTTAGTTGTTTTTATTTTTAACAGGGTTGCTGTTTTCACAACAACAATTAATACGGCAACTCATACCAGACAGACATTCTACGATAATGATGGGAAAATTTTTTCAGATTAAATTTACATTATGAAACTAAATGGTTTTTAGAAAAGAAAACATGTTTTGGATAAAGAAATTTGACAAAAAATAAGCATGAATGCAATAATAGATAGAAAAAGATATATTTCTGTACAAATAAAATTTCTGGAAGGTTCCTTTAGATTCTACTATGTAAAATATTTCTTGATTTCCGAGTTATATATTACGTATTGTATTAGTTCATTTATTTGTAACTGGTTCTAGAATTCGTCAATAGCTCCTTAGCTATTAGAATTTATGGTAGTGGGGTTTATAAGATATAGAACTTCATATTTATATAGATTTTATAATTAAAGATTCATTATTCTTTAAATGATCTCCGCGTGGAGCTTTGATTAAATACCAAAGTTTTTCAATAGATGAAGAATAGGTCTTAGAACTCTATAAGGATCTAGAATATACTTCTTCTTCTTCTGTTATCCTTGACTTCCAGTGGAGCATAGAGCATGGGATGCAGTTGTTGCCTGGGTTTCCTGCTAACAGGTAATAGCTTTATTCAATTCCTACTCGCACCTCCCTGTGGTACATCCTGGAAACCTGAGTAACCTAGTTGAAGTTGCGGTAAACAACCCGAGTGGGATTCTAGGTCGGGGCTAACGTGAGAGGTAGCTATCTAAGAGCCATTCCGACATATTTGGTCTAAGATAATTGTACTTGGTAAAGTACGAAACTGTAGCGTCTGTTCAACATGTTAGTTGCGGCTACAAGCAGGCTTCTGTCTCGAATCAAGCGGCTCGCTTTACAAACATGGTCTTTGGACTCATCATCCATCGACTAAGCCCTTACGATGTTTTAAGTATGTAAAGAAACAACATTACAGAATATACTAGTCCAATCATGCGAGAAATCCCCCTGCTACGGCAGCTGGCACAAGGATTTTGGAGGTGCCTTATCTATGCAAGAACATCCTGATGAATAAAACCTAGAATATACATACACATGTATATCGTCACCTGAAATGCAAAAGGGCGTAACTAACACAAAAATTACAATTGATTTTTTCTGAGTTATTTCTGCTGGTTATGGAGAAAAATGGACTAAGATTCCCAAAAACATTGGCACAAATTATACGCCTGTCATTCTGATCAGGTATGAAAAAGATGGTACAATTGGTGGTAAATTATTCTTAATTTGTTACTGCTGATTATAAAGTTTTTGGAAGAATAAAACTGTAAACTGATTTTTATAAGTAGCTACATAATAACACGAACCGCCGTGGTATAGCAGGTTAGTCATCCGTCTAGCATACCAGACCTCTCGATCCCCGGCCAGACCCACTTAAAAAAAATAAATTAAAAAAAGCGGCAGTTCATCTCATAACTCAGCTAGCCACTGGTTATTAAGTATTAGGCTATGTAAAACTTCTCTAACTTATGCATTTGCCGTTCGGAGCCGGAGTTAATGAGTCTAAAATAGAATCCTTCATCCGATTCTATTTTAGACTCATTTTCTGAGAGAAGTACCCCTTGTTCCAATTGGAATGTTGTATATATATATACATAACACGATTAACTTTCTACCCAATTGGTCTGATGTTTGTAATATATGGAAATGCCTGTAGTATTCCGAATGACTCTGAGTTGATTTTAAGTTTAAGTGCATTTTTAAAGAAACTTTGATTATTTCAGGAATTGAGATGTGGGCTCATGACCGCCGCAATTTTTTTTTTCTTTTAATTTAAAAATATGCAAATGCTCTAATTAAAGATATGATACAGATTTAAAAATAACTTTAATATCCTCTTATACTGCAAGATATTTTTCTAAGCATTACAAAACCTTCTGAATATATTGATAATCGTTCATCGGTCCACAGAATCAGTCGAGCCCGACTATACATATATCTATAATTTAAATTAATTTCTTTTCAAATTGCGTTGTAAAAGTGTTTATAACCTATTTTAATTACTTGATTTTTTCAATTGGAAGATTCTAGTACCCATTTTCTTTACTTTAAATCCATGTTTAACGAAAAATTTTTAAAATGAATTTTTTTATGAACTTTAATAGTTAAATTTGAATCGATTTTCGGATCAAAAGGGATTAAATAAGATCCATTCTATAGTTTAGAATTTTAAACCCGTAAAATGAGTGTTTTTTTAATACCCAATGTTATCATCATGATCTACCTATAAAGTATTTTTTGTTTTTATATTTGGTACAAAATCAAGAAAACCATTTTCGATCCCTGATTCGTAGGGTAGTCCTTTAATGAGTTGTTACATAAAGTAACAACTCATTATGTTTTGATTTAACAAAATTTGCCGAGAATATTGCTCATTTATTGGAAAAGTTGGTTATATAAATTGAGCGAAATTGGTTCACATTTGACCAATAGTGGATCTGTCATTTAAAGCACGATATTGACTAAATGAAAAAGCTGAAGCAACAAAATTTGGTTCGAATTTTCCTCATTTGGAAAAGTTTAATACTGAATTTGGGGGGAATCGGTCCACATCTGACCATAGAAAAATATGGGAGTAATATTAATGATAAGATTGGGTAAAAAGCCAAAAATAACCTCTTACTTGTTTTATACCTACTAGATTATTTGTTTTTGGACAAAATTTTAAAATCTTCATAAAGAATTCATGCTAATTTTTTTTAAATACTTTTATGAAAACAGGAAAATAATTAGATTTCAAAGTACATTCTAGGTAAATGGTTAAAAATGCCAAACGTTTAAAGAAACCACGTTTAAAGTTTTGTGTCCTTGAACAAAAGTTGTTTTTCTTGTAGAACATCCCCTAAAATATTTGGAATAATTTTCAGGGTTGGGGTTGGATGATACATTTTTAATATGTATTGAATGTGAATTAAGAAAAAACATGTATATGAAGGTATTTTCTTATGTATGCATTTAAATATGTTAAAGTATGTACATGTGTTCCTATATAATACAAATTTTTGATGTGTTTTTTCTTAAAATAAACCCTTCAAAACCTTTAAAAGAATTCGGCATCTGTTGCATATATGAAATTAAAATGTTATTTTTAAGTGTTATTTGAAATGTCTACGAGGATTGTCTTGTATGTTTCGAGATAATAAACTTTTTTGTAAGTTCGATCCAATTTAAGAAGAACTTTTTGAATTCCGCTAGGGATACCTCTTACTTTTTAATGCATTAAACCTCTTACCTCTTACTTTTTAATGCATTAAACGCTTTATTAGAAGACCTCACATTTAATTTTTATACTCAACATCTAAAAGAATAGGGGTATATTGAGATTGTCATTCCGTTTGTAATTTCCTACTTTAATAGCTATGGCCACTAAATTTAGCACAAGGAAGTTTTATGTCAATGCCAGCCAGTGTGTCGCAATCGGCTACAATTTGACGATAGCTCCCATATAAAAAACTTACAGAAACACAAAATATCAAAAAGAAAGGGGGTCTCTGTCAGTCTGTCCGTTAAATGAAAGCGCCCTAACTAAAAGAGCTAGAGAAACAAAATTTTCCAAAAGTATTTTCGATATGTGGTGAGTGTTGTGTATTTGAAATGGGCGAAATCGGTTTACATTTAGTTAGAACTCCCGCCCCGGGAATCGCATTAATGCTGATAAATTCAATCCAATTGTAATAGATATGTCAACTTAATTTAGAACAGAGCTTTCATATAAAAACCACTAAAATCAGTTAAAAGCTATTAAATTATAAACTATGACAGCTATGGTATCTTAATGACCTTTATATAAATACCAGCCAGTGTATAAAATTTGGTGACAATCGGCCACCATTTAACTATAATTCTGACATATATAGCATCCAATTTTTATTAAGATTGCACCTACGAAATTAGATAGCTATCAACCAATGTTAAGTCCAGACTTTATATACGGTGGATGCATTAGGAACTTCAAACAAAATATGCGGACCTGCCGTATTATTTTCAAAGTGTTTGGCCTAACTATTAAGCACAACGAAATGGGGATTCTGCAACAGCTACATATTGTGCTATGAGAGGAGATTATGATTCACATAATGGTCCAACTACGCAAGAGATTACAAATATTGTAATGACTGTGCGTCTTCGTTTAAATATCGCTAAAAATATCGCTGCTGTAAGTGAAATTGTTGCCGAAGAGCCGAATATGTCGATTCCTCGTTGTTCTTAGGAATATGATAACCGACTTTTTTGCCTGCTATTGAAGAATACGATTTGGAGAATATGTGGTTTCAACAAGACGGTTCCACATGCCACACAACTCGAGCGAATATGGCTTTATTGCAAGAGACATTTTCTGGCCGCGTAATTTCTCGTCGTGGTGATATCAATTGGCTACCAAGATCATGCGATTTAACACCATTAGACTTTTTTTTTGGTGGGGCTACACGAAAGACCTTGTTTATACAGATAAACCTTTAACTCTTGAGTACATAAAAACCAACATTCGTCAAGTTAAAGCTGAAATACCTCCCAATATGTTTCAAAAAGTGGTCGAAAATTACCTCAAAAGAATCAATGCTGGCAACATTTCGCGTGGTGGTCATTTAAATGATAAAAAAAGAAATGTCATGAAAAAAATTATTATATATGTGTTTTATTTGCGTTTAGTTTTGAAACCGCAAAATGGATAACCCTATATTTAACTGCTTATAATGTAAAACTATAACCGGTTATGATACCAATTTTGTGCAAAGTAAATGCTAGATACAAAGCTTGAAATATAAAGCTACTGCAATCGAATTTAGTACAAAGATTTTACCAACAATACCAACATTTTGAATTAGCTGTACCCTCTTAGATATGTGAGATATGTTCCTAAATTTAGCAGCCAAATATAACTACTAAGAGTTTAAAATGTGCTAGATATTTTGAATCTGATAAAATGAGTTAATGATGGGAAAAGATTCATTAGTAAAGAAAGGGTATATTGGGTTTGTGCTGATGTTTGTAACGCATAAAAATATTGGTCTGAGACCCACCTTTAAGTATACCAATCGACTTAGAATCACCCTAAATTGTTTTAACGACGGTTATCCATGTAAGCTTGTTATCATTCTACAGGTCGTACAAGATAATTTGATGAAATTTTAGGTCCAAGGACGATCCCTATTATTTTTGCGTGTATTCGGATTACTATTTCGGGTATCTCCCATAGGGAAGTACCCGCAATTTGTTTATCATGAAATTGCTTATCATAACCTTAATCAGTGTTAATAATTTTGTAGCAATCGGCCCATATTTGACCATACCTCCCATACAAGACACATTCTCAAAAGACGTTTATATATACATAAAAGCACAAAAACGTTTATAACTCTAAAGAAAATTTGGTAACAATCGGTCCACAATTGACCCTAGCTCCCATACCAGGACCTTAGCCGGAAATGATATAAATCTCGAAATTTTGAAAAAATAGCACATAGTATATGTATGTATGTCTCCAAGACTTAAGGAAAACTTGTTTAATTGTTGGTCCATATTTGACCTTAGTAGTGAAGGGTATTATATAGTCGGGCTGGACCGACTATAGCTTTTCTTACTTGTCAAATAAAAGTTTGTTTTTTTACGACGGTCATGAATATTTCAATATAAAAGTTTTCAAGAAATTTTGTAAATTCCAAATTTACGTTTCCTTTTCCCCTATAAATGTACCTACTGCAAAAATCTGTTGCAGATCTTTTAAATATTTTTTTTATATGTAGATATATTCCACTTCAAAATGCATTTTGTAATATATTTATTCAATACTTTTGATAACAATTAAACAAACATTTTTATAAATAAATTTCCAATCGAACTAAAATAAACATAAAATTGTAATATAATGCATACAATCATTTCACACATTTTCATTGATAATTTTCTTAAAACTTTTTATTTTGGTTTTTCCAAACAAAAAAAAATCAATTTTTCCATAATGAAAAACAAAAAAGACATTCACACGCCAAACTATTCCTTTCCTATGGCCATCTTTATAGCCCCCCAATGAAAATGAAAAGAAAAGCACTCCAGCGCGATCAAGAGCTGGAGAAAGGAGAGCAAATAAACAATTTAACAGCGAACAAGTGCTTTTTGAGTATTTAATTTAAACAAAATAAAAAACAAGAATTGAAATAAAAACATTTTTATAGAAATTTTCATAGAAATTCAAATTGATTAGCACGATCATCGAACTTTCCAAATCGAAATTGAAATCGTAGAGTTTTCAGTTTTGGCCAAAAAAGAGAGATCAGTAACGGTAAAACTATAGAACGAAGTAGATGGAAAATTGTCTTAACAAAAAATACGCGAACGATATACAAAAATTAAAATATTCTTGACGTGATCCGTGAACGTTCCTGGAAATAAATTATTTGCTAAATAAACAAAAATTGTTGTTATTTCAATTCAATTCATTTCAATATTTATTTAAATAATTTCAAAATGATGAGTGTTGGCTATTTGTGTTTTATGATTTAATTAAAGAAAAAAACATAAAGGAATTTCGTATTAAAAAAAATCTTTATTAAATTTTAAGAAGAAAGTTAATATTGTGACATTTTTGGTAAAAAGAAGCTAAAACAGATTTTCCATTATGGAAAATGTAAGATTTTCTATTATTGTAAGTGTGCTAATTAATTTGTCAATTGGTAGAAAAGTATTTGTAAATATATTTAATCTTTTCAAAATCACTAACAAAATAAAACAACCCAGGAGAATTTCAAAAAACAAAAACCCGAAAAAGCCGATAACGGAGGTAGTGTCTCTACACTTACTTCTGCGTTGATTACATATTGGTTCCCAGCAACTTTTTTACAATTGATCAAATAAATTTGAGCATACTTGGAAAGCAGCCAATCTCTGCCCAAGCTCCAAAGAGTATCTGCAACTACAGGGTTATCCATTTTGCGGTTTCAAAAGTGAACGTTAATAAAACACATATAAAATATTTTTTTCATGATATTACATTTTTATTATAAAGTTTGAACGTTGACATTACATCATCTAAATGACCACCACTTTTGACTTTTGAGGTAATTTTCGACCACTTTTTGACATATATTGGATGGTATTTCAGCCATAACTTGACGAATGTTGATTTTTAAGTGCTTAAGAGTTAATGGGTTTTCTGCACAAACGCGGTCTTTCGCGTATCCCCACAAAAAAAGTCTAATGTTGTCAAATCGGGGTGATGTAGGGGATGTTGGATTGGGTTTAGGACGTCGCGCTAGTAACCCACACCTGAAAAAATCAGCTACTATGAAATAGCAAACTTTAAGAATTAACATTGACATAATAAAACGCATTAAGCCACAGCGTTTGCGTTGGCTAGGACATGTTGTGCGAATGGATGAAAATACTTTAGGAAGAAAAGTGTTCGAACATGATCCCGAGGGAACTTGTAGACTAGGACGACCGAAACTTCGATGGAAAGACCAAGTAGAAGAAAATCTATCCAAGCTTGGCTTACGAAATTGGAGAATATGCGCACAATATCGAAGCGCGTGGAATTCTAAAATATGCTCAGCCTTTGACCTAAGCAGGTTGCAATATAGGCCATTTAAGTAAGTAAGTGTCAAATCGCACAATCTTGGTGGCCAGTTGATATCGCCACGACGAGAAATTAAGCGGCCAGGAAATGTCTCTTGCAATAAAGCCGTATTCGCTCGAGTTGTGTGGCACCGTTTTGTTGAAACCACATATTTTCCAAATCGTATTCTTCATGTCATATGACCATAACGCTCCGAATTCACGGTGAAAGTCGTGCCATCGTCGTTTACGAAGAAGTAAGTTCAAATCACACCTTCGGACGAAAAGCGCACCAAACAGTGACTTTTTCTGGATATAATGGCCTCTCTTCAATTACTTGTGGATTCTCAGAACACCAACTACGAGTGTTGTTCAAGCATCCATTCCAAGTATCTACGACGTTGTGAATGATCAGTTGGCTTCAGTTGTTGTATCAGCTGGACTTTATATGGGTGCAGGTGTAGATCTATATGCAAAATACGACATAATGTGCCGTCTTTTGCACCAGACCTCTTACTCATAATCGCTAAACTGAACGATACAACGATTTTGTCGTTTCTGAACGCTGTACGCATATATGGCTTAAGATAATTCACCGACCGGCGCTTCAATGATTTACAGAAAACCCCTAACTTGCATTCGCTTCATTCCTGCTTGTAGAATAATCGTAGTGAGGGATTGTCCAGCTGAATCGACTTAGGCACTAAAATTGTTACGTTGTTTAATCTTTCTTGAACCCAAAAGAATGTTGATATCCGATCCAAAATCGTGTTCGCCATCCAAACTGCAAAGCCTTCCAAGGCAAATAGTTCCGTCGGAATATCCATGCTGATGCTAAAACAGTCGTATTCCTGACAGGTCTCCTTAATCCCTATGCGATGATCACAATTTTAAAACCTGGGAAGCCGGAAGAATCATCGTATATATCTATATCCCTCCTGTTACCAGTCGCGAAGATTCTCAAAAAGTACATCTTCGCCACAACATTAACCGCCATTACCTCTCATATCGTACAAGGTTTGAATTAGGAGTGCTCTTGAGAAAGAACAGTTCTTCTTCCGTTATCCTTGGCTCCCAGTGAAGCTTAGGCCCTCAACCATCCTCTTATATCGGACTCTATTGCGTTATGTTAGGCACACGTCATTCCAAGAATAGCTTGCTGCTCCGCATCGATTGACCCTCTCCACGTTCCAGCAGGTGCACCAACATGACGACTCCTTCCTTGCGGATAAAGGTACCTAAACATGCTATAACCACGTTATCCACGTTGATGTGTGTTGACGGGCCTCCAACCTTTTCTTGGAAATATTGATTTCTAGCCCAGCTACCCGAGATTCAAAGTCCTCAAGATGTTTAAAAAGTGTCCATTGGATACCACGTCTACCATTCAAAGACATCCAGACATAAACATAACACAGATTTGTGATCTCCTCGCTGCATGCAGGGAAACAACATAAGCTCGACGGTCGATCCTCGACAATGCCATGCCGATGACTAATATAATGACAATCCAAAACAGCGTGAACCAGCGCTGAATATGATTGGTCTTAACTTGGTAAGACTTATCTTGGTCCAGACTTATCTTGGTTATCCTTCATCTCAACTGTAGACACTGACCTCCTCGTGGCAACATCCGGGGAACTACGTTAACACCCGTTAATGTAGTGAGCTAACATGTGCAGCGAGCTTTCTTATAAGAACGATAAAAATATGGGCTGTGACGTCGGAAATGTTAAAATAAAATAATTAAAAAGGTCCCTCCTAATGTTAAAAGAGGACAAGATCGAAGCGCATGAAATATAAATATGCTCGGCTTTTGACCTTAACAGGTTGTTAATATAGGCCATTTAAGTAAGTAAGTCATTTGTTTATCACTATTTAAGATAATAGCAATACTAAGTATCGGGTTTAAGTTTCGTAATCTTCGTATCTGGAAAATGGTGTTACTCAATCCACTGTTTTGGTTAAATTAAACTCGTAACTATATATATATTTTCAGGGCGTACGAGAATAAAGTATGGCACACTTCTATCGACATGTATTGCTATTGAAGTCAGAAACAAATTCTCTCGATTTATACCGAGCTTCCTCAGATATCGCTGTATAACAGTTCGATATAAATAAGTATAAATAAATCACAAATTCAAAATGTTCTGAGCTTAAGAATCCAAGACAATGTCTGTTCGAAAGGAACATTCAAACGTTGCGGCTTTATAAGACGGGGCATGGGTTACTTTTTTAGATCAGTAAATTATATGCATCTATACATTTTTTTATATAAAATTTGTATAAAAAATATTTTATATCGTTAATATAATCGCGGTTAAATTACCTATTTCCTCCTGGGAAGTTAAAAATTTCTCTAAAAAATCAACTAATTCTTTGTGGCAACTGCATTTTAAACAAAATCCTCCTCTTTCCAACAGTTATTCATTATTAACATTTAATTATTGCCATTTTTTCACACCTTTCAAGGAGAACGATTTGAAACGTAATTCCGAGAGTGGCATTGACAATGATGTTTACTATGACGACGATGATGATAAGCGGAGTATCTCGAGTGAAAGCAATAGCGATGCCATATTTAGCGATGACGCTGCTAATGATATTTTCATAACACAACAAAACAAAATCTTATGGGATAATCTAGAGATCGAACAAACTTTAGGTCAAGCCAATAATTCAGAAGCGGTATTTCATATGGTTAAGACGGGCACGTTTACAGAACTCGAGCCGGCCTCAAATGATGCCCAGTTAGCTTTACTCTATTGTTCGCTTTATGGCTGTGTGGAACACATAAGCTATTTGCTGGATCATTGTGGTAGTGATCCCAATTGTTGTGATCCTCGTGGCCGTTCGCCTTTGCACTTTGCCTGCTGTCGTGGTAATGCTCATATCGCCAAAGTTCTGCTGGATCGTGGAGCCGATCCCAATCGTTGGGATGCCGAAAAGGAAGTTACACCCCTTCACTGTGCGGCTAGTGCCCAAAGTGTTGAGTGTATTTTATTGATGCTGAAGCGTAAAGCCCATATAAATATTGGCCTTGAAAAGCGTTCGGCCTTACATTTTGCTATTGATCGCAATGCCATTGAGTGTGTGGAGACTCTTTTGAAATATGGTGCTGACCCAAATACCCCTCAGGTTTATACGGAAACGCCATTGCATACCGCTTGTGCTCTCGGCTATACGAAATGTGTTGAACTTTTATTGAGTCACGGTGCCGATGTTCGTTCTCAATTTGGAGAGGGTAAATTGACAGCATTGCATTTGGGTAAGTCTAAATGATGAGTAAGTGTCAGTTAATTTGATTTTGAATGATCGTCGATTGATTTTTCTCCGTCTTTGTTTTACATTCCATTGAATTTTTAATTGTGTTTTTTTTAATATCGACTGAGATTTCTTTCTTTTTGCCGAATTTCATGTTAATATATTTTCCCGGAAAACATGTGTACGATCGCCAATGGTTTGTGTTTTTGCTTTAAAATAAACCGACCGCATGGACTCATGCAAATATTTTGTTATAATTCTTCTTGTGTACTCGTACTTTATTGAAATGAGATTTATGAGAATATAAAAACTTTTATTTTGTTTAAACAAATTATTAATTTTAAAATAAATATTTTTTTGTTGTGTCCACAACTAATAAACATTTTGCTTAGAAGGATTTGCACTAATTTTTTTAGAATTGAAAAACGTTTTAAATTTTTTGTTTATTTCAACAAAAAGATCTTGGAATTGACTTTGTGATTGTTTGCTAAATTTAATAATTATATAAATATTGATTGAAATAATTTTTAAGTTATTGAGGTCAGGTATCCTTTAATCATTGCCATTTACAATAATTTTTTTTATGGAATATTCGATTTTGTACCGAAAATTTTTCTATATAAAAATTTTGTACCGAAAATTTTTCCATATACAAATTTTGTACCAAAAATTTTTCTATATAAAAATTTTGTACCGAAAATTTTTCTATATAAAAATTTTGTACCGAAAATTTTTCTATATAAAAATTTTGTAGCGATATTTTTCTATATATTAATTTTGTACCGAAAATTTTTTCTATATATTAATTTTGTAGCGAAAATTTTTTCTATATAAAAATTTTGTAGCGAAAATTTTTCTATATAAAAATTTTGTACCGAAAATTTTTCTATATAAAAATTTTGTAGCGATATTTTTCTATATACTAATTTTGTAGCGAAAATTTTTCTATATATTAATTTTGTAGCGAAAATTTTTTCTATATAAAAATTTTGTAGCGAAAATTTTTCTATATAAAAATTTTGTACCGAAAATTTTTCTATATAAAAATTTTGTAGCGAAAATTTTTCTTTATAAAAATTTTGTAGCGAAAATTTTTCTATATAAAATTTTTTTAGCGAAATAATGAAAATTTTTTTATATAAAAATTTTTTAGCGAAAATTTTTCTATATAAAATTTTTTTAGCGAAATAATGAAAATTTTTCTATATAAAAAATTTTTAGCGAAAATTTTTCTATATAAAATTTTTTTAGCGAAAATTTTTCTATAAAAAAATTTTTCTTTATAAAAATTATACTAATTTTGTAGCGAAAATTTTTTCTATATATTAATATTGTAGCGAAAATTTTTTCTATATAAAAATTTTGTAGCGAAAATTTTTCTATATAAAAATTTTGTACCGAAAATTTTTCTATATAAAAATTTTGTAGCGAAAATTTTTCTTTATAAAAATTTTGTAGCGAAAATTTTTCTATATATAAATTTTGTACCGAAAATTTTTCTATATAAAAATTTTGTTCCGAAAATTTTTCTATATAAAAATTTTGTACCGAAAATTTTTCTATATAAAAATTTTGTACCGAAAATTTTTCTATATAAAAATTTTGTACCGAAAATTTTTCTATATAAAAATTTTGTACCGAAAATTTTTCTATATAAAAATTTTGTACCGAAAATTTTTCTATATAAAAATTTTGTACCAAAAATGTTTCTACATAAAAATTTTGTAGCGAAAATTTTTCTATATAAACATTTTGTACAGAAAATTTTTCTATATAAAAATTTTGTAGCGAAAATTTTTCTATATAAAAATTTTGTACCGAAAATTTTTCTATATAAAAATTTTGTACCGAAATTTTTTCTTTATAAAAATTTTGTACGAAAATTTTTCTTTATAAAAATTTTTTACTGAAAATTTTTCTTTATAAAAATTTTGTACCGAAAATTTTTCTATATAAAAATTTTGTACCAAAAATTTCTCTATATAAAAATTTTGTACCGAACATTTCTCTATATAAAAATTTGTACCGAAAATTTTTCTATATAAAACTTTTCTCTAGAAAAATTTTGTACCGAAAATTTTTCTCTAGAAAAATTTTGTACCGAAAATTTTTCTCTAGAAAAATTTTGTACCGAAAATTTTTCTCTAGAAAAATTTATATAAAAATATATATAATATAATATATATTTTGTACCGAAAATTATTTTCTAGAAAAATTTTGTACCGAAAATTTTTCTCTAGAAAAATTTTGTACCGAAAATTTTTCTCTAGAAAAATTTTGTACCGAAAATTTGTCTATATAAAAATTTTGTTCCGAAAATTTTTCTATATAAAAATTTTGTAGCGAAAATTTTTCTAAATAAAAATTTCGTACCGAAAATTTGTCTATATACAAATTTTGTACCGAAAATTTTTCTATATAAAAATTTTATACCGAAAATTTTTCTATATAAAAATTTTATACCGAAAATTTTTTAATATAAAAATTTTGTATCGAAAATTTTACTATATAAAAATATTGTACCGAAAATTTTTCTATATAAAAATTTTGTACCGAAAATTTTTCTATACAAAAATTTTGTACCGAAAATTTTTCTATATAAAAATTTTGTACCGAAAATTTTTCTATATAAAAATTTTGTACCGAAAATTTTTCTATATAAAAATTTTGTACCGAAAATTTTTCTATATAAAAATTTTGTACCGAAAATTTTTCTATATAAAAATTTTGTACCGAAAATTTTTCTATATAAAAATTTTGTATAAAAATTTTGTAACAAAAATTTTTCTATATAAAAATTTTGTACCAAAAATTTTTCTATACAAAAATTTTGTAACGAAAATTTTGCTATATAAAAATTTTGTAGCGAAAATTTTTCTTTATAAAAATTTTGTAGCAAAAAATTTTCTATATAAAAATTTTGTAACGAAAATTTTAATGAAAACATTTTTTTTCTATATTTTTTTTAGCTGCCGAAAACGACTACGTGGAATGTGTTCGCCTTCTCTTGGAACATGGTGCCGAAGTGGATTGTCGGAATGCCAGTCATCAGACTCCCTTGCATTTAGCCTGTCTTTCGCAATCTATAGAAACCGTTGAAATGCTCATTGTACATGGAGCAAATGTTAACGCCGTCTACAGAGATGGTCGGACTGCCCTACATGCAGCCATAGTGAAACAATCACGTTGTCTGGATTGTTGCAATGCGCTACTTAAAGCAGGGGCTAATGTTAATAAGGCTGATAACTATGGCTATACCCCGCTACATATAGCGGCCCTAAATGAATTCAGCAATTGCGTGTACACTTTTATAGGTATGTAGCTCGAAAGAGTTGTATTAGAATTTGAATACTAAAACTTTTCTCCCTATTCCCCCAGAGCATGGTGCCGATATAACTGCCCGCACTGATGGCAATGTTTCGGCTTTGTCATTTATTGTTCGTAGAACTCCCGAAATTATTCCGAAATTAATGGCAAAATTAGATGCCTCCATCAAAGTGAATGATCATGAAATTGGTGACGTTGATTGTGAGATTAAATTGGATTTTCGGTTGCTCGTGCCGCCGGGTGCTTTAGAACGTGGTGAAACCGAGTTACTTTTGTCACTTATCGAAGTGGGTCAGAAGAGAATTATAATGCATCCGTTATGTGAAACTTTTCTATTTCTAAAATGGCGTCGTATTAGGAAATTCTTCCTAATGTCTTTGCTATATCATGCCATTTATGTGATACTCTTCACTTTATATATCGTGGGAGTCTATGCCCACAGCTGTGAAAAGGACAAGGAATGTGTGGGTCGAGCTTATATACCTACAGTGGGATATTTTGTTATAATTTTAAATTTAATATTATTGGGTAAAGAATTGTTTCAGGTAAATATTTATTAAGATTTTTTTAAATTTATTTCACTAATATTTTTGGTTTTACAATTTAGATGGCACATGGGCTTCAGGGATATGCGAAATACTGGGAAAATTGGCTGCAATGGGCAATTATTTTTGGGGTATTACTGTGTGTGGTGAGTGTAGAAAATGTCTAGTGTCAAATTTTTATAGAAAACATTTCGGTAACAAATTTTTATAGAAAAATTTTTGACATAAAATTTTTATAGAAAAATTTTCATGATAAAATTTGTATAGAAAAATTTTGTACCGAAAATTTTCTCTATAAAAATTTTGTACCGAAAAATTTTTATATAAAAATTTTGTACCAAAATTTTTCTATATAAAAATTTTGTACCGAAAATTTTCCTATATACAAATTTTATACTGAAAATGTTTCTATATAAAAATTTTTTACCGAAAATTTTTCTATATAAAAATTTTTTACCGAAAATTTTTCTATATAAAAATTTTGTATCGAAAATTTTTCTATATAAAAATTTTGTACCGAAAATTTTTCTATATAAAAATTTTGTACCGAAAATTTTTCTATATAAAAATTTTGTACCGAAAATTTTTCTATATAAAAATTTTGTACCGAAAATTTTTCTATATAAAAATTTTGTACCGAAAATTTTTCTATATAAAAATTTTGTACCGAAAATTTTTCTATATAAAAATTTTGTACCGAAAATTTTTCTATATAAAAATTTTGTACCGAAAATTTTTCTATATAAAAATTTAGTACCGAAAATTTTTTTATATAAAAATTTTGTACCGAAAATTTTTCTATATAAAAATTTTGTACCGAAAATTTTCCTATATACAAATTTTGTACTAAAAATTTTTCTATATAAAAATTTTGTACTAAAAATTTTTGTATATAAAAATTTTGTACCGAAAAATTTTTATATATAAAAATTTTGTACATAAAATTTTCCTATATACAAATTTTGTACTGAAAATTTTTCTATATAAAAATTTTGTACCGAAAATTTTTCTATATAAAAATTTTGTACCGAAAATTTTTCTATATAAAAATTTTGAACCGAAAATTTTTCTATATAAAAATTTTAAACCGAAAATTTTTATATATAAAAATTTTGTACCGAAAATTTTTATATAGAAAAATTTTGCACCGAAAATTTTTATATAGAAAAATTTTGTACGGAAAATTTTTCTATAGAAAAATTTTGTACGGAAAATTTTTCTATAGAAAAATTTTGTACGGAAAATTTTTCTATAGAAAAATTTTGTACGGAAAATTTTTCTATAGAAAAATTTTGTACGGAAAATTTTTCTATGGAAAAATTTTGTACGGAAAATTTTTCTATGGAAAAATTTTGTACCGAAAATTTTTCTATAGAAAAATTTTGTACGGAAAATTTTTCTACAGAAAAATTTTGTACGGAAAATATTTCTATAGAAAAATTTAGTACGGAAAATTTTTCTATAGAAAAATTTAGTACGGAAAATTTTTCTATAGAAAAATTTAGTACGGAAAATTTTTCTATAGAAAAATTTAGTACGGAAAATTTTTCTATAGAAAAATTTTATACCGAAAATTTTTCTATATAAAAATTTTGTACCGAAAATTTTTCTATATAAAAATTTTGTACCGAAAATTTTTCTATATAAAAATTTTGTACCGAAAATTTTTCTATATAAAAATTTTGTACCGAAAATTTTTCTATATAAAAATTTTGTACCGAAAATTTTTTCTATATAAAAATTTTGTACCGAAAATTTTTCTATTTAAAAATTTTGTACCGAAAATTTTTCTATTTAAAAATTTTGTACCGAAAATTTTTCTATTTAAAAATTTTGTACCGAAAATTTTTCTATATAAAAATTTTGTACCGAAAATTTTTCTATATAAAAATTTTGTACCGAAAATTTTTCTATATAAAAATTTTGTACCGAAAATTTTTCTATAGAAAAATTTTGTACCGAAAATTTTTCTATAGAAAAATTTTGTACCGAAAATTTTTCTATATAAAAATTTTGTACCGAAAATTTTTCTATATAAAAATTTTGTACCGAAAATTTTTCTATATAAAAATTTTGTACCGAAAATTTTTCTATATAAAAATTTTGTACCGAAAATTTTTCTATATAAAAATTTTGTACCGAAAATTTTTCTATATAAAAATTTTGTACCGAAAATTTTTCTATATAAAAATTTTGTACCGAAAATTTTTCTATATAAAAATTTTGTACCGAAAATTTTTCTATATAAAAATTTTGTACCGAAAATTTTTCTATATAAACATTTTGTACCGAAAGTTTTTCTATATAAAAATTTTGTACCGAAAATTTTTCTATATACAAATTTTGTACCGAAAATTTTTCTATATAAAAATTTTGTACCGAACATTTTTCTATATAAAAATTTTGTACCGAAAATTTTTCTATGTAAAAATTTTGTACCGAAAATTTTTCTATATAAAAATTTTTCTATATAAAAATTTTGTACCGAAAATTTTTCTATATAAAAATTTTGTACCGAAAATTTTTCTATATAAAAATTTTGTACGGAAAATTTTTCTATATAAAAATTTTGTACCGAAAATTTTTCTATATAAAAATTTTGTACCGAAAATTTTTCTATATAAAAATTTTGTACCGAAAATTTTTCTATATACAAATTTTGTACCGAAAATTTTTCTATATAAAAATTTTGTACCGAAAATTTTTCTATATAAAAATTTTGTACCGAAAATTTTTCTATATACAAATTTTGTACCGAAAATTTTTCTATATAAAAATTTTGTACCGAAAATTTTTCTATATAAAAATTTTGTACCGAAAATTTTTCTATGTACAAATTTTGTACCGAAAATTTTTCTATATAAAAATTTTTCTATATAAAAATTTTGTACCGAAAATTTTTCTATATAAAAATTTTGTACCGAAAATTTTTCTATATAAAAATTTTGTACCGAAAATTTTTCTATATAAAAATTTTGTACCGAAAATTTTTCTATATAAAAATTTTGTACCGAAAATTTTTCTATGTAAAAATTTTGTACCGAAAATTTTTCTATATAAAAATTTTTCTATATAAAAATTTTGTACCGAAAATTTTTCTATATAAAAATTTTGTACCGAAAATTTTTCTATATAAAAATTTTGTACCGAAAATTTTTCTATATAAAAATTTTGTACCGAAAATTTTTCTATATACAAATTTTGTACCGAAAATTTTTCTATATAAAAATTTTGTACCGAAAATTTTTCTATATAAAAATTTTGTACCGAAAATTTTTCTATATAAAAATTTTGTACCGAAAATTTTTCTATATAAAAATTTTGTACCGAAAATTTTTCTATGTAAAAATTTTGTACCGAAAATTTTTCTATATAAAAATTTTTCTATATAAAAATTTTGTACCGAAAATTTTTCTATATAAAAATTTTGTACCGAAAATTTTTCTATATAAAAATTTTGTACCGAAAATTTTTCTATATAAAAATTTTGTACCGAAAATTTTTCTATATAAAAATTTTGTACCGAAAATTTTTCTATATAAAAAGTTTGTACCGAAAATTTTTCTATATAAAAAGTTTGTACCGAAAATTTTTCTATAGAAAAATTTTGTACTGAAAATTTTTCTATATAAAAATTTTGTACCGAAAATTTTTCTATATAAAAATTTTGTACCGAAAATTTTTCTATATAAAAATTTTGTACCGAAAATTTTTCTATATAAAAATTTTGTACCGAAAATTTTTCTATATAAAAATTTTGTACCGAAAATTTTTCTATATAAAAATTTTTCTATATAAACATTTTGTTCCGAAAATTTTTCTATATAAAAATTTTGTACCGAAAATTTTTCTATATAAAAATTTTGTTCCGAAAATTTTTCTATATAAAAATTTTGTACCGAAAATTTTTCTATATAAAAATTTTGTACCGAAAATTTTTCTATATAAAAATTTTGTACCGAAAATTTTTCTATATAAAAATTTTGTACCGAAAATTTTTCTATATAAAAATTTTGTACCGAAAATTTTTCTATATAAAAATTTTGTACCGAAAATTTTTCTATATACAAATTTTGTACCGAAAATTTTTCTATATAAAAATTTTGTACCGAAAATTTTTCTATATAAAAATTTTGTACCGAAAATTTTTCTATGTACAAATTTTGTACCGAAAATTTTTCTATATAAAAATTTTTCTATATAAAAATTTTGTACCGAAAATTTTTCTATATAAAAATTTTGTACCGAAAATTTTTCTATATAAAAATTTTGTACCGAAAATTTTTCTATATAAAAATTTTGTACCGAAAATTTTTCTATGTAAAAATTTTGTACCGAAAATTTTTCTATATAAAAATTTTTCTATATAAAAATTTTGTACCGAAAATTTTTCTATATAAAAATTTTGTACCGAAAATTTTTCTATATAAAAATTTTGTACCGAAAATTTTTCTATATAAAAATTTTGTACCGAAAATTTTTCTATATAAAAATTTTGTACCGAAAATTTTTCTATATAAAAATTTTGTACCGAAAATTTTTCTATATAAAAATTTTGTACCGAAAATTTTTCTATATAAAAATTTTGTACCGAAAATTTTTCTATATAAAAATTTTGTACCGAAAATTTTTCTATGTAAAAATTTTGTACCGAAAATTTTTCTATATAAAAATTTTTCTATATAAAAATTTTGTACCGAAAATTTTTCTATATAAAAATTTTGTACCGAAAATTTTTCTATATAAAAATTTTGTACCGAAAATTTTTCTATATAAAAATTTTGTACCGAAAATTTTTCTATATAAAAAGTTTGTACCGAAAATTTTTCTATATAAAAAGTTTGTACCGAAAATTTTTCTATAGAAAAATTTTGTACTGAAAATTTTTCTATATAAAAATTTTGTACCGAAAATTTTTCTATATAAAAATTTTGTACCGAAAATTTTTCTATATAAAAATTTTGTACCGAAAATTTTTCTATATAAAAATTTTGTACCGAAAATTTTTCTATATAAAAATTTTGTACCGAAAATTTTTCTATATAAAAATTTTGTACCGAAAATTTTTCTATATAAAAATTTTGTACCGAAAATTTTTCTATATAAAAATTTTGTACCGAAAATTTTTCTATATAAAAATTTTGTACCGAAAATTTTTCTATATAAAAATTTTGTACCGAAAATTTTTCTATATAAAAATTTTGTACCGAAAATTTTTCTATATAAAAATTTTGTACCGAAAATTTTTCTATATAAAAATTTTGTACCGAAAATTTTTCTATATAAAAATTTTGTACCGAAAATTTTTCTATATAAAAATTTTGTACCGAAAATTTTTCTATATAAAAATTTTTCTATATAAACATTTTGTTCCGAAAATTTTTCTATATAAAAATTTTGTACCGAAAATTTTTCTATATACAAATTTTTCTTGATAATATTTTTATAGAAAAATTTTCGTGATAAAATTTTTTATTGAAAAATTTTCGTGATAAAATTTTTTATTGAAAAATTTTCGTGATAAAATTTTTATAGAAAAATTTTCTTTATTTTCCTATTTCTTTTTTAGACCCCTGAAATCCTAGTTATTGACAAATTGGCTGAAGTCCCTGTTTGGCAGCATCATGTGGCCGCTGTGGTTATACTTTTGGTTTGGGTAGAATTGATGATGCTGGTCGGACGTTTTCCCATTTTCGGTGTTTATGTGCAAATGTTTACCAAAGTGGCGGTCAATTTTGGAAAATTTCTATTGGCCTATATCTGCCTGATGATAGCTTTTGGGCTTAGCTTTTCTGTATTATTTAATGACTACAAAGCCTTTGAAAGTATTACCTGGTAAGTTTTCTAAAAAAGTTCTAAACGAGTTTGAAATAATTTAAATACTTGCCTTAAAGGTCTCTTCTAAAGTCCATTACCATGATGTCGGGCGAACTGGAGTTTGAAGATATATTTTATGGTGATGTCGAAGTAAAGTATCCCGTGACCTCACATTTTATATTTCTAAGTTTTGTGCTGCTGGTAACTGTTATCTTAACCAACCTGATGGTGGGTTTGGCGGTTAGCGATATCCAGGGTCTACAAGTCTCGGCAACACTCGATCGTTTGGTTCGACAAGCAGAACTAGTATCACGTTTGGAGAGTCTATTCTTTTCCCGACTGCTACGGGGAGCTCCTACTAAAATTTTGAAACTTTGCAAGCGTAGTGCTCTTTTAAGAACTTCAAGGAATAAACTTATGTTTATCATAAGGCCCAATGATCCCAGAGACAGTCAATTGCCAGAAGATATCAAACTGAACATTTATAAATTAGTAGCCGAACGTAGAGATCGTAATATAAGCTTACGTAGGCGTAAATTTGAAAATAATTACTCCATGTTCCAAAGATCTCTTCAGCGCCAAAATTCACCCATTCGCAAGGAACGTACTCCACTGCGGAATAATGCAACGGATTTTTATGACAAAAACAATATTCAACGCAGCGAAAATGAACAATTACTAAGACCACGTTCGGCCACTAATGTACCTAATATTTTGGCGGGAGAATCTGATTTGGCCGTAAAACTGAAAAGTCATGTTAACAGTATATCGGATGTAAGATCGGAAATTCAATTGCTTAAATCCCAATTAACAGATATGACGGATAAATTTGATAAATTTATGGATGGAGCAACGAAAAAATTAAATTTTACAGTCGAAGAATTGTGTCGCATTAAAATGTTGATGGATCAAAAATCCGCCATGAGACCAGAGAAAACTTTTAAAGTTTGATTTAAATAATTAAGAAAAGTTAACTATTTATTATAATATATAAAATATATACTAAGTATGTGTGCCTTAAATGCTAAACGAAGCTTTAACTCTTTTTTTAAAAAAGTATTTTTTATAAATAACATGATTAATATAGGGAAATTCGAACATTTATTCAATAAAAATAAACTGAACTTTTGAGCCCCCTTATTTTTAAACAAAGAACAAGACAAGCTTATAAACCAATTTATTTCCAAAATTTTTGATATGAAATTTTAGAAAAATATCAAATTTTTATAAAAAAAAATCGATATCAAATCTTTAAAGAAAAATTTTCGGTTTAAAATTTTTGTAGAAAAATTTTCGGTATCAAATTTTTATACAAAAATTTTCGGTTTCAAATTTTTATACAAAAATTTTCGATTTAAAATTTTTATAGAAAAATTTTCGGTTTGAAATTTTTATAGAAAAATTTTCGGTTTGAAATTTTTATAGAAAAATTTTCGGTATTAAATTTGTATAGAAAAATTTTCGGTTTCAAATTTTTATAGAAAAATTTTCGGTATCAAATTTTAAAAAAAAAAATATCGGTTTGAAATTTTTATAGAAAAATTTTCGGTTTGAAATTTTTATAGAAAAATTTTCGGTTTGAAATTTTTATAGAAAAATTTTCGGTATTAAATTTTTTATAGAAACATTTTCGGTTTAAAATTTTTATAGAAAAATTTTCGGTTAAAAATTTTTATAGAAAAATTTTCGGTTTAAAATTTTTATAGAAAAATTTTCGGTTTAAAATTTTTATAGAAAAATTTTCGGTTTAAAATTTTTATAGAAAAATTTTCGGTTTAAAATTTTTATAGAAAAATTTTCGGTATCAAATTTTTGTAGAAAAATTGTTAATATAGAATTTTTATAGAAAATTTTCGGTATTTAATTTTTATAGTATCAAATTTTTATAAAAAATTTTTGATATTAAATTTTTATAGAAAAATTTTCGGTTTAAAATTTTTATAGAACAATTTTTGGCTTAAAATTTTTTTAGAAAAATTTTCGGTTTAAAATTTTTATTGAAAAATTTTCGGTATTTGATTTTTATAGAAAAATTTTTGGTATCAAATTTTTATAGAAAAATTTTCGGTATCAAATTTTTATAGAAAAATTTTCGGTATCAAATTTTTATAGAAAAATTTTCGGTATTAAATTTTTATAGAAAAATTTACGATTACAAATTTTTATAAAAAATATTTGCTATGAAATTTTAGAAAAATTTTCGGTGTGTATTAAATCCTTATAGAAAAATTTCCGGTATGAAATTTTTGTAGACAAATTTTTATTGAAAAATTTTTGGTGTCAAATTTTTATAGAAAAATTTTCGATATCAAATTTTTATAGAAAAATTTTCGGTATAAAATTTTTATAGAGAAATTAACGATATAAAATTTTTATAGAAAAATTTTCGGTTTAAAATTTTTATAAAAATTTTTTGGGTATGAAATTTTTATAGAAAAATTTTCGGTATCAAATTTTTATAGAAAAAATTTTCGGTATTAAATTTTTATAGAAAAATTTTCGGTTTCAAATTTTTATAGAAAAATTTTCGGTATCAAATTTTTTTAAAAAAAATATCGGTATCAAATTTTTATAGAAAAATTTTCGGTTTAAATTTTTTATAGAAACATTTTCGGTTTAAAATTTTTATAGAAAAATTTTCGGTTAAAAATTTTTATAGAAAAATTTTCGGTTTAAAATTTTTATAGAAAAATTTTCGGTATCAAATTTTTGTAAAAAAATTGTTGATATAGAATTTTTATAGAAAATTTTCGGTATTTAATTTTTATAGTATCAAATTTTTATAAAAAAATTTTGATATTAAATTTTTATAGAAAAATTTTCGGTTTAAAATTTTTATAGAACAATTTTTGGCTTAAAATTTTTTTAGAAAAATTTTCGGTATAAAATTTTTATTGAAAAATTTTCGGTATTTGATTTTTATAGAAAAATTTTCGGTATCAAATTTTTATAGAAAAATTTTCGGTATCAAATTTTTATAGAAAAATTTTCGGTATCAAATTTTTATAGAAAAATTTTCGGTATTAAATTTTTATAGAAAAATTCACGATTACAAATTTTTATAAAAAATTTTTGCTATGAAATTTTAGAAAAATTTTCGGTGTGTATTAAATCCTTATAGAAAAATTTCCGGTATGAAACTTTTGTAGACAAATTTTTATAGAAAAATTTTCAGAACCAAATTTTTATTGAAAAATTTTTGGTGTCAAATTTTTATAGAAAAATTTTCGATATCAAATTTTTATAGAAAAATTTTCGGTATAAAATTTTTATAGAGAAATTAACGATATCAAATTTTTATAGAGAAATTAACGATATCAAATTTTTATAGAAAAATTGTCGGTGCGAAATTTTTGTAGAAACATTTTTGGGATAACATCTTTATGAAAAAATTTTCGGTATCAAATTTTTATAGAAAAATTTTCGGTATCAAATTTCTTTTTGAAATTTATTTTTTAATAAAAAATTTTGAAATTCAAATGGTGCCATAATAAATTTTATTAGTATGTTTTTTTTTAATAAAACTTTAACTAAACATTCTTAAAATGTAATAAAATCTCACAATATAATAAATCACTTTTCAATTTCATGTTTAATAACGTGCCACCATGGTCAACCATTTGTCATTGCTTTGATTCCATAACAAACTGCCCTCAGCTGGCTGTGGATCTGTCTCCTTGACTTTAGTCCAAGTTTTCGAAATCGGATCATATGTAAATGTTTTTGAATCAGCTGGCGGTGGGGGAGGAGTATTAATAATAATATTGCGAGGAGTAGTTATGGGTACTATCACCGGTTTGGGTGGTTCTGGATTTTTGGGATTAATTATTTCATACTCAGCATTGGGATTACGTGTATCGGGAAAGCCAAAAGTGGTCATTATACAAAGACCTTTAAAAACAAATAGAAGATTTGTTTATTGTTAATAAATAGGACAAATATTTATATTAAATAAATCAAATTTACATACCACAACAAATTAATAATCCCAAGAAATTCGACATGTCTATGAGAGAAACAAATTGATAAGATAATATGGAACCTGTTTTTTCTGATATCAATGAACAGACTTTTCTGTTTAACAATTAGTTTAGTACTAAATTTTTTTGTTTTATTAAAAAAAAAAACAATATTTTTTATATTCGCAAATCTTTTTGCTGTATAATGAGATAATCTTGAGACGTCAAAGGTAGAGTCTTCACTCTTTTAGCGATCATCTCTATAATTTACATTCAAATTGAGTCATATTTTGTTTTGAATAAATAATTATCTCTTTAACTAATTGAAATTTAAGACTGTAACCGAAAGCACAAGTGAATATGTATAAAGTCTCACCTACAGGGGTTTACGATAAGTCATGTTTTTTTTATTGGAAGGATTTCCCCACCAACATTTTTTGGTTTCATCAAAAAAACTATTTATTACAATAATAAAAAAGTGTAATAAATTGGCATCTTAGTGCAATACACTACAGTAAAACCTTTTAATTAAATGTTTTATGTCCCTAAATTTTTGATAAACCTTTTCATAATTTTTTTTTTTAATGTTTAATATGATTTTATTAATAGATTTACTATTAATTTTTCACTTTAAATCCGTTTTTTAGAAAATATATCAACATAAAACAATTTCTTAAATGTTGAGAATTAATTTTGATTTTCTTAGAATTTTTTTTGGGCTGTTCCCCAACGAACTGATTTCAAAATTAATAAGAAAAAATAACACCTAATCTATAAACACTTTTCACATACACTATATATTTTTTTGTTTGTTAAAAAAAGAATAATAAAACTTGACATAAATGAACTGTCTGTTTTAATTATATTTTTGTTTTATTGAGAAAAATCTTATCAATTACTTTTTTTGAACAAAATATAAAAAAAATATATATTAAAACTAAAGAAATTAATAATAAATTAAGTCATTGTTAATTTTGCATTATAAATATAAAATTTATAGTAAAAATTTACAAAGGACGGCATGTACCCATACGTAAAGCAGCAACATCTGAAATTATAGAAAAAAAAAATAAAAATTTGTTAGTAATCAAATTGATGACGTTTACAAATTACTTTCATTCATTAATAAAAATCAAATTAAGAATATGTTTCTCAAATTTCTTTTTATATATTTTTAAGCTTATATACATATGAAGATTTTGGTTTAATAAATGTCAAACTTTTTATTAAACATGCAAAAAAAATCATTTTTTCATTTACTACCGTGTAATAACTTCCATCCTTGCTTACATAAAATAAACTCTGGCAACATTAGTCTTATTTGTTTACAAATTAAAGTAACCCAGCAAATAATTTTTTGTTGCCAAACAATTATATATTATTTTTGCAATTGGTTTCAAAATTTTCACTTACCTTTACCACATCTTTGGGCGCATCCCAAACGCCCATTGTTATGATAATTTACATTATCTGTGCCACAGACAGGGTTGTATTCCATGGTCGAAGGGCAGGACTGAAAGCAGGAAAGATAACGTGGAGAAGCTGTGGTTACAGTTCCGGGAGCGGCTGTTGTAGATGTGGTGGTGTCACCAACGCCATTGTTGTTATTATTATTGTTGTTATTTGGAAAGAAGTTACTAAAATCCTGCTGGGGAAATTGTTGGAAACGTTGAGGCAAAGCCCAGGTAGCGGTTAAGCAGAGAGCTAGAATAAAATATCAGATTGATTATTGTTGCAAATAATGAAGGAAAATTTAAGATAACTTAAAAACTTAAATTTTTTAATAATTTAAAATGTTCGGCAAATCGGTAAACCCATATCAGTTAGCAGTTAAGAGCATTAGAATGCTGACGCTTTAACGCTTTATTTCTTGTATTGAAGGTTTTTTGATGCAATGTTTAGTGTAAAAGTTACAAAGGTTCGAACATGAGTAAAATTTGAGAAGAAATGCTTAAGAAGCTAAAAAAGCGGAACAAATTTAAGACATAGTCTAGATAGACCGGCATGCGATCATACAATAATGGAATGAAGTCACCCGAAAAATGGAAAAAGATCATTGATAATAATGGACAAATACAAACTTAAATTAAATTGAAATTCCATTAAAATGTTATATGTATTAACAAATTTTCTAAAAACAATTTTATATCCAAAATTTTCTATAAAAATTTAATATCGATTTTTTTTACGTCAAAAATTTTCTATAAAAAAAAATTTATATCGAAAAATTTTCTGTAAAAAATGTATATCAACAAATTTTCTATAAAAAGTTAATAACTAAAATTTTTCTATAAAAATTTTTCGATATAAATTTTTACAGAAAAATTTTGGATTATCAAAAACTTTTCTGTAAAAATCTTATATAAAAAATTGTATATCAAAAAATTTTCTATAATAAGTTAATATTCAAAATTTTTCGGTATAAATTGTTTACAGAAATATTTTGGATTATCAAAAAATTTTCTGTAAAAAAATTTATATCGAAAAATTTTCTACAAAAAAATTTATTCGAAAACATTTTCAATAAAATGTTAGTATCCAAAAATTTTCTATAAAAAATATTAAGATATAAATTATTTATTTATAGAAATATTTTGAAATATCAAAAAATTTTCTGTAAAAAAATTTATATCGAAAAATTTTCTATAAAAAATTTATATCGAAAAAGATTTTATATCAAAAAATTTTCTATAAAAAAATTTATTCAAAAAAATTTTCTATAAAAAGTTAATATCCAAAATTTTTCTTTAAAAAATATTTCGATGTAAATTGTTTATTATCAAAAAATTTCCTGTAAAAAAAATTTTATCGAAAAATTTTCTAAAAAAATTTATATCGAAAAATTTTCGAAAAAAAATGTTTATCGAAAAATTTTCTAAACAAAAAAGATATAGCGAAAATTTTTTTATAAAAAGTTGATATCCAAATTTCTCTATAAAAAAGTTATATTTATGAACAATTTTTTAAAATGTAAAAATTTGAATTAAAAAATTCGATATAAAAAATTTTCTATAAATAAAAATTATATCGAACAATTTTCTATAAAAATTTAATATCAGAAAATTTTCTGAAAAAAAATTTGTATCGAAAAATTTTCTATAAAAAATTTATTCGAAAACATTTTAAATAGAAAGTTAATATCCAAAAATTTTTTATAAAAAATATTTAGATATGTATTATTTATAGAAATATTTTGAAATACTAAAAAATTTTCTGTAAAAAAATTTTCTATAAAAAAAATTAAATCAAAAAAATTAAATAAAAAATTTAAATCGAAAAATTTTCTATAAAAGTTAAATATCAGAAAATTTTCTGTTAAAAAATTTATACCGAAAAATTTCCTATAAAAAAATTTAAAATCAGAAAATTTTCTGAAAACAATGTATATCGAAAAATTTTCTATAAAAAACATTAAATCGAAAAATTTTCTGTAAAAAATTTATATCCAAAAATTTTCGAAAAAAAAATTTATATCCAAAAATTTTCGAAAAAAAAAATTTGATAGAAAAATTTCTATTAAAGATTTTATATCAAAAATTTTTCTATAAAAAACAATTATAGCGAAAATTTTCTATAAAAATTTAATATCAGAAAATTTTCTGTAAAAAAACTTATATCGACAAATTTTCTATAAAAAATGTTTCTATAAAAAATATTTCGATATAAATTGTTTATAAAAGTATTTTTGGATTATAAAAAATTATTCTGTAAAAAAATTTATGTCGAAAAATTTTCTATAAAAAAATTAAATCGAAAATTTTCTATAAAAACAAATTTTTACCGAAAAATTGTATATCAAAAATTTTTCATTAAAAAAAATTATATCGAAAAATTTTCTAAGCTTAACATAAAATCCAATATTATTGGATGAAAAAAAAAACTTATTGATTTATTTTGATTTAAATTTTTGTTGAAAATTGTTCAAAAAAAATTCTAAATTCATCGCAAACGACTTGATCTTTCCATATGCAATAAAGAGAAGGTTTAAAAAGTTTTTGATAAAATTTTAAATTTCTTACTCACAACTTCAAAAAGTTAATGCAAATTTTTTAAAATCAATAAGATATTTTTTTTTAAATCAAACAAAAATTTTCAAAATTAAACATTCGAATGCATTCTTATCTTCTAAAGTCACTTGTATATTTCACAAATATTCTTTTTTTTATGGTTTTTGTACTTGGTTATTTCTTAAGCAACAATTTAAAGCTCATTAGAATAATTATATAATAAGTTTCTTATATTTACCAAAAATTAATAAAGATTTCATTTTTTAAAATTTATATTTGTTAAAGTTTTCAAAAATTCTAACTGACTCTCAGGTTGTTCGAAACGATACTGGCAATTGGTGACTGTGAAAGGTTTTTAGTTAAGAACTAAAAAATAAACTTATGATACATAATTTAAAACAAAATCTACATTTATCTCTATATATAATAACTACATACATATTAAAAAAATAAACGTGTATGCAAAATACAAAAAAAAAAAGAATATGGAAATAAAAGATCCCAATATTGGCATTGATCAAGTTCAGTATAATGCTGGATGCTTTTGGGTTTTTGGGTTTACCAAAAAACAAACACGAGTAAATACTATCAATACAGCTCTAGAAAACAGATTTCAAACTCAGATTTATTTTTAGTTTTCTCAGTAACTGAGAAACCTG